>CM038226.1:25870713-26296310 GCA_021442155.1 Cymbidium sinense | reverse complement strand
CTAAAATACATTAAATAAATTATTTTAAATAAAAAATATATTATAATTATGTTTTAAATCACATTATAAAATCAAAAAACAAATAAGATCGATCCAAAGCTCAATTTAATCGATACTATCATTTACCCATTCTTGGCAGTCAATCTATCTGTCAATAGTTAATTTTATTTCGCTCTTTACCTATATAAATATACGTTATTTTTTCAATCATATTAAATTATTAACGATTTCATCTTTATTTAATTTACGAATTATATTTCATTTCTTCACGCCACTGTCAAGTTAAGTTCAATATCGAATGAAAATTAAAATTTCAAAGATAAGAGATACATTTTTTTTTTTTCATCAAGATCAACTCTTTTCAAAATTTATACGACGAAAAAATTCGCTGTTGCCAGATCAACACGATATAGAATATTTTATTCCCTTCCAACGATACCAACCACGTAGAACTGCACCGACGAAAGCGATCGGCCAAAAAATCAACATGTTAATTCATTTTTTTAAAAAAATTTATCTAAATACCGACCGACGATCCTATTTTTTAAATTTTTTTGAAGGGTTACTAATACTACTTGCTTTTAAGTATTTTAAAAATTAAGCTCAGCACGTACGAGATGCGAGATGCTCTTCCATGGTGCAATCACGGCCATTCCCTTCATCGTGAGCACCAAACTCATATTCGCATCCACGCACCACGCCCTACCGCACCTCGCCGAGGCTTAATTTTAAAATAACCCTAATTAAAACCGTAATTACTAATTAACCTTCCAAAAAAAAAATTTAAAATTTCACCGATATCGCCTACCGATATAATTAAATTTTTTAAAAATGAAATTAACATGTTCGCCGCCATATCGCTCATCACTGTTTGATTGCATTTGATCAAAGGGAATAAAATATTCTACAACTATCATTGACAAGTCGACGAATCTCGACCGCTTAGCCTCAATTTTATGCATATAAATTTTGAAAAGAGTTCAAATACTTTTAAAAAAAAAGGATCTCTTCACAAATTTTAATTTTCATTCAATATTGAACTTAACTCGACAATTATGAAGAAATGAAATATAATTGCATAAATTAAATAAAGATGAAATCGCTTAATGAATTTTAATATGATTAGTACAAGAAAATAAGCATATATTTATAAATACAAAGGGCCAAAAAAATGAAAATTAAACTATCGCTTAAATTGATAGAGTTCATTTGTTTCTAGAAATTGGTAAATGATAAGATCGACAATTAGAGCTTTTTTTGGATCAATCTTATTTTATGTTTTGATTTTGTATGTTAATTTAAAAACATAATTACTTAATATATTTTTATATTTAAAAATAATTATTTAATGTATTTTAGATATTTTTATTTTTTGTTTTAAAAATAAATCATATTATTTTTATAAATACTCAAAAATAATTTTTGGACACTTTAAACTATATGTAATTCCACATTAAGTCTTCCATCCTCTCACGTGAGTTAACCAAATTAAATAAACAGTAAACATTACTGATATCACAACGGTAAGAGAATGAAAAGATATATAAACCGCCGTAAATACATGCCATGAAACGCAGAAAATAACATAATACATCTACCGTCGCCGCGCGGTGGAATCGTGATCGCCGCCGAGTGGGATGGTGGTCTCCGCGCCGATCACGCAGACGATCAGATGGTCCTCCTCTTCCATCCGCCCACAAGTTGTCGATCCTAACTCAGAATACGAGTATGTCAACCAAGCTGGTAGCAACGAATGCGGTAAACTCCATATGGCGGCATATGACGGACCATACGTCGGATCGCTGCGTTCCATGCATTATACCAATTTACTTCGATATGAATACCGCCGTGCGTAAATGTGCGTACCGTCCTACCACCGACAGGATGGCCCCACATCCATCGATGGAACATCCGACGCCGATGCGTGCACCGGAATGTCAAGATCCTCAGATCGAGTGTCCGAGATATGCATATCCCACCTTAGGCCACCAACAGCCTCTCATTCATTGAAAGATGTCGATAATGCGATCGTCACCGCCAAATAACGCCTAATATGTCCCTAGATTCAAAATGGTCACGGCATATACGTGAATTTAGTGATTTTGCCTGTTACAAAGAAAAGAAAATTTTAATACTAAGCATTTAAACTAACCATCGCACTCCAGCGCTGGGAGTGTCGAGGTAGTGTACGCTTTCAACATGTGCTGGAAGCATGAACGATACCATCTCATGTATCTGTTAATCGCTGGCTCCCTATCATGCTGTGATGAATCCACGTCTACAACCGACTCACGCCTTCGCCTCCCAAAGAATGTCGAGTGGTGGTAATGGACCCAATCAACATCGCCTTTTCCTACCATCAACCCGCATAAATGATGGATCTATCGCCACATTAATGGTGGGAGACATGCCGAATCGTTCGAAAGCACACGACGTGTGATACCACTCTACCCTCTTCCAACATATGACGACTGCCTAATATCTCGCCCCTGAACATATATCCGCTGACACGCAAGCATATGATGTCCATATATACTCGCAAGATATAACATAAGTTATTATTTCAATAAACAATGGTTAAAGCCAACAAACATTACATCAAATCATTCGACTCGCTAAGTCCGCCCAACTCATCCCTATACTCTAATGTTTCGATGTCGCATCTCCAACATAACCTTCATTCCATCTAATCCGACACCGCGCACAATGTCCGTAGGATATAACATGTAGTGTAGCCTTCCCACATGAATGTGCCCCACGCCTATATTCGCAATAAATGAACACATCCAAACCATGTTGCGAGCGTGTAATTCTGATTTCAAGAAAGCACAACAACCCAACGATACCCGCGAATGTGTCAATATCCTCGTGGTAGATGTAGGAACTCGTAACTCAAGATCCCAAAAGAAAAGATCCACAAGAACAAGATGCCTGAGATGCTGAATCAGAAGCCCGTAGATCCAAATATGAATCACGAGCAAGATGTCCATCGTAGGGTAAAGGTGTACGCATGAGCTGCCATTCGGAATCGTGATGTGATATGCGATGGACCGGATCATGGTATACAACCGGTTCGCGCCAAGCAACTCATCGCAATATCCCATGTAACCGCTTCATTCTACCAACAGAACATCGCCAATCATACGCCATCTATCCGATACCAAGAATCAACGCTACGCCCCAATGTAATCGCCTCACCGGCGTGGAAGGTATTCGATGAGCACCATCGCTCAACTAACGCCGCGAGTAAATGGTGATCCGCCTAATGTACCGTGATCCGACACACTATCAGATACCGCAAAGCATCCATAAATCTGCAATCGAGTGCCATTCAATAAACATCGCGAGCGCAGAAATTTCGACCAAACCTCGCAAACCATAATCATTCGTAGTGGATGCGCCAACAAACAAATGATATGCATGTAAACATTTTAAATAAATGCCGTGGAAATTTTATCAATCAGATGCGCCGCTTCAGGTACCACGTGAAACTATATTGTGGTGCACCTGGCAGGCCATAGTCAACAACCCCTTATCTCGTCGTCGCCTCCTCCTACGTCACTGCATCACCGCTGACATCTTTCCTGTTGTAATTCAATAAAATAAAAATGACGAACTGAGTTTAGCATTAATAAGGCAACCTGGCAACCTGCAAATAATATATATCAGGAAAATAGAAAAGAGAGTTAAAATAATCACATCCATAAAACATGAGTTATTAATTTTAAAATAAAAGAGAGTTTAAATATTCACATCCATAAAACTTGAGTTACATTACTTAATAGACTAATATGATAATTACTATGTGTACATGTACTTTTTTTTTTGAAACAAACAATATATGTATAATTAAAAACCTGCTCTCTTTCTTATTGCAAAATACTATGGAACTAGTTTTTATGGGACCAATCGTGTACTATGATTCATGTCTATAGTTTGTATGAATGTATCAAGACTCTATAATAACGCGCAGAATGCAAAAAAGGTGAAGACCTTCTGGATATGACATAAAATTACATTTTTTTTTTGATATGTGACTAATGACTAAGTGTGCTTATAACAAAAAAAGTAACAACCGAGATTCTTTTTCCTTTAAGACAACGATAGGCTTTTATTACAATCACAATGTACAACACTACACACAAGACATGACAACACTCAACACAACAAACAACAAATCCTCATAAATTACAATCCGCAAGATATTTGAGGACACGCCGAATTGCCAGGTTCCAACAGTTTTACACACACTACAAACCCCGAACTTTTGTAGTGTTCTCGCCCATGCTATTTTTAAATCTATTTGTCCTAGCCTGCTCTTCCTTTTGATATTCTATGGTCTATAATCTTGAATGTCCACCGATGTGTGTGTTCACCCCACTCTTCCCGATCGTATTACATGGAATTCGCCGGTATGCGGTTGATATAGTTTTGCAAACTATAATGATGAGATAATGGACGGTTAATGCGCTGCCGCTCAAACAAAGAATCACGCGCGCATATGCGTATGCTTGTCTACATGCACATACATTCATTATTTTCACCTAATTCAACCTTGAAGGTCCCGCTGACATCAAAACCCGACTGACATGCCTTAACGGTTCAGAAATCTTCTGCCTCTCTTTCATTAGCCCGCAACGCTACCTAATGCGTGGAGAGAAAGAAGTTTCGTTGGCTTTCTAGAGTTTTAAATTCAAAACGCTTTCATGAAAAGGCTACAAGGTTGTAGTATACCGTAATCGGCTTGAATAAACCACGCGTTTTTTAAGACACCATCAAGCACTCACAGTTATCAGACTGCACTGCATCCATCATCGAGTAAGAGACCATTGTTGAACGCCCTCGATACAAGCCACCATATGCTTCCCGCTGATATTCTGATGTCCGACATATATCGCTTAAAAATTGAATGTCATCCGTGTTTCCAAAGAACATACATTTTTTGACATACGGTCAACATCGCCATGCCGAATCGTTTAACTCCGCTTGAAATTCTCCTTAAATGACGCAAACGTAAGCGATGTCGCCTGTGGAAAGATCTCTCGCAACTAACTGACAAAGATGTCTATCCGAGATCGCGAGATCACCCTCAGAAATAATTGGGATCAAGTCTTGTAATGTATGCAAAACCAAACCTGTGACTCGATGCTCGATTCCACAACCGCTGGGGAACAAGAGCTCATACGATCCCAACCGCAAGTGTTCCTCTCAGATTTGCCTAGAGAAATGTCCCATCAAGGCATAGTACTGGACGGCAATACTGCCAGCCTCTTATGGAAGGCTCAAATGACCAAAACAACCGTTGAAATCTGCACGATTCTGTTGAATGTATCCGATATCCTAATTCCGATTGATGCTAAATAAGCATATGAATTTTCCCAATGTTTTGTAAGATTCCTCCCAACTTCCAAAGATAACCTTAATTTCTTCGACGTATCCCAAGCCTTCATGTAGACACTCTTATATTGAACTTCGACCACACGGCCTACAATTTCCAGCTTCGACGGCTGACGCTGATTGGCCGGATGAAATAACTAATGAACTGACGCGACCGCCTATGTCCAAAGATTTAAATCGAATGATCGCATAGGCGCGCCAAGTGAACTAATACGCCACGCACCGCCAACCTCTTAACCGATCTTGCATGTAAGCTCCACGCATGCGTCTACAGAATGATGTTCGCACCTTGCTGTGAATTTTAATTGATTTGAAGCACAAATGACATACTCAACATTGTTAATGATATCACTCAATTGTAAATTGCAATCGCTTTGAATTGAAAACACATATGTTCAAACAATTCATCCGGAATGCGCTTATCCTCTTCAAAGATCGAATGATCGATGGGCCATCGAATGTGAGGTCCTCATCCCATTCTCTATGGCTGCGACTACGCAGATAATCGTTATTCCGCACTGTTCTTCCGTATGACTTGTTCTAACCGAGTAATCAACAATCAAGTCTCAAGACTAAGGATGATCAGTAGTTAGCTCTCGCAGCCATCATCCTCCTCCTCATCATCATCATCGCTACCTCCACTGATAGTTTCACTCCAACATCTTCGTACTACATTAATCTCATTATCTTCTAAGTCACCCATCACAGTAACTTGTCCCAAATAAGAAATCATGTTCGCTTCAGCATCATAACATTCCACGAGTACTTAATCGGTGTATGATGTACGCTCGCTCTCACATTCCTCTCAGTTAATCTCCCTGCCTCTACCCATTAATTCCATAACTTCGACATAAACCACAATAGAGAAGCAAGTCGCAAGTAGTATCACCGACTTCTTCGTCATCAATGCGAATAACAACCAAGACCACATGACCCAACCACTACAGAACTTTGTTGGATCTATCTTCAATGATTTCATGATTTTCGTAATTCCTCAATCTAATAATGACATGGATTTGATTGGACGATTCCCACCAATGTATGTTGGAATGAAATCGATTCACACTCGCTCACCTCCATAATAAAGCACTAAAAGACAAGAATAATTCATCACAACCACCGAGCAATGTAACAACAATAATCTTTCACCACACTGATAAATGCAAATAATTTAATTAAGGAGAAATAAAATTACAATTCATTTATGATGTAGATGCAACCTATTACACAAAAAACGAATTCATATAATGACATAATAATGCAAAAAAATATTAACATAGCTAATTCATCGATATAATGTATCTACTACGACAACTTACGTAAACCAACAAGTTACAACTTAATAATAAACAAAGGACAATTACACAACTTATTAAATGAAATTTGTTAAAATATATACTAATTTAGAAAGTTGAAAATTGAATGAATTGAATTAAAATAGATGTATTTCTATATTTATATGTATTAGCGTAACATATTTATACTCTTCTGAAGATTAAATAAAACACTACTTTTTATTATGCATGATCATGAGAGAATTAAAATAATTATGCCAATTAATTTTACGATAAAAAGAAATCGAACAAGATGAATTAGAATTGAATCAAGCAATCCAATTCTAATCATAAAACCCTATTTCAAGATAAAAAAAGTTTACATAAACACTACATAATTTTCAGATTTTACATTTCACATCCTAAATTTCATATTTACATATATAAAAGCATAAAAAATGATACCGATAGTTTTGTACATATTAAAATTTAAATTATATGAGATAAGTATTTAGTGTCATAAATAATTATATATATCCTCTTAAGATCAACCGAACCATCAACCGCCTTACTGATCAGGAATCGTCACACAACCACCTTCCCCTCGCATAAGCATTCATCAAGAAAGAGACCATCGCCCAAGCTATTTTAACTGATCTCGCCTCGCTATCTCAAGCTTGATTGATCTCCGCTAGGTACCAACCACATAAAACAAGTCAAACGAAACTCGCTCAGCCATTCGCAAAATGCTTCGAGATCCATGATCCACTTTAAATTTCGACATCAACAAAGTCTCGACTAAAAGATAAACGCTAAAAGCCTATATTCCTATAAAACACTATCTATCTAAGTAAAACACGTAAATCCAAAGAGGTAAAAGCTCAACATTTATTATTATTATTTTTTAAAAAAGAGAAAAAACACTATCTAATCGGGAGTTAATAAATAAATTAGAATTGCAACAAACAAGAAACATAAATCCAACTCTAAACTTAGATGCTATGACAAATTAAGTATCAAACAATCGAGGGTAAGAAAACTCTACTTTCAAAATGCAAGATATAACTAAACATACTACAATAAAGTAGATCTAGATACACAAAAATTAGATCTACAAATTACACAAAATTACACATATTAGATCCACAAAATTAGATCCAAAAAAAAATTAGATCCACAAAATTAGATCCAAAAAAAAATTAGATCCACAAAAGAAGTTAGATCCATAAAAGAAATTACATCCACAACATATCACAAAGTAGATCTACATATTACCCTTTGTTTTGAAAAAAAAATTAAAAAAACCTTTTCCTAAGAAACTCTGCTCCTAGGGCACGACGGGCAGTAAGGCCGGATCTACGGCCTAAGAAGCGGATCGGCTGCTCACTACCGTGGGCAGGAGGAGCGGCTGGTTTAGAGGAAAGAAAACGAAGAGAGAGAGAGAGATCGATCGATTCGATCTCGCTCGAGAGTTTATAAAAAAAAATTTGTTAGTCATGATCGGGCCGATCGGATCATTACCGCCACGCTACCGACCGCTTAAGGGCTATTTTAAATTTTTTTTGGAAGGGTTAATTAGCTAATTACGGTTTTAATTAGGGTTATTTTAAAAATTAAGCCGGCAAGGAATGGGTTACAAGATGTGGCTGGCCATTAGTGGCTGAATAAAGGCGGTGGGTATAAAAGTCTTCTCTCTCTTTCATTCAACCTGTATTATGGTTTTTCTATAGGCTGATTCTATCCCATTAAATCTAACCTATTTTTTTTTCTTTCTTTCTTTTTAATCAAAATCCTTAATAGATATTTATGATATGGAGATGTTAAAGCAGAAAATAATCATTTCTATTTGACTTTGAAAGTTGAACGATTGTAATAATTAATTTAATTTTTTTTTAGAGAAACGAATATTGAAATTAAATGAGTATAATTAGGCAATGAATGCATTTTATATATTAAGTTTGTTTTATCACTATATATATATATATATATATACATATATATATATATATATATATATATATATATATATATATATATATATATATATATATTACATATACTTATATTTAAGTTAATTCTCTCAATTTTTTTTAAATTATCTTGACTTAATTTTAAGATAGAGATTTATACTATGCATCATCTCTAAATCCATATAGATTTTAATGAATTTTCTCAATAATTTATTAGTATATTGTAAGTAATTCGACATTTTGAACGAACGTATCCGCTTTGCAAGGGTCGCTAGATCGGCCGAACGGGTCAATCAGCCATAATCACGATCGTCGATCCCACTCAACATTCGCCGCATCGTCAATTGAGGTGAGCCTCATTTGAAAGGTTTCACGCTAATGGCGTGATCAATTTCGAACGAAGGCCATTTGGCAATGCGCGCTTCCCGACCTCGATATCCTTGCGATCGACGATTTCCTTCGATCGGTGGTCAATTATGCAATATGATATTTGACAATTTCGAGTGAACGCGATAAAGCTCGTCATCGGAGTCATTCTTTTCTGATCGATGCATTCATTTATTTTGATATATATCAGATTCAAACCGATCGACTTCGTCTTATGAACTCGACTCGACTGATGTGACATACATTGAGTTCAACAGAATTCTTATAATGAAAAAGTAAAATATATTATATCTTGAACCAACCAGTGGTGAAAATATAAGTAGTTCTCATGCAAATCAAGAGGGAGGTGTTTTAAGAACATTCAAATATGATCATGCTAAAGTTAGGAAGATGATATCACATTATATTCTTAGCAATGAAAAACTCTTTTAAGTAGTGGAGGAATTTGATTTTAACATTATTTTGAAGGCTACATCTCCAAAAAAATTTAAATTTTCAAGGGTTACTGCTCGTAGTGATGTGATGATAGTATATGAGAAAGAGGAGAGAAAACTTAAGAATGTGTTGAGAAATATAAAAAGAATTAGTTTCACTGCAGATATATAAAAATCAAAAAAATCAAAGGATATCTTATATTGGGTCACAAAGACACTATGTGTTCTTAATTTTCGCATATACCTCCTACTCATACAACATCCAAAATAATGTATTTTTATAAATCTCTTTGTGATTAGGTGTTGAGGATAAAGTTTTTACTATATCTATTGATAATGCTTCTAACAATAATAGAGCAATAACTATTGAAAGATAGTTTTAGAGTTAGAAAAAAATTATTCTTTGATGACAAACTCTTTCATGTGTGTTGTTGCTCATATATTGAGTTTGATGATAAAGAATGACATCAAAAAGATTGAAAATGCAGTTGAGAAGATACATGATACAGTAAGTTTTGTGAATACATCTGAGTCATGTTGACCTCAAAATCTATTACATAAATTGAATCGAGCTCACAAGCCAAATTCGACGAATTTCAAATACAATAGCACACAAATCGAGGCTAAATGCACCTGACGTCATCGAAACTAGCCGAAATGATCTCCAATCGATGAACGGACTTCGTCATCATATTCAGAACGTCAAAATTGATCAGAATATACATATCGCATACGGACCGAATGAAAAAGATGGTCGCCATGCTAACACACACATCGGAAGCCGCGACGCGTTTCAAACGACCTCCGTTTCACGAAATTGATCGCCGTTATTGAAATGTCAAACCTTTCAAGACTATTCGCAGCCTGACGAGCCGCACAAATGTTGAGCGATCGACGCGACGACGCGATTCAATCAAAATTAATTGACGCCAACGCAAACCAAACGTCTCCGACGCAAAACGTATCGGCGCTGCTCAAAACATCGTAATAACTTATAATTAACATATATATATATATATATATATATATATATATATATATATATATATATTAATATATAATGTATAAAAGTCCAATTAGGGTTGATTTGATTATTTAAAACTCACAAAAAGGAGCTCTATATAAGCATATGCTAACACCTAACTCTAGGGATCCCCATTCACTGCCTCGATTCTTATTCCCAGCCGCAAATCGCTCGACTCCTTCCTCTCGATCGAATAAGCCTCTCCCTCCCCCTGCCTCTCTCTCTGACTGTTGACACATTTGTTGACGCGGCTTCCTTCCAACTCTTCCCTATCGACGCGACCCTTCCCAGATCAGACGCTGACATCTCTCATTCTCCAGCCCAACCCAAGCCGCAAGAATAGCGCAGCAAACTAACTCCCTTTCATTTGCATGACCACCACCTCCTCTTGACGCGCACAACCCGCCGAGCCGAAGTAAGCTTGTCTCCCTCCCTTTCGTTTCTCTGGAAGCAAAAGTCGAGGCGTGATTGCACCATGTTCTTGTACACGAATTGTCAACCCATCTTACATCTCATAATGTTTACGTTAATTACTAAAGCATTAAGCAGAAGAGAAGGGGATTGAGATCTTTAGATCATATCAATTTTGGCATTATTGTGCTTGTCATTTGATCAAGTTTAGTTTAAAACTTTCTTGCAATTTTGTTAACCAAGATTAGCTCCATTCGTGGTATAGCAATTGTAGGAGTATATAGTGTTTTGGATGCTTGGCATAAAAGAGATGAAGTGAAATTAGATTTGTCAAGGATATGTGGTCACTTAAGTAGATAAAAAAAAATGAGAGACGAGTGAAGCAATGATAAGAGTTATACTGATGATAGACTATTTCATTTGTGTCCTATCATCTCTCAATGTATATATAAAAGTAGAATTTTGATAAGAGATGGTGTAGTATTAAGTACTCGTTTGTGTTGTTTCAACGCAACGGGAAAATTTGCTATATATAGGTACTCGTGCATATTGCTTCAACATGTCGAAAATCGTGATGATTTTATCTGAGCCTACGCGACGCTTTTCATAAGCTGCAGAAAAAAAAATCTCTGATCGCGGTCGCAAGACACCTACCATGACGCTTTCCATAAATGTGGTGAGTTCAAGATCATGCACTACACGACGATGCCAAGATCGCCAAACTTCATTTTAAACGCTCAGGCATTGACTCACATATTAAATTCATTTATTATTTCAATGTAATTACAAATATTTGCTGAGATATAAGTACTCGTGATGTTGCAAAGATGTCGACAAAATCGGTATTTTATACATGTTTAAAGGCTATGCGACGCTTTCATAAGCGGCAGGTGTAAGAAAATCACTACCGGTCAAAGACACCTACCATACTTTTGCTGGGAAAGGAGACTCGATGCAACTACGCGGGGATGACGTCGGGAGGCTACTAAATTTTATTCCAAACACATATTGAAGGCCTACATGCTTTCTGGGTTATTTGGAAGAATTTGAGTAAAGTAAAATAATAAATGTATGAATTTTAACTTTTTTTGGTGTTTGGCAAGAAAGTAAAATTTCAAAGATAATGTAATGTATTTCAAATATTAAAATGTCATTTGGTATTTGAATTGTCCGAGTGAATTCAAATATACCTATAAGTGTGCATCCGCTGTTGCCAGCCGCCATACGCCGTCAAGACGCCACCCGCCGCCTTCACCATCATCGTCAAAACCTTCAAAATACTTTACATTACATTTTTTTTTAACCAAACAGAAAAAACAAAGTCATGAATTTGTAAAAACAAACAACTATAAAAGTAATCATTTTACATCAGTATCTTTTACTGATTCCTTTATAATGCATTCTTTTCATAACCAATGTACTCTTAAGTTGGGTTTAAAATACTCTTGTCGAATGTCGCGAAGACATTAACTATGCATGCTTTCTTAAGCATGATAGAAAGCTTTAAGACTCCAAACTCTCAGTGGAAGACGGAGGTCTAAATTTGAAACGACATGAAGTTTAAAAAAAAAATCAAATGAAAGTACCAATAAGCTTAAGCTCAACTTAAAATGAAATAATTACTTGCATATAAAAAAATGAATTAAACTTTTACATGTAACACATTGTATCAATTTACAAATAGTTGAATTGACATATAATCAAGTACAAAACTCAATGATAGGGACTTTGTGAGAGCGAATTTTCTAATATGATTAAGGCTCTTAACTCATGGTGAATCCAATGGTTGCTTACAAGCATGAATTGATTTTTCAAAGAAACATTTGGATTATTATATTTTACTTTTTGAAGCACATGAAATTTAAAGTACAAACTAAAATAGAACTTAAGATGAAATTCACAAGGGATCAATCTTAAGGCTAAGTAGCTTCGTAGTGAGCATAATGCAAAGCTTCTTAATGAATGATTGGATCACATAATGACTTGCATTAAGCAAATTGATATGAATCAAAAGAAATAAAAATATGACTTATAATGATCTCTCCAACTCATATATGAGCTAAAACATACATCAAACATGATGAGAGACTTGAAAATTTGCTAAAAGTATTCTGAAATAACTTTTAATTCAATTCAATCTTTCAAAAATTCATTAAGTATTTTAAATAACATGGTCGACACTACGAATACTTAAACTTAGCGTCATGACGTTGGTCTGAAGCCCAAGACCGGTCCAGGTTAACAAAACTTAAAAATCCAAAAATAATATTATAATATTTCCAACTTAATAAAATATCGGAGAAACTAATTCTGTGATATGACAGTAGATCTGATCCTCTATTATTAAATTAATAGAGTCGACGAGATCTAAAACAATAAACTAAAAGATCAAGCAAATTTATATACCCCGATGATGACTGTGTTGAATGAAGATTTCAAGAGGATGCTTTCATCAAAACGTGATTGTTATTTCAAATCAAATTAATATAAGTTAAATATCAATCCAAATGAGAAATCTGATGAATTATTAAGCTCAAAACGATTAAATGAAAATCATCAAGTTAAAAGACTTAAAGCAAAATTCAATTAATCCACCTTCCGCAACTGTTTGTCGGAGGTGATAAATTAAGAAAACTCTAGCTCACAAAGGAGCCAAAGTCAAGTCAAGTGTATTTATATATTCACTAATCAATTCGCCGAGCGACGTACCGTGTTCATCGACTAGGCGTAAGAGTTCCATATATGATGCAATTACGAGTAGTTCTCGACGATTGCCGCCAAATGACACCATTATATTACTTGCCACGAGTGTATGCTTCTCCAATGACTCATTCGAGATGTGAATCATAGACACTGATAGGACAAAAGTCCTCATAGGTGGACTTAAACTTGTCTCTGCAAACACCACCCTGCGCCACAAGATTTTGACGACGCAACTACGCTTCATCGACAAGATCTTTCGGTCGAATCGACTACCGACTAAGTGATCAGATACCCGATGCCGAGACACTAACCACGTGATCTAGACGGCCATCATTCTCCCAAACCATCCGTGCTAAGTTAAATATAATGAATTTCATAACTCTAAATTTCAAAACTCCACATGTTACTATATGCTACGACTAGATCTAACGACCAGCCTTTAATCGAAAGTTATCTCTCAACATTGAGGGTAATTAACTATAAAATATGCTTATAGGAAACCTGGAACCATATCTAAAGTCCTCACAAAATGAGGACGAAATCTCTGGGTAGTGTCTTATCTACTATTCCATCTGCCTTCTGAAAATTTCACCGACACTTTAAATCACTCTCTTAATCGAGAGTTGAATTATCGAGCCCACAAGTCAAGATTGATGCAATTTGCAGATGTTGTTCAACAACTGTAGTCATCTACCGAAAAACTTGTTATGGATAACCCCACTCATTATACTACATATTGCGCTATCCAAATTAAAAGAAGCTTTTTTGTCATATGGTGAGAGGAAAATTACTTATCATAATTGTCCTATAGAAGAGAACTCGCCTAAACTTAAAAAATTTGGAACATTTTGGGATTTTTTAATGAAGCCACTAATATTATATCTGAAACAAAATATTCAACTTTAAATTTGTTTCTTTCTCAAATTTACACTATCAAGAAAGTTTTAAATGATGGTGTTGTATCTTCTGATCACTTTATTATGTAGATGACTAAAATAATAAAAGAAAGTTTTGATAAATATTGGGGTGAATGTAATTTGATCATGGCCTTTGGCGCAATTATGGACCCAAAGATGAAGTTTATAGTCATTGAATATTCATATCCGATGATTTATAAAGAAGAAAAATAGATGAAGAATGTCTTGCTTGTTTGCAATATGTTATATGAGCTATATGAAGAATATTGTTTATGTTTTGAACCAGAACAGGAAGGTAGAGAAGCCAATAAATCAGGGAAAGCTGGTAGTACATGTTCAAATAATAACAACAAAAGCAATGTGTCAAGCCAACTAGGTGGTTCAAGAAAATATAGTGGGTGACATGACTTTACTATATATATTTCAGAGAAAACAAGTAAAAGACCATTAAATCAGATTTAAACAAGTGTTTTGAGGAAGGCTCGAAGATATGCATGGAAGGTCAAAATTTTGATATCATTAGTTGGTGGAAGAAAAATCAGATGAACTATTATGTGTTATCAAGGATGGCTATGGATAAATTGTTTATTCCTATAAGCATTGTTGCTTCAGAGTCTACCTTTAGTGCAAGTGAACATGTTGTTGACACATCATTCTAAGTTGGGTGTAAAAATTGTACAAGCACTAATATGTGGCTCTGATTGGTTTCGTAATCATTATGAGTTGAAGGAAAGGATCAAAGTAAGAGTGCTTTTTCATATTATCTCATTTCTTCATTCATTTTTCACATTTTATTTTATGATAAAATATTATTGTGAAATGTTGCTTTAGAAAGAAGAGGAAGATGAAGAGATGGAGATTCCTTTACCTCTACCATAAAATCAATCGATAGAGTTTATTTTGTATGTCATTCTATTTTTTATATTATCTGGGTAAAAAAAAATTATTTTGTGAGTATTTACTTGTTATTTATTATTTTTTATTTTTATTTCACAGGTTTTGAAGCCTTTAACAAAAATGTTTATGACTATTTTGGTGGTGTTTTTTAATGTTTTTATGATGCTACACCATGTTGGAACATCTCTAAATATTGTTGGGTGGCACCTCTTGTTCTTGTTAGTTTTCCTTATTATTACCATGTATTCTATCTTTCAGTTGCCTTTATCATCTTCAGTTGTTATTGCTAGTTTTTTTTCATCTACCAATAGTTTTTTCTGTAATTCTGTTTTGTGATATTCTGATTGTTAAGATAAAATATTTATGAAATGTCTCATTTAATATAAAAGCCATTACAACTTCAATAACACTCGCACTAGTTAAAATTGAGCGAAGTTATTCAAGGAAAGCCATCATTCAAGTTTGTTTTTGTTTCTTGTAAACCCTCAAATATTTGCATTTAGATTACCTTATGGTAAATCACACATTTTTATAGATTACACGTATGTGCAGTCTGCTAACTTTCCTTCTTTCATTAGTAATAGTTCAAGACTTCAAGTTCCAGTTGTGAATGATGTCTCGTCTATTCATGACATGACTTCGAGCTTTCTTCACAGCCTCATCATCACATGTAAGAAAAAATCACTTTTCATCATTCTTTCATTCCTTTGATAACTATACTTCAACTTGGTCTATTATAAGTTGTGCTTTTATCCATTATACTTGTTTTAATGAGGTTCTAGTTTATAAAGATTTTTTCTTGCTTAGAAACTTCTTATTTTTTTTGTGTATTGGCTTCAACTTTGAATAATTTTATTTATATTTGAGCTTAATAGTCAAGTCGAGCTAACGAACAGAGCTTGAGAATCAAGCTGAGCTCACTAGCTAAATTCACAAGCCAAGCTCACGAGCTAAGTTCACGAGCCAAGCTAACGAGTTGAGCTCGAGCTTAGCTTTCAAGCTCAAGTTTGGCCTAACTCGAGCTCGACTCGACTCGTTTACACTTCTAACACAAATTATATCTTGAAAACAAACATGTAATTGTCAAATACAATAACTCATAAGTTGATGTACATGTTCAAAGTATACAAAAAATGGAGAAGAGCTTGTATTTGATCAGCTTAATAGAGCAGCTCAAGCCTCATACTATCCAATAGGAATTTTAGGTTCAAACACTGTGTTATGCCCAACATTTTAGGACTAAATCATAAAAAGTTTCAGAGGAATTTAACCACTGGTTCAAATGAGTTCATCAAGCTTTCTCATATTGTGCTTTATGGTCAAACTCATATTAATGTAAAAAAGATGTTTAATAAATCCAAGACTATCTTCACCTATTAAAGGTCCCCAAAGTTCTGCCTCTTCTTTAACTTGCATGTCTAATATTTCTATGGTAATTCAAATAGGTAAACTCTGTTCAACTCCGCAAAGAGATTTCCAACTCTTGCATATGACGCAGTTCCACATTTACTACATTCCTAAAATGGCTTATAAGGATTATGGCATATTTTTTCTTTACGTGTGGGGCACAATGTTACTCAAATAGAAGAGACATAATAATAGTAGTTTCTAAAAGGCAATTAAAAAAGTTGTAAAAAAAATTTAGAAGTAATTGTTGTATACACTGAATTCTACCATTTATGAACCTATAAATAAGTTTCTTTATGCTTGAATGACTATTAAGTAATAAGTAATAACTTATCAGAACATATTGCTAACTCCATCATAAACAAAACGATCTTAAGCAAAGTTCATCAGAATTACCATTATGGAATATAAAGCAATTAGGAAGATCAAACCATCTGATCAGTTGCTCATCTTTTGCATATCTTGGGAGCACACCAAATCTTGCTTTCTTTGTAGGATCAAACGTAAATATAAATTTTCCCTTAACAATTTCCTAAAAGAAGCGCAATGTCAAAATTATTGAGAATTTATGAACATAAAACAGAAATTATAAGATTGATGTGCATAAACTCTTAAACAAGGCGAGTATTTCAAACAAAAGAGACCTTCCAGCAATCCAGCTCCTAATTACATAAGTATATCTTGTAATTAAAAAACATATGATAGCTATATCACCTTTGGTCGGAAATATAATGGAAGGTCCATGAAAATTGCATAATTTTCGGTGATAGCAAAGTCATGCATCATAATTGGCTCTGAAATTGTTATTGGCACTGAATTGAGCAAGACACCATCCTTTGTAATGACCTCATAGGTAATGTATGGTGGTGTTTGTGAATAACCAAATGTAAACATCTCATCTGCATCCAAAAGTCAACAAACCAAGAGGCTAAACTTAACTCTGCAACAAAAAAATAAATAGACTATAACCTCATTCTTACCAGTGAATGGATCAACTTTAGGATGAGCAGTAAATGACTTTGCAAACCTCTTGTCATAGTCCAGCATTCCAAGAGTTTGCAGGTCTCCATCTTCTAAAACTTTGATAACATCTGCAAAATGCAGAGAACAGTAGCTGATTCCATAAAGATCAAATTCTGAAAGCACAAATATTTCGAAGAACTTTTGCTTCCGCCATTAGCAATTCAGACATAACAATAAATGAGTTTAAAGAACTGAACAGAGAGAAGTAACAGAGCCATAATAATGCTTACAAGGTTTATCAGCTTCAGACAATGCCAGAAGTTTACCATGATGGTAAATAAGAGCAGTATTGGCTGCAGAATGTAACTTCGTGAATCACAAAAGCAATAAAGTAGTTTAAAAACTGACATGCAAGAAACTGATTAGTGTGAAAACCTACAATTAGCTCATAATATCTTTATAATCTAACCTCATATCATGCAATCAACAGAGCTAGAGCATATTAACCTACCTGTTGATGTTCCATATGAAAGATCCAATACTTTGAGTTTTCCCTAAGAAATTGCATCTGAACCATAAATAAACCAAATAATCCCTTGAGGTCTCCAACCTAGAGGCACAGAAGTATCGTCATAAAGTTTTGCACAATATTCACCAGTTCAATATGGACAAAAAAAGTAATAATTCCGAGCACAAAATTTTGAATAAAATGAAAATAATACTGATCATACAGTGTCTCTAATCAGGGTAGTGTGGCACGCGGCCCACGTCCCACCACACACGTATGTGATACGGGAAAACCTATTTCCAAACCCTCGCAGCTCCCAGCCAAAAGGCCACGCCGCTTTTTCCTCCCAGCCGCCAGCGTCTGCGTTACAGGAAGATGTAAATCTTGAAATAGTAAGGAAAATGCTTAGTTTGGCCTTTCATTGTGCTGCTCCTACTCGTGCTAATCGGCCATTAATGAAAGAAGTGGGCGAGCAGCTGTGGGAAATACGGAAGGATTTTGGGAATTTTCTTAAAGAGTGAGTGAAGGCGCTTATTTAATTTCCAGAATAGCTCAATCCTCACAGCTTGAATGACACCAGTTGATTGAGTGAGTCAATTCCTGCTGTAGATCAATCAGATTTAGCTTCCTTCATCTTTCCTGTTGTTTTCTGAATGATGACTTATCATTCTCTCAAGTTTTATATCTTGGTACCAAAAACAATTTTACAGTGTACATTCAGGGAGGTGCAAAAGCCATTTATTTATATGTTGGTGTGTTCAATATTTTTTAATTTCTTTATTGTATTTCGTTTTTCCTTGTTTCAATATTATATTATTTTATTATAGTGCAGAATTTTTATTAGTGAAAAGAGTACAAGCTCTAAGGAACTGCAAAATACTGTTAGACTGTTAGTTGAAAAATGTTAAAATTAAAATAGAGCATCAATTAACTCAACAAAGCAAGTGCTATCTGCCTGAAAAGAAGAATCGTAGTGGTTTTCATTATATATCATACTTGAAGTTTGGTGAATTTTAGAATGTGGTAATGCATCTTGTTTATATTTTGCCCTATTATAAGTAGTCAGAAGGACATCCATTCAGCTTGAAGGTTGATTTTATTAATTGTCTGCTTCTCGGTTTTTTTTTGTAATTTTAGGTGTGCCTAGAAACACTATAAAAGCTTATTGCTAAAAAAATTGCAAATTACATAACATGATGGAATATATTCAAATTTTATTTCTGTTAGTAATTATGTGTAGTGGAACCTATCTAAATATTTTTAGTGGTGAAGTGATGCATCGGCCCTTAGCATCGATTGATTATAAAGTACATACTTGAAACAAAGCTTGTGGGTCATGCCACTTCACTGTCACATTGCTATGTGCTTGGTTTCGAGTCATGACAAAATTTTGGTTCAAGTTTTATGGTTTGGTTAACATTTGTCAGATAACTAGGCACAAATATTCGCTTTATTCTAACTATTTTTGTAGTGATTGAATTGTTGTTCATTGGATCTATTTTCTCTCAATTGAGCTATTCACTTTTTTGTGATTTTTCTCATCAAGCTCTATTGCTCTTTAGTTTTGTTATGCGCTTCTCATTAGTTTTTGTTATCAGCATTTGCAATTTATCTCTCACAAGCTTCTTTTCAAGAAGTCTTCTCAACGCCTCATGTTCGCACACACCCTCTTGCTTCACACTATTGCCACTTCTTGGTCTCTTGTTTGTTATATAATTTCACATGCATTCTTGAATTTAAAGAATTCTTTTATCATTTCAATCACTTCAATCTGCCTCTACAACTTGTTGAATGAAGGAGAATAGTGAGTGATTTACTTCAACACTATACATTCATCTTTTGTATAGTTCAAGAGGTTGGCACAAATTTGTATATGTTAGGTGGTGTCATGTAGTAACAAATTTGTGTTATGTTTATGAAAATATTAACTTAAGTTTTATTTTGTGTTATGTTTATGAAAATATTAACTATCATTCATTGTTTCTTTTCAACTTACGCAAGTGTATAATGGTGGATTTTTAATTGGATAATTGTTGTTTTAAAGCGATTAAAATGTATGCAATTAGTTCATGGTACTAATATTTATTTTTTTGTATATTTAATCATTACTTATACGCTTTATTTTTATGATTTTAGAAGAACGAACATTCGAAATATTTCTCTACGGAACCCTTCACAATTAATTAAGGTATGTGAATATTTTTATTTAATAAAGGCCGAAAGTGTGCCTTTTTTGAAAATTTATTGATTAGGGATGATGGTTGGTGTCAAAACAAAGACTACAAAATATGAGGGATGATGGTTGAAACATTTTATTTGAAGAAGTTCATGCATTTTGTGAGAAAAATGATATCTGCCAAATAGAAAGATTTATTATCGAAGATCGAAGATATCACGAATCACAAATTTACACTATTATCAAGTTGAGTTATTTTATTCGTTATTGATATGCAACTTCGTGAGCTTAACAACAGATTTGATGGCGAATATTGAATTACTTTTATATGGCAGACTTGAATCCATGTGATTCTTTCTCCTTTGATAAAAAAAATTGATATGTTTGGCAAAGTTTTATCCCACGACTTCTCGAGATATTATTATTTGGATAAATTGTGAATTATATTATTGACACGAAATCCAATGATTCATTTTGTGAAGGAAGAGAACGCATAAAAGTTAGTAGAGAAAAATGATATTTATCCTCAGTATTTGCTAATAAAGCTTGATATGCAATCGCTATAATGAAAAGTGCATTTTCTGAATGAAGATCGTAAAAATCGCGAATGGAGATTCTTGGATGAATGATTGTCTATTACATATATTGAAAAAGATGTATTTAAGAGATGCGAATTGATCAGGACAACGCTTTCAAAATATGAAGACTGGAGGAGAAGTTATAAATGGTAGAATGTAAAAAAAATTTATGTTATCCGAATGTTTGATTTCTTTATTTTGTTATATGAGATCTTTGATTTTTAATTTTATATAAAAGTAAATTATTCATTATTTTATTGTGCCCTCCAAAAAAAATTTCGATCCTACCGCCTAATCAAGAAAGCAAATGAATTTACATGAAACCAAGGGTATTTACATAAAACATACCGCTTTGAATTATAATTAATGGTTTAAATTTAAATGAACAAACCAGAAATTAGACTCTTTGTGATTACATAATGTAAACTGCTCATCAGAACTCATTAGAATAAGAGGAAGAAATCAAGAAGAAGATCCATGTTCATAATTTCAAAATTTACCTTCATAAATTTTGCTCCTCCAAAGTATTCTTCTTGCTTAAGCCTGGACGTCTTAACATACCTAGAAACATAAGTTGCTTTTCCATCTTTGATACGCAAGCCATGTATCATTCTGCAGGGTTATTGAAAGAAAACAACAAATAATATTCACTTATACCCTTAAGACATGAAATCTCAAAAGTACGTTAGTCATTTACAACCAATCAAACTGATTCTAGTAGTCAATTCCCAACGTGTGCCTACATAACACTTTTGAAGTTTAAATTGGCAGCATTATGATGGCTCAATAACACGATATATAACCACTTGTATGTATTCACTAACAAACAATGCTGCGCAAATTGCTTGTCCTCCTCTAGAGCGTTATATTCATTATATAAAAAAAGAGGTAATATACAAAATAATGATTGGGTGATTTTACTCAATCAGATTTGTCCTAATAAGATAAAAAAATATTAACATTCCTAATCTGTGTATTTACAGTTACACTAATTAATTATATTTGTTTTTAGCCACAATTTACAGTTAATAATTGATACTAATAATTTCCTATTTAACACATATCATGTTAATATCTCTCCTCAAATTGATGTTGGTTTGTCAAGAAGCCTCAATTTACTCACAAGAAATTGATGTGCTCATTGTGTCATCACCTTCGTAAATGTCTGCAATTTAAACGTTTGTAGAGATAAAAGGACATCAAATAATACAAGGGTTGAAAGCTTTAAAAATTGGGTGATATTATACTAAAATACATTTTGTTCAATTGTGATAAATTGAATTATCAGCAATTTGAATCGGTATTATCTACCAGTAGAGTAGTGGGATTGTTCTAAAAAAAGCCAAGTGTAGATAGAAGTCCACGAAACAAAAATAACCTCGAAAGATGCAACAAACATCATATAATATTCAGTAGATGATTTAGACATAGAGAGATGATTTTTTATTTCTACATAAGATCAAAGAATCACCAAGAAACATATGCCAACCTGTGATTAAGCACCGAGTATCAAATCATTAAACCCAATCCACTTTACTATATCTCACAAGATGAAAAGTAGAGCCAAAAGAAAGTAACACACCAGAACTAAGTGTCCCAACAACATATCTAATGATTCGAAAAATGGCGGCAAAGTGCAAGTAAAGAGAATTTTGCATATATTGAATTGTTGAAATGAAAAAGATATATTTGATCGAACAATTGTTAAATAGTTTATGCTGTCTATCAATTAGCTAAATGTAGTGATATCAGAAAAAAATATTATCTTCCTCACTGCGATACTTTGTGTTTACTTCTAAAAAAGTGTCCATAGTGGAGACATTCTTCTAGAAGCCAGCTAAAGTAATTAGGTCATGTGTATAATTATGTTGGTTTAAGAATGTATCAGAGAAATTAGTATAAACCTCCAAACTTTCATAGGTAAGAGAATGAGGATATTTACATCAAAATATGGCCTAAAGATGTTGTATATGAGTAACTAAAATCAAATTTGTCCTATTAACGATGATGTCAACAACATAAACTAGAAGAAGCATAATCCCATGGGAGACATTACAAAGAAATAATGATAAATCCATTGGCTTTTTTGAAAACAAAAATTAAGGTTAGTCAAAATTTATCAAATCATGCATGAGGAGCATGTTTCTAAGGAAAGTTTCAGCTTTGCACACTTCTATAGGAGAAGAGACAACACCCAGTGGAAAAGCCATATAGATTTCATCTTTGAGATCATCATGACAATAGATATTTTTTAACATCAATTTGGTAATGTGGCCATCCTTATGAAGCAACGATGAAGATAATCATTCACATCATGATCATTTTTCCTTCAAAAGCTCAAATACATACAAGACATGGTTTGTGCTTAACATGCATTTGGCACATATTTGACACACTACTAGTGTATCCTATTAATAAATAAATAAATAAATCTCATTCTTTTTTAATGCCAAGGATAATTAACCATACTTTATTGCGAACTAGAGTACTATAAGAATGAAGTTTGATTGAGTAAATCCATTTGCATTAATCTCATAAGTATGATTATCCCCAAGAGCCTGAAGTTCTAAGAAGTGCTACAGACCATAAATGCACATTTAAAAAATGGGCTAAATCCCAAAAGGTTCCCTATTTGGGTGTGACCAATTTAATCTAAATGACATGGTGTGTCCGTATTATAGGATCTTTTTTTTAGTGTTTTTCTTCTTAAGGGGAAGAGGGTGTGGACTAAAATTCATGTATGATTTCTCAATGATAGAGAATTCAATTAATGTTGGTCAAATTTTTAGAAAACAGATGCATTTGTAGATAAGACACTACCCAGAGATTTTGTCCTCATTTTGCGAGAACTTTTTCTATAGGCGCAAGCACCTATAGTTAATTACCTTCTAAATACTAAAAGAGAACTTTCGATTAAGGCTAGTTGTTAGGCCGCTAATTACTTAGCGTATAATAGTAGCATATGGAGTTTAGAATTTATGAAATTCATCATTTAACTTAAAGCATATGTTTGGGGAATGGTGATGCGCCCGATCAAGATCCCATAATTTATTCATCCTGTGGATTTCTAATCTACTTACGAGGAGGTAGGACAACCCGAAGGATCTTTATCAAGCATGGAAGGGCCATCCAAAGTGTAGATAAAAATGATGTTTGTCTAAGAGAATAAATCTAAGTCAACCCCAAATAGGATTTTTTTGTCAATCAAATACACCCTATAATTCACAACTCAAAGAAAGAAAGTTTATTGATGAACTTACTAACGGTGACCATAATTTAATTTGCAATGGCGATGAATCACCCGGTTAGAGCTCGATCGTAACAATTTATGTATGCAATTTAGAAAGAAAAATCACAGAGATAAAGCAGTCACGCCCCTTATTATAATAAAATTATTTGAGTGCAAACATAGTGATGCTTGATTTTATCAATTTGTGCAAAATTTTTTTAAATTGTCATCATTAACAAATGATTACTGGATGGGTGGATCAATTTTACTTTAGATTTAAATGATTAATTTCATTCAATTAAAATATATATATATACATATATATTAATTTAGACATGTAATCATTTTATAATTGATTTAGATTTGAACATGTAATTACTTGACATTAAAACTTTAAAAAAATTTGATAGTAATAACCCCTCCGATTGAAATCTTCAGTCAAGATCATCATCGTGAATAGACTTTATCAACTTCTTTGTTAGCAGAATCAATTCTAAGGCTAGCATTTTAAGATTTA
The DNA here is from genome assembly GCA_021442155.1 of Cymbidium sinense. Classification (NCBI taxonomy): domain Eukaryota; kingdom Viridiplantae; phylum Streptophyta; class Magnoliopsida; order Asparagales; family Orchidaceae; genus Cymbidium; species Cymbidium sinense. The sequence goes on along the minus strand of CM038226.1, from coordinate 26,271,518 downwards.
TATTTAACATAATCTAGCATTGATACTTTAGAATTTTGAAATTAATACCCCTATAATTAAAAAATTCAATAACACGGCCATCATCGAGGTAGTTAAAAGATAATCATCTTATTATCATATGACAGAATGAAATTCTTAGAGATCCTCTCAAATAGAGAAAATAATAACAACATCATTAAGTTTTGTTAACCTGAATCCAGTCTGTAGACCTAATCGGTAAATCAACTAGCGCAACATCCTTAGATACTAAATTTAAATTTTAACAGGAACATGCGGCTGATGGATTGATTTCAAGTAATTGTATATAATTTATCATTCATCTTGTAAAGCGTTTGCACAAGCTTTGAGGTATTTGAAATTAAAATTAAAAAATTCTTTAAAATGCATGTGAATATCACACTTTAAGATACTTATATGAATTTCAAAGCATTATGTTTAAGTATTGTGTTGTCTTGTAATGAATGTACTACTTCACCATTCAAGTTGTTTACACGCATCTCGATATAATAGAATTGAGCAAGTGATCACCTCATAGTTCGTGTAAATGTCTCATTCATTCATTTGAAAACTTATGCAAGTATTGAACTGTTTGAACAAGATACAAGTTCACTTTGTAATCATTAATACAAAGATTTAGGTAATTAATACAAAGAAATTTAAATAGTCATTAATCATATTAATTGATATTTATCATTATTATCATAATTTAATCATAATAATAGCATTGTTATCAACATTAAAATTTTGATATTGTATTTCAAAATACGTTATTTGAAATGTCGTAACTTCTTATATTTATCCCTCTGCCTCGAATTGTGTGTCCAGGCTTAAAATTCATGTGAATTTCAACAAATTTCGCCATGCAATAACCATAGGCAACATTTGCATCAATCTTAGGTAGTTTTGATATTTCAATCGCAATGACAATGCCCGTTTTGAGATCAGGTCGTTTTTCGGCGACGATCAGACTTAATTCAATCTTAATCCGCACAACGTCACATTCGAATTGCTCGACGTTTGTGCAAACTTGATCGAATTAATTGCGAAAGGTATCATTTGATAGATTTTGACATTTTGGCGATATCGATGCAATCAGTTTAGTGAACGGTGGTTGTTTGGAAATCGTTGGAGCTTCCAGACAACAATATGCGCGTAATCACACTTAAAATTGATATTTCTTGATTAATCGATTTTTAAACAATGCGACGAGCCTCAATTAATTAGTTTTATATGTAAGATGTCTCGACACAACTTATTTTTCAAATCTAGAATATTCACACTCAATTTGATTTATGGTTGAGCTATATACATATATGTGGGTCAACAAGGGGGTCTTTTGTTGAGTTTTAGATTTCAGGTTATCCTGAGTTTATCAAGTGGATTACCCCTTGCTTGGAGAGCCTGGAGAAAGAAAAGCCATCGTGTGGCATGGTCTTGCCAAGATTGGCTTTCTTCCACATCTCGAACATTTCTTGGGCAGTCTGAAATTTACTTTCTGTCAAAGATCCTGCTGGAAGGATTTTAGACCTATGTTTTCAGAGGTGGAAGACTGCAAATATCTTGTACAACCTCTCGGGTGGCTCTAGGAGGATTCAACAAGGCAGTTTTCCATGAAAGGTTGTCTGGTGAGGGACCTTGCAACAAAGAAACCTTCAATTGGACCATTGACAGCTCCTCCCAGGTGTCTTTTGGGAGTTTCTTGTAGATCAATTTAGCTTAAGGTTCCATGTGGAAAGGGCTATCAGTGGCAAGCAGAAAAGGAGAATTTTCTCCAATTCTTGGAATTCTTACATCAAGAACCTGATCCCAATCAGATGATATTTGATTTTTGGTTTCAAACCTCATCTATTTTTGCATTGCAACCCTTGAACGCCTCTTTCTTGAATGGATAATTGCTATTCTTTCTGATTGATTTACAGGGACAGAAAAGATTAAACAAATCACCCAAAAAAATTACAAGAAACATGAAAATTCTGAGTTCTGATTGAAAATTTTAGCTGCTCCAAACCTAATTTAACCAGCGAACCCCTATAAGTCCTCTGTTTTACATTTTATTTCCTTCTATGTTTTATAATTGTCTTACAAGGCTGGTAAAGGCGGTGGCAGTAACTAGCTTGGAGACCGAGAGAAACTAAAATTTCAAGATTTGAGTTTGTTGTTTTCTCCTCCAACGTACTTCCAGCTGTTGTTTTTTTCTAGGATCATAGTTCTTGTCAATCCAAAATAAATTAGACTCTATTCTAATTAGCTAAAATCAAATCATCAATCAAGTGTTTTCAAAAGAATCTATTAAACCTCCAACCATGGATCATAAATTGTAGTTGATTATCACTTTTAGGTGTCGGTGAGTCTTGATTGTCATTAAAGTTTTAGATTCTTAAGAATAATAACCATCTTTCATTGGTTGTTTTATGCCAAAATCTTTCATTCTTTTTAATCATTAATCTACCTACCCTACTAAAATGGTATCAATTAGTGGTATTAGAGCCCTAAGTTAGCATGCCTCCTAGGAAAAATCAACCTCCTCAAAATCAAAACTTAGCTATGGAGAACTTATGTAGGGAAATTCAATAGTTAGATGCTAGGCTAGTGGCTTATGAAAGACCCGATATGGAATCACATTCAAATGGTTCGGATGAACATTATCTTGACTACAAGATAGAAAATTCTTTTCATCAAAATTACTTAAGAGTCATCCAATGAAGAGAATATATTAGTTTATTGTAAGAGGGAACCTATTAGAAGACAACAAGGCTACGAGGTTAAGATCGACATCCTTAATTTTGAGGGTGGCCTAAACCTAGATGATTTCATTGATTGGCTCTATACTGTTGAGTGTCTTTGATTATAAAGACATTCTGAACGATCGACAGTTAAATTGGTAACCATTAAACTTAAAAAAATGGCTTCTATTTGATAGAAAATTTTTAAAAAATAAAAGCACAAGATGAAAAAGTAAAATTGTAATTTAGAAAAAAATAAAGAAAGAGCCACAAAAAAATATTTACCTCCCCAATTTAAACATGATGCCTTTATCAAACTGCACAATTTTCAACAGAAAAATTGTCCGCAGTATATCAAGCCCACAGAAAAGTTTCAGCCATAAATCTAAATAAACTATGATATAGAAATGAGAGAAATATGGTTACAAAAATCATAATCTACAATAGGAAAAAAAATGCTCCCAAGAGTTTCTCTCATGAACATCAAAGACGCTTGTCAAGCCCATATAATGGCGATTGCCATGAATTTTTTTTTTATTTGTACAAATAGTCTGTATATAATCATATGGCATTCACCATACAAAATCATAATATAAGCTCTATCAACATGTGGCATAAAATTTATCACCAAATAAATTTCATCCCTTTACCACAAAATTTTAGGGTTTACTCCGTTGTTGATCACTTCCTAAGAACTAAATAGAGAAAATAATGACTTCTATGCACAACGTCGTGATCATAAAGCTAAGGAAAGTTCGATTGTACAACTATGATCAATGAAATTATAGCCACAAGTTAGCTTTTCTTTTAATTTAGAAATAAAATTATAACATGTTTGAAATGTTATATTAAAAAAAATAGCAAAGTTATAAACATTTACCTTTTTGAGCTGCAATCAAAAGTTAAATTTTTAAAATGAATATACTAGTTAAATAGTACAATCTACTAAATTAGAAGTTGTGTATCTATATTTTAACCCTTAAACTAAAATAAAGTTAGTTTGCTTCAAGACTCTAGAAAACACCTCTAAGTATGTTGAAAACAACTCCTAGGATGTTTCCTACCTTTTTGAAAATAGAAGACAAGTAGCATAAGTGTTCATGCTTACTGCACCTGTTTTCCATTTTCATAGAACAAGAAACTGCTTTATTAGGACCAAAACATAAATCACAAAAAAAAAAAAAACGAATCCAAACATGACCTTAATTAAAGAGTTCGATTAGTTCTCTTGAATATACGGAAGAACACAAAATCATAGCATAAACGGATGCATACGGAAGAATTATATGATTCTGTACAAAAAGGTTCCACTTGCAACTACTCTCCATGACCAGCATTAAGGAACTGATTAGATCAATAGAATAGTTACAATTCGCATATAGGTATCCTTACATATTAAAAAAAAATAAAATAAACTTGGAAGGTTGCAAAACAAGCAGGAAAAATACACCTCTAATCCAAAAAATTAGAAACATGGAGAGCACTGTAATAACCGGGATAAAAAAAATAACTGACTGAAAGGGAGAGAGAGAGAGAGAGAGGTTGGGAAGGAGAAGCCACACTCTAACTTAGAGCCGCACCGAGCGAGCCACCAAGACAACAAGATCTCGCTCACGTGTGTTCCCTAGTCGAACAAGACGACTTCGTCGTTGTTGACGCCAAGCCGCCGAGCCACCATCGCTGACGCCAGCCATCGAACCGCCGTCGCTTGAACTCCATATGAGCTTCACGTGTGCGTGCGAGTCTGCGACCAAGCAAGAGGAGGAAGGAGGCGAGGCACGGGCTAGTGCTAAGCCGAAAGAAATTTAAGAGGAGGTAAGGTTTATTAATACACTGAAACTATGCTAAGAACATGAAACCTTATCACTACTCTAAAAGAAAATTTCTTGCTTTTAATTAGGGATTTGAAAAGCAAGTTAAGTCAGCAAGAAATCTAAGTTTTCTTACCTCCAAGTAAGATCTTGATATTTACATTTTCTCAATTTATGAATACTATTAACTTAATTTTAAACACTAATTTTTTATTAAATAAATATCTAAATTGATAGAATTATCACAAGAAATATTGAAATCAACCAATAATTAGATATTTGCACATTTATAATTAAGACTTATAATGCTCTTTTGTTTTCTTTCTTTCTAAATTATGAAATTTTTTTGTCGAGAGTTGGGAAAATTATGTAGAGAACTACTAAAATTACTAAACTAAAATTGATTTATTAAATTAGATAAAGTAAGTATTCGATTAAATTGTTATAAATAGATTGAATAATTTTATTTCTTTCTTGTGTATAATATAAGTATCATCTAATATATTACATGCCTACTATATAAATATGAAATATAATAATAATTATTAAAATAAAATTAAGCTTAATACATGTGAACAAAATATTTCATATGATATATAACTTATAATGATGGAGTTAGATTATATCAAATGCATACACATACAAGTGATAAATCTTAAACAATGAGAATGAAAAATTAAGTCTATGAGATGAATGAGAAGAAAATATATATGATATTGGGAGAATTTAAATTATTAGGCTAGATTTAAAAAATTAAATTATAGCCATAAAGTAATAAATAAATTTATTAGTTAATACTAATCATGAGAATAACAATTATTATAGATGCCTCATAGAGGAAAGAAAACAATCATTAAAAAGAGATTAAGAAGAATTTATCACAAAGTGAATAACTATATTTCTTCAAGGTAGTAAATTAAAAAAAAAAACATTTCTCTAAACCAGCCACATTTAATTATGAATTGATATGATATAAAATTTTTGATGCATTTGTTTAATTCTCTTGTTAAGCATATTTATTGTTACACATGTTCTTGTTAATATACATGATTCAAATGCTTTGAAACCACATAAACAGTCCCAAAAATGCATGAAACAAATGTGGCATAAGTTGATGAAATATAATATAAAAATGAAATAATAATTATGTGATGAATGTGCATATTAAGAATGAAGTTCACCCTCTTATAATATTGAGATTAAAACATACCAGTGAATGTAAATAGAAATAGAAATGAAAATGATGATCTATCCATTGGATGGGTTTGGAGAAAGTTCTTTTTAGAAAAAGTATTTTCTCTTGACGATAACTCCTGTGACGACTAAAAATAATTAAATGGAATTTTTATAAAAATTAAGAAATATTTTTCACTCAATTCTTTTATGTTGAATTGTTAAACAACACTATACCTACATGTTCAATTATTACTTAAACTATTCATGCATAATATTGTAATGTAGAAACATATTTATCCACTAAATCTATAATTCTTTTGCTAGTTATAATTTTTCAAGTAACCCTCTTAATTAAGGGGTTGTTTGGTTGCCTGAAAAAGGAACGAAATTACACGTTAAGTTATTTGGTTAAAATTTTATAATTCATTTTGCGTTTTTAAATGTAAAGTATTTGCTTAGCAATGTGGCAATAATCGGCCAGGCCGGTGGGGCGGTGGCGGTGGGGCCGGTGGGCGGCACAACGACCATGAAGCATGGCGACCAATGGTGAGTGGTGGCCGGTGGGGGCGGCCGCAAGACTTTACATTGACCTGTGTATTTTGGAATTCACCCAAATTTGAGTGAATTTCAAATACACCAAAATATAATTATCCGGTAAATTCCAAATACATTACATCACTTTGAAATTTTACTTTACATCATATCAAACGCCAAAAAAATCTAAAACCTCTGCATTTACTTTACTTTTGATTCCAACCAAACAGCCCCTAAATGAATAGTAGAAAGGAAAACTTTGTATACAGATGTAATGGAACTTCAGGAAATAGATAATTATACTTTATATAATTTCAATTGTGGATGCTTATACTTTTAGATAAACTTGTGTACTTTGTGGATTGAATTTATTTATTTTTAATTGGCTCTTATGAATTCGAAATCTCTTGGATATATTTAATTATAGTCTTTTCCGTTCGACCACTCATTCTCACTTTGATATTCCAAGCTTCCGGACCAAGTCATGACACGCACATACATACATCAATGACCTTCTTTTCCAAATTAAACTAGTGCCTTTGGATGTGTACATAGATATATAAATGTTCGCAAGAACTAGAGTTGCAGCATGGGATCTATATGGCTTATAATGTCCGGTTAATTAAAGCCTATTTTTATAGCAAGCAGACATTGGAGGCTTTGCATATGATTATATGCAAGTATATATGTGTATGCCATCAAAAACCATGTAATCATGAGTCACATTAGGTCAATCATTTAGTTAGTATAGTAGTTAATTCAATATACTTAAACTCATTGTCTTCCCTGCAAGTTAAAGTATGCAAGTTTAAAAAAAATCTGGGTCTGACTTCGTTCTGGTCATCAGAAAAAGGTATAGGTGCCCCTTGTCAACAAGAGAGAATAAGAGACAAGACAGCTTTATGAGATTCAAACCATAGTAATGTAAGAAACATTTATTCTCCTATTATCCCTAGGGGATTGCGTCTTGAAAATCACATGTGAAAGAAAAATTTACGCCTTAGCGAAATCCAAAGACGCACATGTGTATTTAAAGAATGAACAATAAAACTCCAAAATTTTGGAAAACCGAGAAGAGGGAAAACCACCTGAGCTAGCCTAGTAAAAAAAAGCTTCCACTATGACTGCTTTCAGTACAAAGATCTTCCGACCGGGATTACTGATCAGATATGAAAGGAACAAATGCCATGTGACAACATCGAGTAATAGCCGCTATGAGTAGCGAAGCGAATCAGGGAGAATGCTAAATGCTGGCAATTACATAAAATGCAGGAACAATCACCGTAAACGCAGGAATAATCACCTGATAGGCACAGAGACCGGCAGATTGACGACGGCAAGGATCAACGGCGGCGACTGACGGCGGCCGGCGGTGGTTGACGACCGTCGAGTGGCGGCACGATTGTGCTTGGAGCCTCTCCTCTTTGCCCCCCATACGAGGAATGAGCGGCATTTATGGAGGCGTCTGTAAATAAATACAAAACCCGCATTCACTCCACTTCATCTGACGGCTCAAAATGATCCCCTTGATCATATGATGTATTTTGTGTATTTGAATGCTCAAATGATAATTATGATATCTTGGCTTAGATTCGGCCACACACTCGATTTGACTATAAACACTCCATATTTAAGAGTCGATTGAATAAACGCGTTGATCTCTTGCTAGTCTTGATTCACGATCGATTGATTTCTACGTCCAAGATTCGCCAATTGGAATTTTCAGGGTCATATCAGGGATAAATAAGAACCTCATTTAATTCAAAATAGATTAAGCTTCCAAGGCAGATTTAATGTACAGCATCGTAAATAACACATGACATTTGATGCATACGACAAAAACAATAGCTTAGGTGTTAAGTAAATGTTAAATAATAAAAAAATTAGACTTGTTTCAACACCGGTAAGTCAATAAAAAAGTAAAGCACCGAAAAATGGTTTGCATAATGACAAGGTTCACAGTAGTAAAGAACACGAATAGTTCATCATAACATAAAGAAACTTATTTGATTGTTCCACTGCCCAATATGAGGGGTTAAGGAATTTTATTTTCGTTATGCTTTTTTCAGTATCACTCCATTGACAGATGAATTCAAGAAAGCGGTAAAGCTAAAGCTCAATAGTAAGCAATATCCAGTATGGTAAGCAATTCAGATAAAGAGTGTACATAAACATGACAAACAGGGTTGAGTCAAGCATATATATTGCCTTAATGTATGATAAACAGAACCTATTAACTGAAAGTTCATGCAAATTCTTTTGGATGTAAGATGATTCGAGCACATACCCATCTCCGTCAAACCTGCCAAATGAACCAAAAGGATGTTTCGTAAGTTTGTTTGCATCCGCAGAATGAAAACTCTGGCTAATATATTTATGCACCACTAAGCATAAATCTTACCCTAAACTTTCAAAACACTTGAAAAGTAATAGACAAAAGGGAAGGTATGATTTTAGCTTCAATAAGCAATCAGCTTTTGATGGTCCAAAAAGAAATGAACATTCTTGTCACCGCTAGAATGCTCCACCAACCGACCTGTCAAAAAACTCGCATCGAGGCACCAAGAAGGTATGATGCTCTAAGAGATGATGAAAAGGGTAAACCTTTGGCCAAGATACTCTCCATCTTAGAGAAAAAAAACAGCTATGAGAATGCTTATCCATTCCAATAATGTGGCAGGTTGGCAAAGGAGAGGAGGGAGATCAAGCATCTTTGGAGATGAAGGCATATGAAGGGGAGAGATTGGCATACCATGGTGCAGTAAGGTGTAGAATTCCATTGAAAAGGGATAAGGGTACGCTGCACACAGAAGAAACACTTGAATCTTGGGGCTGAGACTTGACGGGTGAAGGCCAAGGAGAGAAAGTGAGGGAAAGATGAATTCTCCATTACATTAGTTCAACATCAACGCAATGTGATGATCTGCTAGGTCATAGGTTACACATATTTATATGAGGAATAAAGACTTATTGGCTCTCCAATAAGGACAATATAATCATCTAAAAATAATATGAGGTACTTGTCCTTTAACAATAGACAGTTATGTACAAAAGATAAGTGTCATCTCTTAATAGGTGTCAGTTGAATTGTGCTCTTGCAAGCTCGAAAGTAGGCAATGTGTATCATACCTAACGTTTATGGTTCGATTAGCAATATAGTGCATTAGTGGTGTTGTCAATGGCATTTTTGTCTCTAAGTCATTAGCTTTAGGCTAACGAGAACAAGGAGTGAATTTGAAATAAAGGGAGATCGAAGGCTCAAGGTAGACTAAGCTCTTGGCAAACCTATCAACTAGATAGGTGTTGAGCCATTGGGGGAGATGCAACAGATTAGGTTGTTGTTGAGGGAATGGACAATGGAGTCGACAAATGTATCTCTAGAGAAGTTATGGTAATGGAGCCAACATCTAGTAAGTGTTAATGCAAAGCGAACATATCGATCGAGAATTGTTTGGTGAGTCTCCTTAGAGGAGTAGTTGCAATCAACATGTACTGGAGATGACAACAAAAAAGCAAGAATGTTGAACATAAGCTATAGACCATTCAGAAGCGATGAAAGCTGACTAGTAAGGTGAGCTAGATGGAGCCATCAGCTTAAGAGCTAATGGGTGTTAGTTGGCAGAGGTCAAGTTGGTAGTTAGATCATTTATGGAAGCCATCTAGAATCGTGTGATGCTCTAAGAGAAAAGTTTGGATGACAAATACTATAAACAAGCCAACAAGACATGTAAAATTGTTGGAGTTAGTCTTGGATTGAGTTGTCAGGTCTGATTGATCCAACCGGCTTGGAGATGTCTTCTATAAAAGATGTTTATTGTCTAATGCTTCCTGTACAAACCTGAAATTAGGTATTATAATCTCTTTTTTAAAACTATATAAGTATAAAAATTTGAAATGACATTGATGCCCAATTTTAAGCACTTCTAAAATATTTAACTTTTACATTTTCCACTTCCATCTTGAATATAATGAAAGATGGTGTATCACCTACAGTGTCATCACCGTTTAAAAAAATAAAAAAATGGAGCCAAAGAGAGAAGTCAAGGAGACTCTGAAAGCATCAATGGGACTTAAGTTAGCATCAAGGCATGTGGCAATAATCAAGTTGCCCGATATCAATGAGCATGTACATTATTTAGGAAATTTCCCCAATGATTCTTTTTTTAACAACAAAAAATATAGCTAGCAGTGTCACCATCAATAGAGGCATCAATATTTGATGGTGATAAAAGCAATGATGGTTACAGAGATGTTGGTGCCTCTAAGGGATATGATAGCAGCAAGTTGTATTGCCATCCTTGAGATGGCTAATTAAGTCACTTGACAAAGGAACAAGCGCATCCAACTGAGCCTACAAGTGGCAACTAGATTGGGTCTGTTGAAAAATGAGGCCATGAACTACCAAGTGCTCAACATGTTTTTTCTTGTCCTCTGTAAGATGACTTAAAGTCATACCAGCCTGTTAATCGCTAAAGGAGCAAGGGGACAAGTAATGCAATGTTAGGAATAAGCGTCACGTTGGTAAAAGTTCTGATAGAAATTGAAGGAGTAATCAACTAGTACGCCAATGTTCCAAGTAGGGTCACGTAGATGACAAAGCCAACAATGCCAACAAGCAAAGGATAATGTCATAGTAAATGCACTTGCAGGAATGTAACTTCTAATAGCAGAAGATGATGCTATAAAATCTAAGTTTTTGAAATCATTGTATGTATTATACTTCTCTATGTTGTGCTTACATTTGATGCTTTTCTTTGAATGACCTTAACTTTTGTCGTTTAGTTGATTTTGGGGAAGAGTCAATGAGTGGTAAGCCATCAAGCACAAACAAATCAATGGTGCAAAATGGCATGTATCATATCACATGGCATGATGCACAGGATTCAAAATAGTGTGTGCTATTTGTGCTATGCAATAGCAATAGTTTATAACACATATCCTCCATAGTGTGTGAAAATTTAAACTTAATAATTTAAGTTAAAAATTAAATTTTAAATTATTTATTATTTAATTTTATTTCTATTAAGGTCTCGTTGCATGTACATAACTTATCTCTCTCAATCCTGTTAGGCTAAGGCACAACGCACTGCCTATTCCAATCAGCCTCGCTCAACTTAGTCCCTTATGTCTCACACAATAAATGCATAACTTGTCTACCTCACACAACAGGCTGTATGCCTCTATTCTCTTCATCTCTCACCCTTGTTTTAACCACTCAATCCTACATGTCTTGCCTTCAGCAGGACGCACTCAACTAGCAAGCCTTCACCATTATTCAAGGCTTATGAAGGTATCCTTTCTTGCCTTTGCCATCAACTTTGTTATAAAATTGATTTTTCTATTCAAACTATTCTAATGAACACAATTTACTGTAGTTACCTTTATCACTAGTTGGTCTTCAAAATGAGATTTAGTTCAAACTATCACAAAAGATTCTACATGAAAATATGCAATCTTTTAATTTAATAGTCTTACATATTAATCAATATTTTTATTCATAATTTTCATAATTTTTTAATATTTTATGTCATATTTAAAATGGAATGCAAGTTGTGCACTATGGGATCTTTACGCTATGATGTTCAACATTAATATGCATAGTCATGCAGCAAAGTTGTCATTACAAAAGGTGGTAGCTGTTGAACTATTTGCATCAAAATTGCATAGGGTCAACAGTGGTAGCATTGGGATACAAAGTTTGACAAACAGCAAAATTGTGTTATTACCTAAGAATAAAAAAGATGCAGGAGATTGTGTATACAATGCTTTTAATTTATGATGTTTGACAAGGCCAACAATGATTGTGCCATTATCTTATGTGGTCAATGGAAGAGGCAACTATTGTATTGCCATTGGCTTATAAAGTTGGTAGAAGTGATGCTGTAAGGAGACAAAGTTAGTGGGTGTGATGTCATCAAGTTTTAAAGTTGACACGAGAGGTGATCATTATGCCATTAAGGGGCAAAGCTGACAATAAATGCTATAGCTATGGTGCTTTGAAGTGATAAAACTGTTACTTGATAGGCAAAGATAGAGAGGCTTCCAAAAGATAGAAAATCATGATGATAAAGCTGGGAACTTTTTAAATTAATTGACAGATGAAGGAATGACACCATCATATACGGAGGTCAATAAATCGATGATGTGTAATTAGTTGAGAAAATGTAAAAAGACTAATGATGACATTTTACATGATGCAATGGTAATGATGGCCTTTTGTTCCTCAAAGTGAATGATACAACAATTTGACTTATGACGCGACATCTTTTTAGTCAAAATTTTGTTTGAATATGAGAGGGATCCATGAGCCATCAATTTATGCACTTGATTTCTAAAGTTATTAATGCCGTAGCTTCTAGATTTCAATTCAATTACAACTACGACTATCAAAAAACTCATTATTCGTAAACAACTCTTGTTTGGCGCATTAAGTACCTCATGTTTAAATTATTTGTTAAGTAAGTGAGCTGAACATAAACAAATATTTTAAGCTCAAATTATAAATGAGCTGAACACAAACAACCGTTTGTTCGATCATGTTCAGCTTATTTATCTCAAAATAAATAAACTATGTATATTATTTATAAAATTATATATATATAATTATTGTATAAAAGCACCACAGCTAATGTGGTCAATGTCTTACCTCATAGAAGGCAGGTTCAATAAATCCTATGTATTATTTGAGAAAATGTAAAAAGACTAATGATGACATTTTACATGATGCAATGGTAATGATGGCCTTTTGTTCCTCAAAGTGAATGATACAACAATTTGACTTATGACGCGACATCTTTTTAGTCAAAATTTTGTTTGAATATGAGAGGGATCCATGAGCCATCAATTTATGCACTTGATTTCTAAAGTTATTAATGTCAGATTCTAGATTTCAATTCAATTACAACTATGACTATCAAAAAACTCATTATTAAGTAACAACTCTTGTTTGGCATTAAGTTTTCATAAAATTATTTGTTAAAAGTGAACATAAACAAATATTTTAAGCTCAAATTATAAATATAAATGAACAAACAAATATCCGTTTGTTCGATCATGTTCACTTATTTATCTCAAAATAAATAAATTATGTATATTATTTATAAAATTATATATATATAATTTGTATTAAAAAACTAATGTGGTCAAGGGCTTCTGTCTTTTACCATATAGAAGTGTGTTCAAATCCAGTATCCTATGTATTATTTTCTATTTAAATTTATTATTTATTTTTTTCAATAATATCATGTTTTAATCCCACACCGCAAAGAGAGCAAGTGGAAGTAACTTAATATGAATAAATATCATCTCACCTTAATGTGAGCCTTCAAGGCTCCTAATTATATGAAATTTGAGCCAAACAAGCTCATTTTGAACTAAATGAGCCAAACATGAACAAAAAAAATATCAAACAATTTCAAACACGAATCGAATTTGAATAGACAAAATTTTAAACAAGCCAAATACAAACAAGTAATCGGGTTCAAGCTCACCGCTTACACTCTAATTACAATTATCGCTAGAATGACAAAAAAAAAGATTGTTTATGTTGACAACTTAATGTAAAAAGTAAAACCATTATTGAGTCTAAACTACAACAATCTTCCAAAGTCCAATATCTATTGAGTGGTAAAGAATGTGAAATCACATAACAATCCCTCCACAAGAGGACTCGTGCCTCATCATTGCTACTCTTGGCATGGACTCCAATATCTCTTCTAACAAGGAGCTAAGGGATCTTCTCATGTGGAGTGATATTGTGTTAGCATATTTGACATCAAACTCCTTCACCATCATGTAAATCTTATAGCACAAAACAAAGTTGTCCCTCTCTTCCATATATAAATGGGTCCTAAAGGTTTTCTCAACCAACATCTTGACATACATCAATAATTGACACCTGCGAGTTCATCAGCTAAGTGACGGAGTAAATGAAGTTGAATTTCTTTGGAATAATGGTTCCCAATCAAATCTAGTCATTTCCATGGATGTTAATGAGTAATCGAATAAAGAGATGGAGGCATAAAAGAGTTGTATGGACATTGAAAGATGCATGTCAATTGGAGCTTTTGTTGGAGGAGCTAGAGTAACCTTCCAAGGAGACTAGTAAGAAGAGAGCTACATCAACAAAACAACATTAGTTAATGAGTTGAAGTGAAATTTTGGTGAAACACAAGAACTTGATAGTTAACAAGCTCTAGGCAATAGCGCAAAGCTAACAAGTGAATGTCACCATCAAATTTGTTGCTCTTAAGCTACTGAGCTAGTGGTGAAAGAACAAATGAGAGTGCCAACAAATAGTGATGGCAACACAATATCAATGGAAAAAATGAGGATGAGACCTCCAATAATGTGGAGATACTTTCAAAGCATTATCGTGGTAATAGCGATAATGGAGGCACCATCTTATTTGGTGAGAAGGCAATGGTGGCCACACAATGATGACCAAAGGGGAAGTTGCTCTAAATACATCATATAAAGCAAAGCCACGCTTTGTGCCAAGGCAAAGCAGGAGTGGTAGGCATGCTAGATCATTGACCCAAGTGCCTTTGAGCTTATAGGAAGCTGTTGGAGATCCCAACAAGTCCATTACCTACTAGTTAAAGGTCTTCGAGTCATATCTTTCTTGAAACAAGAATACCATTGAAATATATATATACAAAAAGATTATGCCCTTAAGTAATGAAACAACAAATTAGTAAGATATTGAGCAACATAAAAGTAAAAATTGAAATATATTCTATTTCTAATCAAGATGACCAAGCATGGGATGTCCTAGCTATCTCCACCGTTCATTAAAGTTCCAAATTGAATGCATGAAAATTACAAATATCTTCAATCAAGCAAGATGATCATTAATTATGCAATCAAATAAAAAAATTGTAGATCTTTCTTTTTTTTCCTCCAAAAAATTATATTATAATATGTTTTAGCATTTATAAATATAGAGTGAGTTGTATTAAAACATTATACCTAATTGAAATAATGTAAGGTGTTGCTTGAATGCAATGTTAGGTGAAGTTTGATAATTTCTCTCTCCCATTAGGTTCTTTGGTGAGCTCTTGAGAAGTAATATTTGCATCTTTCTTCATGTTATTATTCTCCTTTGAATGATAACATACTTGTCTATTCATATCATCATCAACCCTTTCATGAAGATAAGCTCTAGCAATCCTTATACTATCACAACCACACCAATGAAAGCCAAGAGGAATTTGAGGGTCCACCAGTTCAGACAGGAACTCAAGTGGAGGCAAATCCAAGTGAAAGAAAGAAAAATTCAAGTCAGGAGCAAAAAAAGGCACAGTGAACTATTGAAATTACGAGAAGAAAGGTTGCTTTAAGGAGTGCAAAGCTCCTAAGAGGTTAGGTAGAGGAAGACAAGATAGAAGTCACATTGCAAATGTCTCCCCAAATGAATCTCAAGGTGAGTCTCTTATCTTATCCCTGGACAATACTGAATCGTGGTCTATTCATATCATCATCAACCCTTTCCTGAAGACAAGCTCTAGTAATCCTTGTACTATGACAACCACACCAATGAAAGCCAAGAGGAATTTGATGGTCAACCAATTCAAACAGGAACTCAAGTAGAGGCAAAGAAAGAAAAATTCAAGTCATGAGAGCAAAAAGGCAAAGTGAACTATTGAAACTGTGGGAAGAAAGGTTGCTTCAAGAAGGAGTGCAAAGCTCCTAAGAGGTCAGGTGGTGGAAGACAAGGTAGAAGTCACTTTGCAAATGTCTCCCCAAATGAATCAAGGTGAGTCTCTTATCTTATTTCTGGATAGTACTGAATCATGGATCGTTGATTCAGGTGCTACTTTTCATGCTAGTCCCAATAAAGAGGTATTCAAAAATTATACTTTTTCTCAATTCTCTTTTGAGTGAGAATGAGAGTGAAGTGCCCTAAAGTGACTGAAGTGAGGAGTGGTATGAGTCAAGTGAAATTTGTATTTCTCCTAATTTTTCTTTCATATTCTTGGTGGGGTGGTGAGTTTTCCCGTTCTCGTATTTCCATGTTAAATCTATGTAATTGCTTTTATTTTATTTTCATTTGTTTGTATGATCCGAAAAACTGATTTTTTGCACTTAATCTCTATCTCCTAATAACTAGTATGCAGAAGGTTCCAAATTCTATTGTTTGAATGGAAGCAATGGCCAATGATTTGGAGTTCAAGATTGAGAAGTTCAATGGGATGAACTTTTGCTCGGAAGATATAAATAGACGATTTACTATACCAAAAGAAACTATATCTACCATTGGATCAGATTGTCAAGAAACTGAAATCGATGTCTATGGAAGAATGGGAAGTACTCAATCGAACGACACTAGGATTGATTCGACTCTCATTGTTCTCATCTATTGCTTTCAATGTTGTGAATGAGAAAACAATTGTTAATCTCATGAATGCACTAACGAAAATGTATGAGAAGCCATCAGCTTTAAATAATTTTTTTTTTATGAATAGATTGTTTAATATGAAGATGATAGATGAAAGTCCAGTTGTTGAACACCTGATAACTTCAACACTACGACAAACCAGTTGTGTTTAGTTGGCATCAAGTTCAATGACGAAATGAGAGTACTGCTACTTTTATCTTCATTGCGCATTGGGATGAACTAGTCACCGCTGTGAGCAACTTTTAGGTAAGAAGTTAAACTTTGATGAAAATTGGTGTTGTGTTGAATGATGTTGATCTATATATTCATTTTATAAATCAAATTAATGCATGGTGAGACAAATAAGTATCAATCAAGTCACATAAATTGAAGTTAAAACTTGAAAGATTTACATGCATACCACAATTTTTATTTGACATATCTAACACCTAAAGTTAGATATTTACTAATTTAGTACATTTCTATGCTTAAAAAGGTACATTTCACTCTTAAAAAGTAAATGATAATGTTATTTTTGATGTGATGTAGAAGATTGAGGTGTTATATATATAAAAATTGAAGTTTGTGTGTTAGATATGTAAATATATAAGAATTATGTGGTATGTATGTAAATCTCCTAAAACTTTCAATGTGATCGAAATCAATGAAACTGTCAATTCAAAAGAAAGTCGTTGATGCATCAAAATATAAAATTAATTAAGCGAAGCTTGTTGCATTGTTTGAATTGATCAATTAAAACAACCATTATATGCATATCGAGATCGAGTAGCCCCAATGACACCCAAACTACCTTTATTCGAGAAACGGACAGATCAATTCGACTAAGTCTGTGTAAACTTTGAGCAATTCAAATACGATGTTGCATAATTTAGATTGAAATCACCTCGATCGATGTCATAGTTGTCCGAAAGATCACCGATCACGAAATAGATAATGTCATTGCGTCCAAAACATCAAAATTGCCTAAAATTGATGCTCATATTGCCTAGATTCATCGTACGAAAAAATTTATCAAAATTTATGTGAATTTTGAGATAGTGACACATAATTCGAGGCGAGCAACTAATTGAATATTTCAGGGTGATATGTAGATGATTTGCACAATTTCATGTATAAATATTCATAAACTAAATTCATCTCATTTGTCTTATCTGGGATGCAGTAACTTATGATTAAATCAATTATAATTCTCTTAATAAGCCTTCATATCCTCAATCTTCCTCGCACTAATCCAATCACTTTAGTTGCCCAAGCACTCTTATTGGCTGCCTCCAACTCAGCAAATAGCAAAAAAAGAGGCAAAAGGTTAAGTCTAAAGCCATCAGGCAAATTCCCTCTTCTCCTCTCGTTTCTCTCTCATTCCTCGGCAACACCCCACTCTCTCCTCTCCTGTGATTGAGAATCCCAACCAACCCTCGGACTAGCCCCTCTCTCTTGTTTTGCTGCAAAGATCGAATGACCCATCTCCCATGAGCTTCTTCCTCTCCTCGCTGCTCGTTTGTTTTGCCACGGCTTGCTGAAATCCCTTCTCTCCTCACACATGCATACAACTCTAGCTACACAACGAACTCTCCCCAATTTCCCTGTGTCTCGCCTCTCCTCATTTTCCTGAGCAGCAGTTGAGCCCAATTGCAACCATCTCCCTTTCTCGTCCTCAAAACCAACACTCTCTTATAGCATCTTGGCATGTTGCATCTCCTCTTACTCCAACTCAGCTCCACCAAAATAGCCATCACCTCTCTCACTCTTAACCTCACCTCACTCCCCACATCCTGCAACACTTCCACATATCGACAAGCCCCAAACTAATGCCGCCTAAGGTAAAATTGAAGAGAATCTGAATTTTCAAATTCTATATATTCTAGTATTGTTGTCCTTATTGACTGGTTAAGTTTAGGCTGAATTTTAATGAAAGCTTGTTATTAGCATAGCTGCATTCATGGTTTAAAGTGGGAGAATTGGTATTTAGGGTTCTTATGAAAATTTATAGTTGTCATTTTATCGATTGCTAGATTCCAAATTATGTCTATCCCAATTTCCACTCAAATCTTTGTTATCAAACCCAATGCAAGTTTGCATTGCTCACTTCACATGCTAAGGTAAAATAACATGAAAAATAAGTTCCTCGTTTGTTTTACGCTGGGTGTTTTGAAGGTCTATACATCAACGCTATAAACATTTTTATCCGTGGTGTCTTATAAACCATGCATCTTTCTTGGTGCACTAGAAAGTCTCCAAGTAGCCTATGGGGATGAAGGCTACTGAAATTTTCAGTGAATAGAACTTATAAAGGGCTTAGAATTAAGCTGATTTGAATTGCATATTTGAGCTTTAATGTGTCACGGAAAGAAAATAAATTGAAACTCAAGCTATAAAATGAAAAGTTGGAATCACAACTAATACAATATCAAGCGAATCGATTAAAGAAGCTCAAATTGATTATGAATTGAATCAAAATAATTTGATAACTTGCTCAATAATAAGAATGTGATTTAATTGTTTGCTAACAAACACGAATAGACATTTTCAATGATCACTTGAAATGCAATATATGCTTCATTGAATGAATTGAAAGAGCTTAAGGAAAACTTGAGCTAAACTTGAATGCCTTCAAGTTTGCCAACAAATACAATCTGGACTTTTCAATGCATATTCAACAATACTATATCATGTATTGAAAGAACAAAGTGAATTGAATTCAAACAAGGATGAAAGTTGATGTGAAATGAGCCTTTGCTTTGGAACTTGGTAAACATTCAAATGAATGTAATTTGCATATACACTCAAGCAATTTTACATTTAAAATTAGTGATTTGTGATTTATGCAGCTAAATCCTTGCACATATCATGAAATAATCTCATATTTAAATCCATAGCTTTGAAATTCATGCAAAGTGTCTAAATAGAATGATTCATTGCATATTGAAAGTGTTACATCCCACCCCACTTAATCTAAGTGCCTTTGATATGCATGCAAATATTCAAATGAGATGAATTTCATGCAAGCTTCATGGGATAACGTTTTACCTAATTCAAGTATCTCATTGATTCGTGCAAGTATTTACATGAACTAGACTCTTATATGCATTAAAACATAACCTCTCATTAAATTCAAATGTCTTGAGATGTATGTAAGTATTTGAATAAAGTAAACTTCCATATGCATTACAAAGCAATCTTTTTGCTTGATTCAAATGTTTGATGTGTGTGAATCTCTGAATGAGATGGCTTCACCATGTATCTCAAAATTATCTACTATCTTAACTATCTTGAAACTTATGAAGCTTTTAAAAAAATGACAATGAGTAAAATGCCTCTATGCATCATAAGATGGCTCGATATTTGATCTCATTGCATCAAAATGCTTGCAAATGACTTGAATGGCAAATGATGATTCAAAATATATGCAAATACCCAAGATGAATTTATTACACACATTTTTTTATCTTATGTCCTATTTAAATGCTTCAATTTTATGTGAGCTTTCAAATGAATAAATCAACACTTACACATATTACAAGACAGTTCTATTTTTAATCTCATTGCATCGGGATACGTGCAATCACTTGAACGGTGAAATACTACATTCACTATAAAACAAATTAACATCTAAATTTGATACTTTAAAACTCATGCAAATGACATAGAATGAGATATTCATATGTGTTTTGAAGAATTTCTTAAGCTCAATTTCAAATGCTTTGAAACATGTACTTACGAAATGAATGAATAAATATATACAACAACAACAACAAGCCTTAATCCCACTAGATGGGGTCGGCTACATGAATCCTTCGTCTCCATTGTGTCCTATTATGTGTCAAATTCTCATTTAATTCAAGTATACTAAGATCATTTTTTTATACATCTTAACTAAGTCTTTTAGGTCTACCTCTACCTTTCTTAACATAAAGGCAAATCTAATTCTACTCTCCTAATCGGTTCATCTGACCTGGACGCCATGTGGCCAAACCATCTAAGGCAACCTCCCTAATCTTATCTATCACGTGAGATACTCCAACTTTTTCCCAACATACTCATTTTGCATTCTATCTCTAAGAGTAAAGCCACTCATCCACTGAGCATCCTCATCTCTCAGAACACTACTTAATCTTATGCTTCTTTATTGGCCAACATTCTCGCACATAAGTCATCAGTGAGGTGTCAAAATTGACCACTCGATAACCGACACTAACCCGACAAAATTGATTTATTGACCCAAAAAATTTCGGTCGGTTCTGGTTGAAGAAATTGACCAAAATTTTTCAGTCGGTTCGTTGACCCGCCAACCCAAATTGACCCGGTGGAGATGTCGGCACCAAGACGATGCCATCCGCTCTAATTGCCTTCCACATCGCTTCCTCCTACATTGTCCAGATCTTCATCTCCGCCCTTATGGATGCCTTTCCGTTGCCTTCTCTTCCTCCTTCTCCTCCATCTCCTTCACCGAGATCCGCCTTCGACCGCTGGTCGTGATGAACCCTAATCGACGAAGCCGCCTTTCGACGCTCTAGATCCGCCGATTTTCTCCGACCGAGATCTGATGTCGCCGATGAGGAAGTCAGGAAGTACGGGTTGCGTTCGCCTTTCAAGACCGCGATTCGGAGAGTGGAGGAATTATTGGCGCCGGAAATTTTTCCACGGGTCGGTTCCTGAAACCGCCTGCTCGTCTTTATTCTCTGACCAACCTCAATTCGCCAATTCACGACACCCCTAATTGCGTCTTACCACCATCTTATAAAATTTTATCTTAAGTTTTAAACTTTTCTATCACATACGATGCATTCCTCCACTTCAACCATCCAACTTGAATTCTACTAATAACATCTCATCTATTTTCACCATCATTTGAACAATAGAGCCTAATAATCGCCACTCTTATTAATGACTGATCACCCAAAGTCATAACACTACTATTAAAACTTCTACAACTAAAATTATACTCCATATATTCAATTTTAGATCTATTTAAACGTAAAACCTTGGACTCTAAAGTTAACCTCCATAATTCAAGTTTCTATTGACTTCCTCTCTTATCAACAAGAAGAATGTCATCAAGAAAAAAGATACACCAAGGTACATCTTCTTATAAATGCCTCGTAAGAACATCCATAACTAAAGTAAAAAGATGGCTTAATGTTGATCCTTGATGTAATCCAACCAAATAGAAAATATTTTGTCAATCCTCCTTGGTCACAACAAGTTCTAGCATACATATCCTTAATGACTTGAATATAACCAATATTCTTTTCGCTCTAGAACTCCAAAGAACATCTCTCGAGACTTTATCATAAGTTTTCTCTAAATCAATAAATATCATATGTAGATCCTTCTTACTTTCTATGCTTCTCCATCAAACCTCTTAACAAATGTAAGATCTATAAGATCTACCCGGCATGAAACCAAACCGACAGAGAAACTTCAGATCACATCGTAACCTATGCAATTATGCTCACTTCCCATAATTTTAATGTATGGCACATTAACTTAATTCCTCTATAATTTGCACACTTTCAGGCATCACCTTTATTCTTAAATAGAACCAACAAACTCTTTCTCCACTCATCCGCATCTTTTAGTCTTAAAATAACAAAAAAAGAGTTGTGTCAAGAAATTCCTCGATCTCCTTAAACATTTTCACACATCTAAATATTATCCCATATACCCGCTTTTCCACATTTCATTTTCTTTAAAGCTTTTCACTAACTTCAAATTTATTAATGATAAAAATAAAATTTCTATTTTTGTATAGATAAGTTGTTAAAATCAATCGCATTTCGTGATCCTTCATCAGTAAAAGCTTTTATCAAAATACCTCATCCACCTATTTTCAATATCTTTTCAAGAAAAGACTTTATTATTTTCATCTTTAATACCCTCACTGAATCTATGATATTTCTCTATCTTTGCTACTTAACTTATACATACATCTTTCACCTTCTTTCAGATCTAATCTATCAGAAAATCACTAAATTTTTTTCAGATCATATATCGCTTTCTAATTCAATGTGCTAATTTTATATCTTCCCACTCAGCTTTACATCTAAACCAAGTTTTATAACAACAACGCTTCTTATTTCTTATCTTTTCACACAACTCCACCACCAACTATTCTTATTAAGTAGTTTTCCTTTGATTCTCCAAGACATCTTTAAGACCACTGATATTTTTTTCCCACATAAATCTGGTTTTATGAACATCCCAAATTCCACCTCAGCTTGCTTTTCTAAAAAAATATTTTATTCAGATTCTTTAAGTCCCTCAATCTAATCCTGTGACAATAATTTAGTTTATTTTTTCTCTACAACCTTTCATCTTAAAATCTAAAATTAATACCGACAAGCCGGCATTTAAAATTTCACTGGAACGATCTTACACCTTTACAATCTAAACGATCTATTTTTCTTATAAAAATAATCAATCAGATTTTTTACTAGATGTAATAATATGTTCATCTCTTTTCTTAAATAAAGTGTTATACTACAAAATCATAAGCTAAGGAAATCTAATATAGTCTCACCTTCTTCATTAGTCAAAATCCATACCTTTAATAAAATCTTCTACTCTACATGTCTTTAAATCTCCCCAATAAATATTTTTTCTTCAAGGTATCTTTTGTATTAATCCCTAATTCATTCCAAAATTTTCTTTTGAGCTTACCTCCAAACCTACTTGAGGAGCATGACACTTATATCATTGATAATCTTAAATAATCTTTAAAGCTATAATTCTATCTCCACATCTATTAATACTTATAACATTATCCTTCAAACTTTTATCTATAATCACACTTCTATTTCTAGTTGACTTTACGAATACAAAGTTTAAAACCTAAACTATCAATCTCCTTGGCCTTCTCACCCATTTAGTTTCTTGAACACATAAAATATTTATCTTTCTATGAACCATAATATCTATTAATTCCATTAATTTACGTAAATTTTATATTCAAGATCCTAACCTAATTCTAGTTTCATGGACTAACTTATTTGCCGCATCCGTCATAATGAACCCATTTAACACTGCGGGGCGTAGATCACGGCATTCACAATTCTCATACGGCGTCACTTCAGGGGCATACAGATCTTTGATTTAAAGGATTCATGTCATGATTATTTCGACAAATTTTTGGCTGTACTATTCGCTACCTAACTCCACTTTTGCACGGGCTTGGTAAAATGATGTAGTGTTAAATGAATAAATATATACAATTATTTAAAATCAAAAAATACTCACATGTACCCTGACATTTAGGGTTGCAAATGAACCGAGCATTCGACAACCTACTCATGGCTCGGCTCGATTAGAGCTGGTTCACGATCGTTTGATTCACTAATCAAATGAGCATGAACATTTTCTAAATACTCGATTGTTAAATGAACAAGCTTAAACAGCTTATCGTTTGGTTCATTTATGTTCATGATATCGTTTAAAGCTGAACAATTCTCATTAAGGAGCTCGATTATACTGATTACATTCGATTAAAACTTATTTATGAACAATATTATTTAATATTTTATTTTTTTTAGGTTTAATAAGCATTCATTGATATAGCTCATGTGTATTTCTCAACAAGCTGCTCGCGAACAAGTTCGATTAAAGATTTATTAAAGCTCGTTTGTTTCATTAAACAAGCTGCTCATTAATAGACTCAATAATCCACTTTGAACTGAGCTTATGAACAAACTCGAATCGAGCTCGATAATGGTAAACAAGCTCAAGCTTGAACATCATCCTAAAAAGCTTGAATCGTGCTCAAGCTTGAACTTAATAATGGTAAACAAGCTTGAACTTAGACACACACATGCTTAGCTTAGCTCGATTCGTTTGCAGCCCTACCGTCATAGTATTAAAAGTTTAAACTTAGTGTCTGAGGATGAAACACGAGTTGATTTTCAGTTGGATCTTAAGACTGAGTCCAAGTTAACAAAACCAAATGATATTATTATGCTTTCTCTACTTGAGAAAATATTTGAGAAGTTAATTCGGTCATATGATAATAGAATGACTATCTCTAAATTATCTCAATAATGATTTTGTTGATTGTAAAATTCAACATGATAGAGCTATTATTGTCCAAATTTTCAAAATATTGATGTTAAATCAAATCAAATTCATAAATTTAAATCTTAAGACTTGATTTTCTACTAACAAAGAAGCGGAGTTGACAATATCTAGGATTACCCCGATAATAGTTATGTTAATAGAAAATTTCAACCAGAGAAGTTATCTCTATCAAAATTCTTTCAAGTCTTAATGTTAAGCCTTTGCATATGCAAGTCTAAATCAGTAATGAAATAATCATATGTCTAAATTCAAAAGCATTAATTGAATGAAAATTAATCATTTAAAAAATTAAAATAAAATCCATCCACCCATCTGCAACTATTTATCAGGGGTAACAAAAGAAAATTTCTGCTCATAAAAGAGTCAATGTCAAATAAAGCATATTGTTATGTTCACACTCAAATAATCGCATGCCAATAAGAACATGACTAGTGTTCTCTGTCGACGTGATTTTGTCGCCAAATGATACCATATAAATTATGGTTATGACTAAACCTCGACCAAATTTGTCTCCAACCCATTATTATTATAACCCAGTATGTTCCCCAATAATTGTTGTTATTGCTGAATTATAGAATGTATTTGATTAACTATAAATGTCGTATTGAATGTTGAAACCTGGGGAAGGAGTTTAGACAATAACTCAAGTAGAGGCAGGTCCAAGTCAAGGAGAGAAAAATCCAGATCAAGAAGGAAAAAGGTAAAGTGGATTGTTGGAATTGCGGGACTTTCAAGGAGTGCAAAGTTCCTAAAAAATCAGGTGGTGGAGGACAAAACAAAAGTCACACTGCAAATGTCTCTACAAATGAATCTCAAGGTAGCTCTCTTGTCATATTCCTGGCGATCTGAGAATCGGATCATCAATCTTCTTTTCATACTATTCTCAATAAATAGGTGTTCAGAAATTATATATTTTTTTAATTCTTTGAGTAAGAGTGAAGTGAAGTGCCTTAGAGTGATTGAAGTGATGAGTAGCATGAGTGAGGTGAAACTTGTACATTTCTCAATTTTTATTTCATTGTGGATTTCTTGATGGTGTGACTCCATGATATTTTTCCTGTTCTCAAATTTTCTTCATATTAAATCTAGTGTTCTTCTATGTGATTATTTTTACTTTATTTTCATTTGTTCCATATATGCTTTGAAAAGCTGTAACTAGTTTTTTGCACTTAATCTTTATCTCCAAACAACAATGAGTTAGAGGAGAGTAACTTAAGATCAGACAACTTCTCTTACCATTTTTCTTTCTTTTTGCTTTTTTTTTTTTTCAGGTATAAATGGTCAGTGGCATTATTTATATAGTTTAAATGAAAAGGACAAAATATAATGAAAACTTTCTTACTTTGGAAGTAGCATCCTTTCCGATTCAATAGAGTATTTCCTTTTTCTTTAACAGGTTATCAAGCATAATAAGAAACTTAACTATCCAATTAGGCTGATACA
The DNA here is from genome assembly GCA_021442155.1 of Cymbidium sinense. Classification (NCBI taxonomy): domain Eukaryota; kingdom Viridiplantae; phylum Streptophyta; class Magnoliopsida; order Asparagales; family Orchidaceae; genus Cymbidium; species Cymbidium sinense. The sequence continues at coordinate 26,245,365 of CM038226.1, read as the reverse complement.
TAGAGTATACTAACGGTTGAACACATAGGTTAGCCTAGCAGTAGGATATAATAAAATAAGAAAATGCCATAGTAAGTTATTATGGCTTAGGAGTTAGAATATTTTGTAAGTTTTCTTAGACCAAGTTGGAAAGAAGGGTTCTTACAATAAGTCCATTTAACCCAACTAAAATGGATTCAACAAGAGCAAACTCTAGGGGTTATCTCATCAAAGTCGAAAGCACATACCCATTGGGTTGGACTCATCAGGCCAACGCCTGCTAATCAACATCTAGGCAACATTGAAGAGTAACCTCTTGCTTACTGAACTGGCAGACAAGACATAGACTCATCCATCTAAATGCACAGATTAAGTTGACTCTACATTCTCTCACATCAACTTAAATCAAGTTGGGGGTTTAATTGGATGATGACAATACATAAGGTAGTGCCCCTAAAATTATACCTTGTCAATTTTGGTTGCTCAAAAAAGAATGTTGGTGTAACTCAATTTATCATACTCATATTATGACAAAGAAGGTAGTCTCATTGGAAAGGTGATCGTATCTGACTCTCCTCAACTGATCTCCCTAAATGGTAAAGTTGTGAGTTGACAAATCATTAGGAGAGGCTAAATAGGCATATCATGACAAACGCCTCAAAATACAAAAATAACTCAAATGAAAAAGCCAATTAAACTACTTAGCTATAGAAGATGGAAAGTAGATCTCAATGTCCATGTTGTTCCATTGGGAAGTTGTTAACTCATAAAGTTATGGAATTGTTAAAAAGGCAAGGACTGTCAATAAGCCATAACCAAGCTATACATGCAATGGACAGAGGGAATTAGCAATTGACTTGTCAAGGCATTTCTCAACGAGGAAAGGAACACCCTCTAGCTTTGGCGCCACATGAGTAAACAACAATGTAGAAAATAACATAATTAATTAATGAAAGAAAATAAATTAAGTCAACAAAGACAAAAGATAAGATGTCACTAGCAAACATTGACATACTGGACAGCCATCAAATGAATAGTTGATAGACAAGGGAGACTAGGCAGACTGTGTAGCTGAGATTACGAACGAAACATGAATCTCTAAAGGTTAACAAGTCTAATAATAGATACTGCAATGCATCACCAAACAAAGCCACGAGAATAACCTGAGGGGTTGTTGAAGACAAAAAAGAATAGATAACATGAAAATGAAATAATTAAGTATAAAATACTTAGCTTCAATTGCAATATTAATGGAGGAGAATCTTCTCAAGAAAGCATTAGTTCTCCTGTCATCCTCCATAGATAGAGAGATGACTGGGAGCAAGATTCTATTACCTATTGTCAATGATGGAGAAATATTAAATAGAGATAACTACTAATGAAAGACGATACAAAATTATGTAAAAAATAATGCCAACTTGAGAAGTGAAGGGCATTATCATGAAGGAAGGACAAGAAGCAAATGTTTAGGTTCCCTTAAGCTCAGGTTTCCTTCAAAGCCCATGTTTCTCAATAAAAGTATCAAAAATATAAGCGGAAAAAAACTAATCCATCATTGAAGATGTGTTGCATAGCTCCATCAAGGATGTTGCATGGAGAGATGGAGGAGAGATGAGCCTTTGACCCGAGATACATTACAACTCGAGGAGAAGATGTCCTATGAGAAATTTACTCATGATTCAACGCCATGCTTCCTAGCTCGAGAATAATTTAGTGCCATGAATCTTTCGAGGGATTTCATCAGCTTGAAACACAAGCCAAGGTTGAAGTAATCAAATATCTCAGTGTTTTGTTAAATTGGGTTCCATGTGGGGTTTAAAATAGTTATCTAGTGTCATAGAACTCTCTAGAAATTAATGTTAACTAAGTTTCTCACTGTTGACCTCACTATTGAAGTGAGTTCTCAACCTCCTCTTCTACCTAGGAACCTTCTAGACACTAAGATTTAAACCTTAGTCATAAGACACTTATAGTGATTAGATAAATATTTAACCTAAACCTAGAGACTTAGAAGGATTAATCATAGGATTAGGCTATGCCTTAGGAATTAAGGAGACTCACTTACTCTATAGCCTAAATCCAACCTATGTTCATCTTCTCAAACCAAACCTCAAATTCAATTCAAATCCAAATCTCAAACCAAACCTCAAATTCAATACTAAAACCAATTCCAAATTCCAAATCAAATGATTGAAATCCTTAATCAAAATCATTTATTCAATTACCTATCCAAATATAAATGAAATCTACAATCATCAAGCAAAATCAACCCAAGTCAAACCCAACTTAACTCATTTGACTTGAAATATTCAAATGAATCAGAACTCATTTGAACCCAAATCTATTGCAATTAGATTTATATATCAATCCCAAATCCATATATAAACTCAACTAAATCAAACTCAACCCAAAATCAAACCAACTAAACCAATTGACCTTAAGTAACCAATTTGACCTATTTCAAAAATCAATTCAATTCAAATCAAAGTGAATTAAGCCAATCCAAACTGACATGATTGTGATCCACAGGCTAATTCATGTATATTGGGTCAAACCAAGTCAACTTGCTGACCAAGTCGACCTTTAACCCATAGGAGCCAAAACTAAAATCAAATCTAAATGATTCTCATCAATCCATTGCAAACTAAATAAATCAAAGTAACCAAATCCAAATTGTCAAAATATTAAATAATCAACCCAATTGAATCTTTGACCCTTAAATCCCAATTATTAACTAAACTAAAATTAAATCCAAATTAAATCAAACATAAACTAAATTAAACTAAACCAATGACACTACACTCCATAGTCATATAAAACTCAACCTTAGTTTGACACCAATTTCATGATCCTAACCCATTTTGACCCAATTTGACCCAAGTTAAATTAAACCAAATGAATTTCAAATGACATGAAATTTGTCCCAACTCACTTTTGACTCATTCAAATCTGTCCAAATCAAATTTAATGTCAAATGACCACTCTACCCTCAGGCCAAAGGTGTCACATAAGACAAAACACCCATGTAAATGATTATTTTTCTTCCTTCGTCACTTGACACTCATCCATTGGTCCACCTAAGCTCCAAAGACACTGACCAATCTGACCCAAGAGGTGGTTAGGTTAGCCATGACTCATGAGAAGGTGAATTCACCTCACCTCACCTCTCCCATTGGAACACTTGGCATCAAGGATCTCCACTTCCCCTTGCTATGACACTCACTAATTGCTCTTGGCCAACCAAACTAAGCTACCTAGGATGATTCCCTGACATTCCTAACCACCCCAAGTCATAGGACATCCACTAGAAGCCAAAAATCACCATGAAAGGTGATTTTCGGCCACCTTTGTGCACAAGAGAAGAGAGGTTGGAAAACTTCTCATTCTGCTCTCATTTAACTCTCCAAAAGCCCCCCAAGCAACCAGCATTCATCCCCTACTTCCTTTGAGCTAAAACCACCAAAAATCAAGCGGATTCCGGCGAGGAAGCGACGACTCTTGGTAGAAACATCATTCCAAAGGGAAGCAAGAACCTAGGTCCATCCCAAAGCTTCTTCTTGCATCCAGGAGCGTGCTCGGATCAACACCACCGCCGGAAATCACCTCTGGCAAAGAAATTTTCAAGAATCGTAGCCGGTCTTAGGAGCTTTTGTTTGCTTCAATGTGTGCTGGATTTTAGAATTTTTTCATAGATTTCCCTTGCATTCTTCATTTTATGTGATCCTCATGCATTTTATGGTGTTTTTTGGTTTTGCGGCGAAGATCACTGAAAAATCGAGCCCCAAACTCCTTTTTTGAGTCGGTTTTACTAATTTTTGCTCAGTTGGGTTTGGAGAAAAGAGCAGTCTTCGATCCTCTGTTATGGGGCTAGACGTGATTTTACGCCAGATCCGCCCAGTTTCAGCCCCTGGATCGCGTGGATCAATCTGAATGGTTCGATCTGCGATCGGAAGGTCCGATCTAATCCACGCAAAAAACAATTTCCGCTCACGGCGGATCCATTGATCAAGTGGCTACGCGACTTGATTGGGTTAAGTAGGAAAATCCGGATTTTCGGCTTTTAAAAATTAACAAATTTACCTAAAACTTCAAAAATTCATAAAAAATAAAATACTTAATGAAAAATTGCAAACAATGGCTCGTTGAATTCGCCTTTCTAAGAGGAATCGAACAAACCCAAAATCCCCAAATGTTATTAGATATTTTGAGTTTAATTTGAGTTTTAGTGAAAAGCAAATTTCATCAATTACTATTAAAAAAATACATCGGTTGAGTTGAAAAGAGATTGAAATTGAGCTTAAAATGTATTTATCATAAAATTTCAAGTCAAAAGAATTTCTGGATTGGAGATATTAAATTTTAAAGTTTAGAATGCCTATTTTAGTAAAATAAATTAAATAAATTTATAAAATTATAAAAAGTGATAAAGATGATTCTAAAACATCCCAATTAACATGAGCTAAAAAAAAGGGAACCATTCCTTAATCTTTTCCTCTAGTTCATTTGGATAATTAATTAGTTAATTCAAGCAATTAATTGAATAATTAACTAATTAATGATTTCATTAATCATTAAAATTTAAAACACATCAAATCCTAATTACTTGAGAGGAGGCCTTTAGGTGTTTAATAACCTAAAGTCATTTAAAAAAATTATGGTTAGCTCACATGTGTGGGAAAACCACAAGTGCACTTAATTAAATCTCTTAATTTAATTAATCATTAATTATGAACTAAATTGTATTATGCCTTTTCATTACTTAGTATCATTGTAATTTAATTTTATACATTTCATGTTAGCTCATAATTATTTGATTAGTTATGTTAAGGTGATATAGGTAATAATTAATTAATGTACTTGAAGCATAAAGATGACTTAATTAACTCATAAAATTCTCCTAATTATCTTTTCATTAAACTAAATTAAATCACAAACATGAGAATGGATTAGGATCAGCAAATTTTCTCTCATGTCATTAAATCAAATCAAAACATAAAATGAAAAATGGCATTAACAAGATTTGAATTTCTTTAGGAATTAGTTTGATTGAATGAAACAAGTATTTTATGTCTTATTATTCTTTTTCAATCATATTAAATGATGTGTGTTATGTGATTTCATGCATTGTATTCAAAATGTTTAAATTTAAATGAATTTCTTTTTTATAGCATGTGTTGATTAACCTATGAATTTATATATTATCATTTATTAAATCAAAGTTATTTTCAAAGTTTATAAGTCAACTATAATATTTGAAGTGATAATAGTTATAAATATCTATAAGCTTGTATGTGTCTATGGCTTAGAACATGTGATATGGAGTTCTCTTTCTTTAATTATGGATTTATATAAAGTTTGAATGTTAACAACATTTGAAAAGAACACAATATTTGTTTGAATTCATTCTATGTATTTCTATATTAAATTTAGATAGAATTTTAGCTCACTGTATAAATAATTCAATTGAAAGAATATAACTTTTGCATAATTTTTTTCATTCTTGTAGTACATTCATTGTATTCAAGAATTGTATATTAGTCTGACATTCACGGAGATCGAGGAAAGTAGCCCTAAGGAGATCTTTACCTCACTCCTCTAGTTAATAATAATGAAGTATCCGCTTAAAATTTTTATACACTTGTATGTGCACTTAGCTAATTAATGAAAATCTTATTTTCAACTTTGGCTCACATGTATAAATAATTCAATTGAAAGAAATACAACTTTTGCATGATTTTTCATTCTTGTAGCCACTTGGACATTCATGTGTATTCAAACATAGTGAGTATATCTAGTCTGGATATTCAGGGGCCTGAGCTTTAAAGTAGCTCAAGGTCTTTTCTCTCCCCTTGGTTAACAATGGCAAAGTACTTGCTTAAAACTTTTATTTACTTGAATGTGTATTTTGCTAATGAGTGACAATCATTTTTTCTACAAAATACACATATGCATCTTTCATTTAAAGTGTGCTAAAAGAATTATATTATATGTATAATTATACTTGGGATCCAATCATATGCATGTTACATGTAGTGGAAATGAATAATGTGATGTATGTCATGTGTTAGTAGTCCACTCAAATTAGTCTTAAGAAGCCTTTCACGTTGAATGAAATCATTTAAGGTGAACATAAACTTAAGATTAATTTAAAATGTGTAATAAACCATTCACTAAAGAGAACTAAATCAAATTAACATGCTTTAAAAAGTGGCTTAAAGTAGGGATGAAAGAGAGCAATTCTCTTTCCTCTCTTTATAACACTTAGTTGAGTGTAGGTCACATAAAATCAAATAAAACACAAATTAAAATTCTCAAATCAATTAAACAACTTAAAGTGATCGAAACATGGTTATTGAATTCTTTTCACACTTAGAAAACATAATCTTGCTAATAAGACATCTTAACACTTAAGCTAAGTCACCACAGTCTCTAGTTAAAACGGTGTATGTTTTGTATATATTTTATTTTTGATGTAATGTTTTAGGCGGATGTTATGGTATATGTTAGTAGGATGGTAGGTGATTAGCTTTGTCATATTTCTACATTATGCTTGGGCTTAAAAATAAATATAAATACTCTCTTACATGTTGCTTAAACCTAAGTATAATCTAAAGTTAGGGCCAATTGGCAGTTACCCATATAGTGTTAAGTCCAAATTATAAATATAACTGCTTGGGTTGTATATATGTTTAACTAACCTCTGTTTTGCAAATGTAGTTAGATTTATTTTTCTATTTTTAATGTAATTTTGCATTAAGAATTAAGATTTGTATTATGGGGGATAAGGATGAGTATTGACTAGAAGACTTTGTCCTGGGAGGCCATGTGATGCCTTTGAAATAGAGTAAACTAAATCAAAGAAGGAGAAAGATACATAAAGACATGAAAACATGATGACTTGAAAACCCCCCCATAGCATTTATCATTTGTAAATTGTAAAATATTCTTTTATATTCCGGATTATATAAAGGTAGAGTCCTGCTACCCATTTTCTCTCTTATCTGGGTACCAGACATCTGTTATTCTTGGTATAAAATGTTTGATGTTATATTTAACTTGTCAATTAGAAATTACATACCTCTTCATAGTTTCTTTATAATTGGTGTTTGTTGTATGCGGATCGATTAACTTAAAAAATAAATCTTTTACTATAACTCATAACTAAAATTTTAAATAATTCATAATCTCAATAAAGCCAGGCATTAAATAAGATAATTAAAATTTAACAACCCTTTGAATATTATGTTTCATCATGCATATTCTTTCTCTCTCTTGAAAATAAGGGATTTTCATCCTTATCGATGGGGAATGCTTAACGTAGGGCATCCTTTATGGTGGAAAAACACCCCTTCTTGCTGATTTAGCTAATAATCTAATTTCATCATGCATATAGGCATGCAAAATCCCAAAGCTTTTGTCAAAATGAAGCGTCAAAATCAAATAAAATTTGAAAAGATTTGAATTTATAGATTAATTCATTACTCATATCACTCATGTCCTAGTCTCTTTAGGAAGTGAGTTTAAGAACTTTAATCTATTTTTAAATAATAACAACCAAACTATTTTGCAAAATTATATGACTTACCTACATGATTTTAAAGCGTAGGAGGAGTTCTTTGGCACCTCCGGCGGTTGTAAAGTCTAGTAGTCGGTGGTTTATCCTCTCTGGTGGAGTAGATCATATACCATCTTAGATTTGGGTTGTGTTTTAAATCTTATTAAAACTCCTATTTAGGATCCAGATGGTTATTTCATTATACAAGCGTAAATCATCTCCTCTTAGGCATTTTCTGTGTTATTGAGTTAAATCTTGGTTTTAATAAAATATCAACTTTAACTAAAGTGATCTCTTAGATTTCAAAATATGAAGCCTATAGGATAGATTGGAATCTAGAACTTCTATATCGTGGCATTTCCTATTTCCTCCCTTTGGCTTCCAAAATTAAGTCTTCTCCTTGAACTTTCTCAATTGATATTCCAAATATAACCAATTTATTAATAGTCTAGCCTTGAAATCTTTGGAGACTTTAATTTATACTTTAATCGAGAGTATTCTTAAGGGATTTGTCTCTTGGATATGATGCTTATGGAGCTTTAACTAAGGAAACTTAACACGCTTAAAATAAACCTTGTTTTACTTTTTCATGTAAAGTAGGAAAAAGATCTCTACATTTGAAGACCCATCATCTGTGAGTCCTTTATTGGGTGATTACATTATATGGTGATCATTTATCTTTCAGATATACGTCGTTAATATCACTTCAATAAAGATAATTCAAAGATGCGTGGTGCCACATTCCAAAAATAAATACCACACTCACTAAGGTTAAAGTACATAAATGAAATCCTAATGCGAATTCCATTTTCGGATTGAAGTAAGTATATTGCGTACAAGACCTCTATGGATTTCGTAAGCTAGATTCTATACTCCATTGAAGTGGACATCTTGTATCCCAAACTTCTTGAGGGGATCCAAGCAAATATCTAGTGTCCCGAACCTCTCTTAAAGTTTTATTAACCAATTGAGGGTAAAGCAAGTGTCTATGAGCTTCTTTAAGAGATTTTTAACACAAGTTCCATAATGGGGTTGGTTTTCTATAACTCATGCCTCCAGAAAAATATTTGTTGCTCAAACATCCTAATATTTGTGATTTCAATGTAAAGTTGGGTCACTTTAGCCTTTTAAATTTTATAATCAAGATCAAGCTCAAAATTTCATACTCAATTTAAGCATGTCTGGCATTAGTTTTAGTGATCCAAACCAAAACATTATAAGAGTTCAACTAGGCTGTGACATTTAACTTTTGGCAGCCACATCTACTTCAATGAGCCAAGCCAAAAGTGGGGCATTTTCCTTCAAATTATGGTTTTAGTATATGAGCTAAGCCAAAAGTGGGGCATTTGAGCCTTATAATTAAATTTTTTTAATATAAAATTTGTAGTGTCACAACAATTTGGTTGTGGAAACTAAATCCAACTCGACTATTGTCATGGACCAAATCAAATTTGATTAATAAAAAATTTTGTAAACTTAATTCAACTCAATGAACTAAATTGGAATCTTTATGAATTTCAGTTTTTATAATCTAGACCCAGCTTGATGAGCTAAGCCTATGTTGGAGAATATTTGCGCTTTGGTGAACCATACCCAACTCGATAAGCTACATTGGAACAAAAATTTTGGATCCCAACTATTTTGGGTTGGCAAAAAAAAATTAGATTATGCAAATAAATTTCTTTCCATATCCTTGACAAATAAATTATAAGGTAATATAAATTCATAATAGGGCTCTAAAAAATCACCAATGGTATCCAGCAATAGGTGGAAACTTTGGATTAGGACCAACTCTAACAAACTCCCCATTGAAGCATACCTGCCAACAAAGACAAAGAGCTCTATCACTTATATTAGTTGATGAGATAAAATTTAAATAACACTCCAAAATGAGATGCTAAATGTTAATGATCCAAACCTTTTGAAAAAGTCGACATTGCAAGTAAAAGATGACAAACTTAGAGATTGATTTGTATAGCATTTTATCACTGAATATAACTAAGATTTAACTTAAATCACATGAAAAAAAATTGGTAAACTTTAAATCCTATTGTTTCCCATGTCAGCCCCCCTATTAGTTGAATCTAAAATTTGTTAAATCACACCATTCATGAGATTTAATAGATTCAATAAGTTGTTTCTCAAACAAATTTTAAATATAAGCAAATAGTCAAACATATTATCAAACTTTAGCAAGATTTAATAATCAGCATGCCAAGAAATTTTTATATTTTAATCCTCACAAAATTTACTAAAACAGATTTATATTATTTAATAAATCGTACTTCCTGCCAAATATCCCTTAGCTTTCAAACCATATGTGAAAGTAAAACTTCGATTTCTTAATGAATCTCCTCCACCTCCAATTAATTAAATGAAGCCCTCGATACAATTTAAGAGAAACAACTTACATAAGTTCTGATGTGATTTATACGTCAGAGTGTTATATAAATGAGTAAAGTTTAGATGTTAGATAAGCAACTAAGTAAGAATTGTGTGGTATGTATGTAAATTTCCCATGGAAAAAAACAGCATAGTAAAAGATTTTCCAACAAATAAACTAAGGGGAAATGATTTATGCAACTAGGGCATAGTTAGATGCTGAATACATGCTCAATCAAGTAAAATCAAAAGAAGCCAAGGGAAGTTAAACTATATAGCAACAAAAGAATCTAAACGACAATAAGTTGCTGCTTATCGAATCAAACTTTGAGGCCTAGTCAAAACTCACGGGCAGAAAACCGTGGACTGTGAGGGCTGCGGAGGGCGGAGTTTCGTTAAGTACGGGAGCGAAGTTACCGGAGAGGTAGTGGAGCGGCTTCGAGGAATCGTGCATAAGATAGACGATGACCCTCTCTAGAAAATCCACCGCCGACGAAACAAATCCTTTCTTCGGCTTTGGCTGCACCGCAACCACAAACCCCCGCGAGCTCTTCCCCTCCGCCGCCTCCTCCTCTGCTGTGAACCGCTGCTTCTCCAGAGTTGCCGGAGCTACCAATTCCCCCATGACCCCCTGTAACCGTCCTGATTCCTGTAACCCTGTTAAAGGATGGCGAACTTGTGGCAGGTGCTTGAGGCTAGAGCTCATCCAGAGTTCCGAGAGGGAACCTTCAGATATTGGTTCTACATGCGTAACATGAAACTAGTGGATGGCACATTGGCACCTTATCAGTCACGAGATGACGCTAAAACTAACAAAAACATAACAAATGTCAATGGCTTGTTATCCCATATTGACGGAAGCTATTGGGTCACAGGCCGCAGAATAAGGAGCAGAAGATAATCATAAAATTATTATAAATATAATTTTTTATTTAAGATTATATATTTTTCTAAATAGTAGCTAACATACTTAAACTTTTAGTTATAAAATATATATTTTTTTCATAAAATTTCTAACAAAACAAGAAATTAATATTTAAATAATAATGTAGCAACAATCTAACAAATAAAACAATAAGAAAATTATTCCAAATTAAAAAAAAAATTTGGAGAACTAAAATAATTGAGTTTTTTCATGTATTTATAATAAAACTTATTCATATAAAAAATAATAGAGATTTACATAATTCTCATATATTTATATATTCAACCCTTAAATTTTAATTTATATATATATAACACCTCAATCCTTGATATCACATCAAAAATATCATTATTAACTTCTTAAAACTAAAATGCACCTTTTTAAACATAGATAAATTATCAAAATATAAATTATTTAAGTGTATTATTGTTTATTTCACCCAAAATGTATAAATCCATATGGAGCTTATGTGTATACTCATAGAAATATTTTGAAATGATAAGATAAATTATCAGAGCATAAAACTCCTTTTAATATTATTACGTCAAAAATCAGAGTGAAAGTTTATCTTTAGTGAAATCCAAAATTGTATTTAAAGAGTGAAAACTCAAAAAATTTTCGAAAATCTCGAAAGGAGGAAAAAATCAGGCTACTTTCTAAAACTTTATATTTATTTTGAAGTTTTTAAGCGGGATTATAATTGTATATGAGAAGAGCGACAATGGGAATCCCAAAATCAGACAATCACCATATAGTCGTTCAGTAGATTCTTAGTGGTAGAGATGATGGTGAACAACGACGAGCGATAAAGGTCATCATGATGAGCAGAGATTGGCGGCAGCGGAGATCGGTGGCAACGGCGGTGGTTGGTAACCAACGGCGGTGGGGCGTGTAGTGGCATGATTATGCCGAAGAATTTTCAAGAGCTCTCTCCTCTCTCTTGGCCTCCCATGAAAAATGAGGAATTTATTTATAGGAGTGGCGTCTAGTACATGCAAAATCAATCACTCCTCTCCATCGGACGGCTCATGATGATTCCCTTGATCATATGATGTATTTTGTGTATTTGAATGCCCAAATGAAGTAAGAATTATGAGATCCTGGGCTCGTTAGATCCGGCTCATCGAGACGCTCGATTTGACTATAAACACTCCATGTTTGAGAGTTATTTAAAGATTTAATTGACATCCCAGAGTTTCTAAAGATATTTTAAGTGTTTGATCTCGAGTTTGAGGATCAACTTGCTGACATCAAGATTCGTCTTATTGGTAGAATTTTGGTGCCTATCGATTTCTATTTTTGGATGACATTATCCTAATTTATCCAAAAATATCTGAAATTTTTTTTTCTAATTAAATGTCATAATGAGTAGAAGGGTTTTTTTTTTAAATAAATGTCATAATGAAGAGAGGTTTTTTTTAATTAAATGTCATAATGAAGAGAGGTTTTTTTTTAATTAAATGTCATAATGAATAGAGGATTTTTTTTAATTAAATGTCATAATGAATAGAGGATTTTTTTTAACTAAATGTCATAATGAAGAGAGGGGTTTTTTTTATTTATTCTTTCTTCCCCATAAGTGGATATAAAAATCCCCCTAGGGCCAAGGGAGAAGGCACCTTCTCTTCTTCTTGAGAGAAGGTGGTTTGGAGGCGATCAAGGCCCGCAGTATACATCGTTGTTCCGGTTTTCCCTCAAAAGAGGCATCAACCGGCCTCATCGGACCAACCGGGTTTGGAGGCGATCAAGGCCCGTGGTATATGTCATTGTTTCGGTTTTCCCTCGAAAGAAGCATCAACCGGCCTCGTCGGACCGACCGGGTTTGGAGGCGATCAAGGCTCGCGATATACGTCGTTGTTCCGTTTTCCCTCGAAAGAGGCGTCAACCTACGTCGAACGACCGGTTTAGAAGCGATCAAGGCGAGTATCGTCGTTGTTCCGGTTTTCCCTCAAAGAGCGTCAACCGCCTTCCGTCGGGTTTGAGGCGTCAATGCGGTATCGTCGTTGTGGTTTTCCCTCGAAGCGTCAGCCCGCTCGTCGGGGACCGTTTGGGAGCGTCGAGACGCTCATCTCGAGCTTTTCCCTCGAAGAGGTGTCAACCTCGTCGGACCAACCGGGTTGGAGACGATCAAGACTAGTTCATCTGCAGGCTCGGTTTTCCCTCAAAGAGGTGTCGACCTCGTCGGACCGGCCGGGTTGAGCGATCAAGACCGTAGTTCATACGCTCGATTTTCCTCGAAAGAGTGGACCTCGTCGAACCCCGGTTGGGCGATCAAGACCGTAATTCATACGGAGGCTTTTCCTCGAATGAGGTGTCAACCGACCTCGTCGGACCACCGGTTCGAGGCGATCAAGACCCGTGGTTTATCGGCGAGCTCGATTTTCCCTCGAAAGAGTGTTAATACTTGTCGGACCACCGGGTTTGATGATGTCGAACGAGCAACGATGTAATCAGCGGATAACGATGGTAATGCCGGAGATTGCTCGATAATTCGGCAGCGGTACCGGATGGTGGTTGGCAACCGCAGGTGTGGTCGCAATGGCAACAGTAATCAGCATGGCAGCATCGTAATGTCAGCGAGATCCGGTGATGATGGTGGTGAAAGATTGCCGGCGATAGTTGTTGGCGGTGGCGGCAAGCGTTAAGCGGCCGCGAAGTCAGCGGCGGCCGGCAAGCGATTAAGCGGCCGCACGAAGTAATCACGGGTGTTACCGAGGATATCGCAACGATAGTGATTCTACCGGTAAAGATGCAGCGATGCAGCGGTAACGGCAACGATGTGTGGCGCGGTAAGCACCGGCGTTAACGATGGCCGGCGATAGTAACCAGCGGAGATGCGGCGATGATGGTAGTGACCATGAGATCCAGCGATGGTTAGTGGTAACCAGAGTGGTTAGCGGCAATGGTGGTGGCGATGCAATAGTACAAGCTGGTAGCGAGCGTAAGCGTCGGAGATACAACGATGTACTACGCGGATGCCGGCAATGGTCAACCGCCCCATAGTCGATGGATAACCGGCGATAATACAGCAGTAACCGATATGGTAGCGTACCAGCGATTCCGCAGTAACCGGCGATAGTTAGCCGGCAGGAGATGACCGGCAGCAGCAATAGCGGTAATCGATAAATGGCGGGTAAGCGTCGTGATGCGAGATGGATGCGGCGATAGTGGTGACCAACGAGATGTGATAGTGATGATTTTTGACCTTCAAGTTGTTTGTCGAGTGTGACTCAATGACGCTATATGTGAGGTTGATGAATCCACCGAGATTTTGACCAATCGATTATTTGTCGAGTGTTACCGATGGCGTCTATGGAAGAGGTCGTAGAAGTCCAATGATCTTTTGACCTATCTAGGTTGTTTATCGAATCGACTCAATGGAGTTGATAGTTAACACGTGAGAAGAGGTTGAATTGAATGAAATTTTGACCCATCGGGTTATCATATTATTATCAGATTAACTGTGAAGAGGTTGAATTGAATCGGCGAGGATTTTGACCCATCCGAGGTTGTTTGTCAGTGTTGATGGCGTTAACACTGTGGAAGAGGGTGTGGAAGTCCACCGGACCTTTTGTCTATCTGGGTTGTTTGTCAAGTCTTTGCTTGATGAAGTTAACCATGTGGAAGAGGTTGAATTAAATCCACCGAGATTGATTTATCCGAGTTGTTGTCGGTGTTACGATGTAACGTATGGAAGAAGTCAATTGATTCCTAATTTTGACCTATCCGAGATTATTTGTGAGAGTGTTACCCGATGACGTTAACCTGTATGTAAGAATTTGAATTGAATCCGCTGAGAATCTTTGACCTATCCGAGGTTGTTTGTCAGAGTGTTACTCGACGACGTTAACCTATTTGAAAGAGGTTGAATTGTATCCGTTGAGGATCTTTGACCCATCCGTGGTTGTTTGTCGAGTGTTACCGATGGCGTTAACATGTGGAAGAGTAGGAAGTCCACCAAGAATCTTTTGACTATCTGGTTATTTGTCGAGTGTGACTTCGATGGCGTTATGTAAGAATTTGAATGGAATCCGCTGAGGATCTTTGACCTATCCGAGGTTGTTTGTTAGAGTATTACTTGATGACGTTAACATGTGTGGAAGAAGTTGAATTGAATCCGCTGAGAATCTTTGACCCATCCGAGGTTGTTTGTCAGAGTGTTACCCGATGACGTTAACCTATGTGAAAGAGTAGAAGTCCACGGACCTTTTGACCTATCCTAGGTTGTTTGTCAGAGTGTTACTCGATGACGTTAACCTGTATGGAAGAGGTCGTAAGTCCACCAAGGATCTTTTGACCTATCCTAGGTTATTTGTCGAGTGTCTTATGTATGTAAGAATGGAATCCGTTGAGGATATTTGACTATCCAGATTGTTTGTCGAGTGTTTTCGGCGGCGTTAACTGTATGGAAGAGGTCGAATTGAATCTGGCAAGATTTTGACCTATCCGGGTTGTTTGAATGATAACGATAACTTAGGTGGAAGAGGCCGTGAGAAGTCCAAGGACCTTTTGACCTATCCTGGGTTGTTTGTCAGTCTTTGCTATATGAAAGAGGTTAAAATTAAGGATTGACTATCGTTGTTCGCGGGGGTGTTCGACCCTGGAAGAAAATTGAATTCGCTAAGGATTTTGATTACTCGGTTGTTTGTCAGAGCAACACGATGACGTTAACCTGTATGGAAAAGATCGAATTGAATCCGCTGAGGATTTTTGACCCATCCGAGGTTGTTTGTCAAAGTATTACTTGATGACGTGAACCTGCATGGAGTATGTGCAAAGTTTTGATCTATCCGAGGTTGTTTGTCAGAGTCTTTGCTCGATGACGTTAACCTGTATGAAAGAGATCGAATTGAATCGGCGAGATTTTTGACCCATCCGAGGTTATTTGTCAGTATTACTTGATGGCGTTAACGTATGGAAGAGGAATCAAAACATCCATTTGTGGTTGTAAAAAGTTGCTCCTTAACCGGTCTTTTTCATTGGTATTCGACTTGCTTCTCTTGATAATCAATTAGATATCCGAATATTGATTTGGATAATCTTTTAAGATTAAGAGTTGCCCCGGTTTAATGTAATCAGAAACTAGTTTGATGAATCTTCTTTCTTGCGTTCCTTAAAAGCTTGAAATGATCCATCTCGATGGTGGTTTTGATCTTATTAAACTTGATCATAAAGATGAAATGATGGGAATTAGTTTCATAAATAAAACTATTAGTACTAGAAAACCAATTGGTGAGTGAAAGTTCTTACTAGCCTTGTAGTGAAATCCAAAGCACATGTATTTAAAGTGAACAAGAAAACTCCGATTTTTTAGTGGAAAACCTCGAAAGGAGGAAAAACCACGGGCTAGCCAGAAAAGCTTCCACTATATATTTGTTTTGGAAAGTTTTCGCGATCGGGATTACATAATTGTATAGAAGGAGGAATCCCAAAACAACAAACCATATAGTCACGTTGGTTGTATAATGCTAGTGGTAAGATGATGAAACAATGAGGAACATCGATGAAGGTCATCATGATGGAGAGACGACGGCCAGGATCACGGTGATGGCCGGTAACCATCGGTGATTCATCGCCGAGTGGTGGCATGATTATGCCTGATGGATTTTCAAGCTTTAGAGCTCTCTCATTTCTCTTGCTTGGCCTCCTCATATAAGGAATGATGGACTATTTATAGATTGGAGGGAGTCTGTAGAATACATGCAAAATCCGAACCACTCCTCTCGGACTCATGATGATTCCCTTGATCATATGATGTATTTTGTGTATTTGAATGATCAAATGAATTATGAGATCCGCTCTTTAGATCCCACCAGGACGATTTGACTATAAACACTCCATGTTTGAGAGTTATTTAGAAATTTAATTGACATCCTAGGGTTTCTAAGGATATTTTAAGTACTTGATCTCGACGAGTTTTAACTGAGGATCAACTTGCTTTTGACATCAAGATTCGTGCTTCGACTAGTAGAATTTTCAGTGTCATATCAAATATAATTTTTATTTTATTATTTAATTTGCATATTTATTTTATAATATTTTACTTGTCTTATTTTTAAACCATTTTACAATTAAAAGCAAGTACTATTTAGTTATAAGAACATTATATTTTTAAGCTATTTAATTTTATTATTATTTTTTCTTATATAACTTTATTTAGGCTTGCCTATTTAGTATTTTTTTTAATATAATGGTCAATTCACATAGTGGCAAAATCATAATGTAAGGAAAGATGTGGTGGAATTAAAAATCAACTAAAATAAATTAAAATTAAAATTTAATTTTATAAATTTAAATATATAAATAAATATATTAAATAAAGAAAAGCTAAGAATAATTTATAAAGTGTCTTGTAGTTACGGGTATTTAGAGGAGTTAGTTGTTATGATCTATATATTCTTATTTATTCGTCTTTAGAATTAGATAGAGTAAAAATTTACGTCTTAGCTCTGTTGTGAAATCCAACACACACATATATTTAAAGAGTGAACAAGAAAACTCCAGAAATTTTAATGTGAAAAATCTTGAAAAGAGGGAAAAAACCAGCAGAAAAGCTTTCACTATATATTTATTTTGGAGTCAAGTTTTCCGTCTGGATTACAAAATTGTATATGAGAAGACATGAGAATCCCAAAATCGAACAACATATAGTCACGTTCAGTTATGCCTTCTAGTGTAGTAGATGATGAACATCGAGGGCGATGATGAAACGTCATGATGGAGAGAAGAGATAGAATGAGAAGGAGAGGATCACGTGGCGGCGGCGGTGGTGGGCGACCGTCAGTGGTGGCACGATTGTGCTTGGAGGATCTTCGCTTTGAGCTCTCTCTCTTTTGGTCTCCTCATATGAGAAATGAGGCTATTTATAGTGGAGGAGTGGCGTCTATAAATACATACAAAAATCAACCACTCCATCTGACATCATGCTGATTTCCTTGAGCATATGATATATTTTGTGTATTTGAATGCTCAAATGAAGTCAGAATTATGAGATCTTGGGCTCGTTAGATCCGGCTAGTCGAGATGCTCGATTTGATTATAAACACTCCATGTTTGAGAGTTATTTAGGAATTTAACTGACATCCCAAAGTTTCCAAGGATATTTTAAGTGTTTGATCTCGACCAGTTTCAACTTCGGATCAGCTTGCTTTTAACTTCAAGATTCGTGATTCGACTAATAGTATTTTAAGTGCCATATCACTTCTAATTTCATTTCTTTAATGGGGGTCGTAGTCCCAAATAAAGCTTCAAATATTAAGATATGTTCTAAGATGTCATATTAGATGATTTTATACTAAGTCAAATATTTGTAGTGATAGTGATCAAATTCATATGCGTCATAACTAATTTAAAAAAAAAATTTAATTTACAAATATTTTTATTAGAAGATAACTCAAATGTAGATATCTTAATATTTTTGTATATTTTTTCTTGTAAAATAAATCTTTTTTATTCTTGTTAAATAAAACCTAAATAAACAAATAAATTATCTTCCCGTTAAAATATATTCTTCATTAAAATATCTTTTTAAATAAATATTTATTTATTTATTTAAAAATTTCATTAGAGGGGGTGGAGCTATTAGAGGATGTGGCATGAGTTTAAGATGAAGAGATTAAGGGTCTATGGTATTGTGTTTCGTCCGCGACGTGGTTGAAATTGTGTCACAGCTCCATTTGTTTTCGCCAAATTTGGAGAAGCTGCCGCGAAGCTTCAACGCAATCCTTCGAGAGCGACCCACTGCGGGTGAAGGATTGTTATCCAAATTACCCTTCCGCTCAGCCTCATGCCAAAGTATTGTTCTGCCCGTGACAAAAACTATTTTTCTTCTCGCCACAGTCGATCTCTTCAAATCTTGTTTTCTTCTTCTTCGATCTCCTCCTTCTCTTTACCAGCATAATAATGTGTGCATCTCGTCTGCTTCTAGCTTCCGTTTCGCACCTGCCTATTGCCGACTTCATTCATCTTCCGTAAACCTTATTGTGCAAGTAGGCCTCTTCTTCTATTTGGCTTATGAATGAGTTATACACGAGCAAATGGGGGTATGACTTCCGTAAAAATGGTTGGTTTCTATTATTTGTTTTTCTATCGGTTTTGGTTTGTTAGTTATCTTTGGTTTTGTTATTGGATTAATCTAATTCGGTCTTTCATTCCTTGGGTTTCTCTCGATGTGGCTCTGCTTTATTAGTTCATATTTAGCTTAGTTGTTAGCTGGTGGCCGCAATTGGTTTAAGCTCTTTAGTTCCTAAGGAATGTTAAGGTTGGGAGTGTGGAGTTGTTGTTTTGCTGGTTGGTTTGGCATGTGCTTAATTGGCCCTCCGCCCTTGGTCTTTTTCTTCTAATTGCTATTGGCTTATTTTGTGAGGGATCTCAACACTCATGTTTCTTCAAGAATGTTTTTACTCTTCAATAAGAAAAGTACAAATCATTCTTTTCAACATTTCTGATTTCTAGAGTTCTATATTTCATTGCAAGTATTAATATATTTATAGACCATTTAGACAATAGAGTAAATCATATTCAATTATATAGCTCATCAAGTCAGTAACATTCAATTGGATTGACCTGTGACCGAGAGTTATAAAACAGATAAATGTAATTGACTGACTATATATGAGTATCAGTTATCTTATATTTTCTTCATTATGTTTAATATTATTCATTTAAAATTATTATTTCATACTACGACATTTTAATCATTTTCTACACAAACTATTTTTAATTGAATTTTTTAAACAAATAATAACTTAGTAGAAACTTCTACTACTTCTGACGAACTTACAAATTCTATTTGCCAAACAAATCCTAAGAGTATATTTAGGGTATATTTTTACTCTTTATAAAATTAATTGTAAAACTATTATGAAATAAAAATTTGAAAAGCTTTTGTATGTGTTAATTTTTTTAAATTAAAATAATAATTTTTTGTTAACCACAACACATAAACAACCTCAAAACTCTCTCTTTACCATAAAATTTTATAAAAAATAACTAAAAGCTGATAACTAAACACAATTATAATTACTTTATAAAAAATAAAATAATAAAAAAACTATCTCAAACATACCATAAGTTAACTTTAATAATTAATACATATTTATAAATAATTTTAAAAAGTATTATGAATATTAAAATGAAAATAGAATAGTGGGACTACATGCAAGAAGTATATAAATTTATTTTCTTAAATTTTGTTTATAAATATAAAGATTGTCTTTTAATTTATTAATATATTTGAATTTTTATAATAAATTTTAAAATTATTATATACATGATAATTAAAATTTAACTAGTTCAAAATCATATATAACCTCGTTTTCTTCAAATAGAGAAAAGAGTAAAATTTCATAATTTCAAATATATAATGAATTATTTTGACATGGCTTACTTATTAGATTTTTCATATAAATTTTGCAATATTTCAACATTTTTCACCTAGCTAGGCTTGATTTATATTTACTATTAAAAGTTTTAGACATGCAACAAAGTCTATCTTATTTACCTTTTGGGAGATTTATCTACATAGCACTTTAAGTATGATATTTATATATTCAACCCTTTAAATTTTAAACATCATATATATATATATATATATATATATATATATATATATATATATATATATATATATATATATATATATATATATATATATATCCTCTTGCACTTATTCACGTGAATTTAATGAGTTGGTTGACAAGAAGTCGGTCAAACTAAGTTTTGTAAAGCCATACTTAACAAATTCTATAAATTTAGTGCATTTACAATCTCACAAAAACCTATTATTTGGCTTCTTTCCTCAAGATTTGAAGCTTATGTGCAATATAATTATTATTTTACTATTTAACAAGAATACAAAATCATATAATCAAAGATAAGTTTAATCTCCCAAAAATCAATCCATTATAACTATGTTAAATGGATCGATGAATTACATAACTACATAGAAAGAGCACCAACTAAATACATTTTTATTTAGTTAAGGGTTGTTTGATTGCATGCATTTAGTATATATTAAATCAAATGCAAAGAATTTAATTTTTTAAATATTTAGTATGATGCAAAATAAAATTTCAATACATTTATAATATATTTGAAATCGTTAAAAAATTTCGATTTTTGAATCAAATACATACCAAGATAAAATATTTAAACCGCCATTCCGACAATGCCGCCGCCGAATATTATAACGCAATAAACCACCATCGACAACTCTATAACATACCCATCGTTCGGCCATAATCAATTATACCATTGTAAAAAAATATTTACATTCATTTATTTAAAAAAAATATCATATATTTATAAAATTTTCAATAAATTAAAATAATCTAAAAACACTACATTCTTTTTACATTACATTCAATTTATTATATACTCTAAATAAAGAGAACCAAACAATCTCTTAAAATACATTTATTTGAGATCAATGCAATAATTGCATTATAATTTGAATGATAGTTGGATTAGAATAAGACAAATGTAGTTAATATGTTCTCTACAACTACACTCGTTTGGTGCGTGCCAATCTGCCAATCTAAAAAAGTTATTTCAGCAAGAAAGCTTTACTAGTTCTTATAAAATATATTGGTTAAGCTTGAACTTTTACGATTTTATTTATATGTAACAGAGCAAATTAAAGCTACAATTTTAGTAGAATTTTCATTCGTTCATCACCTTCAAAGAACCAAAACAACATTTGTTACATTTTGCACCTAAAATCCTCCCTGCTTCAAGCATTGACATGGTCTGTTCTCAGATCAATCGCTTCAATTCTAAGGTGAATCAAAACAAATTTAATCACCATTCATTCTTCAATTTTAATCTTTAATATGAAAAATATATGTAAAGAATTCCTCTACAATTGCATGAAGAGATCTTTACAGAACGTTCTTTTTTCATGAATATTGATGAACAAATTTTGTAATAGCATGCAAATACTGAAGGACTGCTTAAGAATCAAGGCATTCAATAACCAAATAACTCACACACAAAGGAGCTATTTGATTGCTTGCATTTATAATACAATGTAAAAAGAATAAAGTGTAAAAAAAATTTAATGTAAAAAAATTACTTTATAATTGTTTGGTTGAGAGTTTTACAAATTCATGACTTTGCATTTTTTTTTTTTTGATTAACAAAATATAATATAAAATAAATTGAAAATTTGGACGCCGACCGATACACTGGTGACTCGGCCAATGGCGCGCCACCGGCAGCCGGTATCACTTTGATAAATAGATTTAAATTACTCGATTTAGCGAATTTCAAATACAAAATTAACCTTTCGATATATTTAAAAAATCGAAATTTTATTTTACTAAACCAAACATTTAAAATATTCAAAAACTATTTAAAATACAATGATTCCTAAAGACGCAACCAAACAAAATTTCAAGAATATTTATAAGATTCAATAACCAAAAAAGTTGGGATTATCATCTAAAGAATAAACAATTCTTCAGCAACTCTCAAGGGGTCGATTATGTGAGTGGTTGCAACCGATTTTATCTTTGATGCCATTATATATATGAGTAAAACACATAAAATAATACACATTTCATAAGTTGTATAATATAATAAGATTTAGTAATAATTATTAAGAAAGAAAAATTTTTTATCCCACAATCTAATCTTAAAACAAACAGTGAAGACAATAAATGGTTTTGATACCACTATCAGACCCCAGGTATGAAAGATGGCACACATCCAAACAACGAGATGGGAAAGAAAATAAAACCTATTTTGTACAGATAATGAAAAAAAATTCATCAATAAGAAATACAAATAATAGAAGTAATCATAAAAAATAAATATCATTTTACAAACAAAGTCTAGCACATCTACTGCATAAATATGAACATATCAAATGTATTATTATTAAAAAGATCTGCTCTTATGATGCTAGTACTCTTTTGATTACCTGAATTTTGGATATAAAGTAAATATTATGATTTTAACTTTTTTTTATATTTGACATGGTATAAAATAAAATTTCCAAGATAATATAATATATTTAGAATATATTACAAATATCATTTTTAGTGTATTTAAAATTTATCTGATTCAGCCAGTATAAAGTGTTATGGATACCGCCCACCAATCATAGCCGCCAACAGCTATCCGTTTTGCCAGCATCGTCGCCGCCACCGACTCGTGCCACCGCCGCCTCGCCATCACCGCCACCGATCGTCGTCATCGCTGCCGCCACCGATCGTCGTCGTCACCGCCGCCCAACGCTCACAATCTCAAGAATACTTTACATTATATTTATTTTTATCAAGCAAAAAAAAAAACTCATATATTTGTAAAATTTTTAATCAAACAACTTTAAAATAATCCAAAATATACTACATTCTTTTTACACTGCATTCCTCTTACACTATATTCTTTTTTTAGACTACCAAACAACCTCTAAAACATAAATGACAAGCTACTGGGACATGCATATCACAGAGAGTGTAAAAAGCCTCAAGTAGCAATATACCAACAATGCAATTAATGTTATCCAATTAATAGGTTTACATCACATAAATGATGAAAAGTATCACCTAATCTAAGATGACTTTCAACATGATAATGCTCATAATCATTTATAATGTAAACTATAAGCAACTTACTTCTATCTTAACATCCACCGTCCATTACATCAAGTGTTCTTATATATCTCTACATATATGACTCATTAATCATTATCTATACCTGATTAAAACTTTATATGCATATATATAATTAATTAACAAATATGAACCAATTCCATGAAATCTAATAATTTCTCTCCAAATTCTATCGATCCAACTAAGCATTATTAAAAGAGCTTAATAACAACACACATAGCAAGTAAACACATTCTAAATATCTTAAATTTAATATGATCACTATAATTTTCAAAATAAACTGTTATTTGCAGAAAAAACAATTAAATAATAGAAATCTATACAACAATAAAATTGAGGCACTCTACCTTCACAATTTAATATTTTGTTATGAATATTAGAAAAATATACAAACATATACATAACAAATATCTGAATATCAAAATAGAACTCATAATCTATTAAAATATCTAATAACATAACACTAGTAATAAGAATTACACTAAAAAAAAAAGATAAAATGACAAGTGAAACTCAACATAAAAAATTTTATACCACAGGAATTTCAATCAATCACAAATTCTTAATTAATAATTATTAAATTATAGATGCAACCTAATCAATTTAAATTTAATTATCCATCATCTCAGGATAACTTATATTATTATAAAATCAATATTTAAACTAAATTATACTCCACTAAATCTATAAATTTCAAAACGCAAGCATAGTTTTGAATATTCAATTTAAATATACATTAACTTAAATTAACCTCAATAACGACTAATAATGCATATAAATCTATCACAAATAAGATAACAAACAATTCTCCCACCCACTTTAATGGAAAAAATAGAATAAATTACCACCATATTAAAAAAATGGAGAAGAAGAAGAAAGAACTCATCTCCAAATCAGAGTAGAAAGGCACGGTGAGCAAAAGGTAGAATATGGAAGGATTTGAGATCATGGAAAGCAGCATCCTTAGGGTGTCATTACAGCAGCTACTGCCCTTGCTCTACAAGACAAGAAACAACATTATCAAAGCAAATAAATTTTAGACCATGGATCATTTCTTCATGGATGACAAATAAATCTTCTGCGCCTTCAAGCAATTACGAGCGCATCCACGTTTCTCAAGTACCAGCACCATGGCATGTAATTCTTTCCAAGACATAGCTCTTCATGATAAGAATGTCTTTTGAGTATCATGAACCATATATGCAGAGATTGATGAACCACTGCTGCTACTGCTGCTTCAATTCTGTGAGGAAAAGTCTGATACTCCCAATACAAATATTAATATGATTGAACTGAATATTATTATAATTTTCATATAATTATAATATAATAACTTAGTAAAATATATAATTAACTAATTACAAAGAAGAACTAAAACTGAACAATACGTGCTTTACCTAAAAAAATAACTTAAATATCATATCACAATACAGCTAATTCTGTGAAAAAAAAGCTTATTTTCAGCTTTTCCAGTTCAGTAGAAGTTGCCCTTCTGACCCTAATATTCAATAGTAAACAAAATCAGACAAGAAATAGACATGCCAAAATTATAATGAATTAGGTCGGCTCTCCAAATTCAAACTTCCTCAATAAAAATTTTAAAAATAAAACAATGTAGTAAAAAAATCAGGGAACTTAATCAATCAATTAATGCATAGAGCATATTCCCCTTATAAAAAAAGTCATAATCAGACCACAGCTAAACCTAACCAACTAAGAAAGAATGAGATCCTAGAATCTGCATTTCCTAAGAACATTCCCACATATCTATCTTCCATCGCACTGAAGTTAACATTGGAATCCAACTCTAGTTGTCAAGTCAAATCACAACAGTCTATTAAATTGCCAATCCATCAACTAAAGCTTCAAGCTTGAAACAGCCAATTGCAAAGGAATATCACAGTATTTATACAAATTCAACAGCACAAAGTAGAGAAGGTGTATTATAATTGCAAGGCAACCAAACCAACATGAAGCGCAATATAACTTCATGTAAACTTACTAACAGCCAGCAATGATATATTGCAAACCAAAAATTTAACAAAATAATCAAATTTTGGTTTCAATTGTCATCTCAACATCATATAAACCATGCCTAAATCAACTGCCATAAGATTACAAGTCATAACACCAATAATACTGTAACATAAAGGATACATCTGAAGGAAGTAGAGATCACTTAATCACCGTGACAGTGTAGTAGCTGGCTTGAATGATAAAAAAAATCCATTAAACAGTAAAGGTGAGATACGATACCAATAATACTGTAACATAAAAGGATACATCTGAAGGAAGTAGAGATCACTTAATCACCACAACGGTGTAGTAGCTGGCTTGAATGATCAGAAAAATCCTTTAAACACTAAAGGTAAGATACGATGAGGTTAAAGTTAAAACAGGGCAAAGGCTTGAGAGGCTTCTACCCAAAAGAAACTTATATATAGATGTTACAGAAAGTTTCATGGATAGGAACAAAAAATGGACAATGTTAGGGAGTAACTGTTCCAGGTAGTCTTTCAATTGACCTAGAAGCTAAGCTTCTCCCATTCTTTACCTGTTCTAAACGCATCTTCAACTAATAATCCAATTTTTCATAAAATGAATGACTAAGTTTTTTTTTTTTTTCATACTGATCTTGACTGACCATTCATTTCAAAAAACCAAAAAAAATATAGTATTTACTAAGAATCAACTGTTCCAGCCAACAGCAGAATAGAATTCATGTTTCTGCTAAACCACCATCTGATCCAACTGCATCTTGTCAAGCCAAGCGCTGAGTAAGGTGGCTTGATCATGACTATCAATCTGACCACTTGAACTATCTGCAGATACAACAGGATCCTTTTTGGAAGCGGTAACCAAGGTTGCAGTGGCAGCTGATTTTTCTGGCGGAGATTCCTTTACAAGTGAATGAACCCAGGATACGTCAGGTTCTTCGCCACCTGAATGCTTCTCCAAAGAAGACAGTTTGAGCCTGCCTAGCTCTTCACTATTAACACCCCAATCAAGTGTCCCAGATGATGATCCCCACTTTGACACGGATGAGCACACTGGTGAGCTCACAGCTACCATCGGGCCGCCAGCACCAGGATCATGGGAGCTAAGGGACAACAGAGTGGACTGCAGTTGCTTCTCTCGCTGACCAAATGCTGCAGGACAGGAATACACTGGGGATATTGGTTCCACACTTCTTGGGGACAATCTCCCAGGTGATGACAACCCGAATGATGCCTGCAGGAAAGAGACTTGCCCAGGAAGTTGTTGATCCGCAACCTTTTGGGAGTATATTTTTACTGGTGAAAGAATGCTCTGCTGCTGTTGATGAAAATGATTGAGGTTAGAAGACTTGAGTGAGGGTGAGAAAAGACTCCCCTGTTCAGAATTGTATCGAGGTGATGAGATCTCAGATGAAAAAAGCTCATCAAGGTTAGAAGGGCATAGAACTTTTTGCCGGGTAGCTCTGTTGCTAGCTGAAGGAACAAGGCGAGAAATGCATAGATCGTTTACCAATTGCTGAGATTCAAAATCTTGCATCAAGGAGTACTCATCCACTGGCATATCTCTTGCACTGAATGATGACCTCAACCTGCTTGATTGTAAATTACTTCCAGGAAGGTGCAAAGCAGGCACATTTTGCTGTGGCCAATTAATTAAGGCAAGAGAATTTCCATTTGCAGAAGGTGACATGGTAGGCGTAAAAGGTGACATGACGGCCGAAACAGCAGAAGGAGAACTAGGCATGAGAGACCAATTGCAGCCATCTCAATGGCTGATGATGACCTGGGAGAAGGTACAGCTGAGCCTGTAGACACAAACAATGGCCGTAGCTCTTCCTTAGTATGAGCAAAAAGCAGACCCTCCTTAAGCAGCTAGTCCCATCCTTACATAATCTTGTGCGATACTGTGCTGGGTGAAGCCAACACTCAAACACCCCATGCGCATATTCGCACATATCACCCCTCCTGCATGACCCCTTCCTGAAGTCAGGGCAGGGAACACAGCTATAGTGATATTTCCTTGGGTCACGTCTTCGGGCATTCTCTCCAGGATGAACAAAGGGGCACTCGGTCCAGTCATGAGAGTATGCCCTTGAGCAAGGCCGGACCTTGAAGGAAAACATCCGAAACTCATCAGTAGCATAGATGCTGTTCTTGATGTCAGGAAGGGAAGGATCAATAGGATACTCTTTCTTTTCCTGGGCTGTAGTCAGAGTGACATCTTGAAATTTTCCATCCAAGGGAGAAAAGGTAGAATCAGAAAACGGTGACAAGTCTTCCTCTGATGACGATGATAACAAAGGATGATTAGAATTGAACGTAGAAACCCTGAGGGATCCACCGTGATTCTCCATAACAGCAGCACAAGAACTTCCTAGAAGCTTCTCAAGTGTAGCCTTCACATCCGAGAGCTTAGGAGGAACAACAATCAGATCACCTGGTCTATTACCTTGGGCGTCCAGGCAGTTAGGGTCAGCACCAGCTAAAAGGAGGATATTGACAGTCTCAACAGCATTCGCTGATCCACCAAAAGCAGCACAGTGAAGGGCGGTCGTCTTGTCAGATCCACAACAACGATTGACATCGGTAGCCGAAAGACTAAGGATCAGTTTAAGAACGTCATTGCTGCCATAAGTGGCAGCAACCATCAGTGGAGTACGTTGCTCAACGACCTTTTTGCGGCCATACCAGTCTCCAACCTCGTCGATGGCAAAGGGAAATCGATCAACGGATCGCTTAAAGCCATCAACATCGTTGTTAGCAGCGAGTTCTAGAACGCTAGAAAAAGAGTCCTCCGTTTCCACAGTGAGGTGATTCATCATTATTCCGAAAGACAAGCTCGAGTTCCTTGTGAAGATGAAGTAAAAGGATGAGTTTGCGAAGAATAATGATATGCCCGCCTGACCACCGGACGTGCTTCGGCACCAGGGAGAATTGCCTGGTTTTTATATACAAGAAAAAAATAAGAAAATGACGAGGATGGGAAGGAATAAGAAAAGATAAAAAGGCTAACTATATATGGAAAATACAAGACCGAGAGATCTTATAGATAAATATGAGTAATTATCAACATGAAACAGATTTTTTGAGGGGGGAATTTTTCTGTTCATCATGTCGATAATTACTCATATTTATCTACAAGATCTCTCGGCCGTATATTTTCCAAATACAGTTTGCCTTTGATTTAGATAACTGGATTAAACACAGCACAATCTCTGGTCAAAGGTTGAAACTATATTAGAATGACAAGTTCCATAGCGCGGGTTCGCTTCAAATAAAATTCTTTAACCCCGTACGGTTATGATTTCGTTATTTTCGGGGCAAAAATCTTGGGCTCCCTGTATCCAAACATAGGCTTGATATAGAAAAAAAATTATAATTTGTGCTTATCAATACTATTAAGATGTAGATGAAGGGAAACAAAATAGAATTGATGAAAAAGCACAGATCCAAACGAAACAATGAGGGGTCAAAGTTATCGAAATGAAAAATAAATATCACAAACTCATCCAAATAAGGAAAGTCATCGCAATCGGATAGCAAATTGGAGACCAAAGGACAATACGAGAAGCAAAATCCCGGAAAACCCAATAACTCACAATATCAGGAAGATCAGCAAAGAGTAAGCGGAACTGCAATGAAAGTCCACCGTAGAACAGCCGGAAGAAGATCCAATCCTTCACCGATCTAACCAAAACACAGCACAAGAAGACACGAGCTCCTCAAACGTCAGACGATTGCATCGCAAAGATCGCCGCTTGCACTCCATTGAACCAAAAAAGCACACCAATTGCAGTAGAGAACGGAGAGAGATGGGGTACTCAGAGCTTCTGTTCTGCGTCTCGGAAATGAAGAGAAATGAAAGTACCTCGTAATGTGGAATGAATTGGAGACCCGAAATTTAACTCTCTGACCTATCACCCTCGTTTCAGTTCTGTTGCTGTATGCGGGAACTCTGCTCGACATTAACCCTAAATTCACACTATGCAGATGTAATTAAAAACGATGGTTGACTGGCTGAACCGGTGGAAAGGAAAACGATTGACTGGTTAGGTGGGGTCGGGTTACCGGCTGAGGGTCGGAAACCGGGCAAGGAGTTTAATTCCCAAGATTCTGCTGGATTGAATCCGAACTCGCGTCCGCGAATCATGCGACACCGGACTCCAAGCATCAGTTAAATATGATTTTAGAGAGAGATCGAGTCCACGAATAAAAGTTGTGAAAAATGATTTTGAGAAATAAAGTGGACCTTGAAAAGTGAAAACGCTAGACGCATGCTTGGCAAATTAACAATTTAATTAAAAATAAATAAAAATAATTTTATTTTATAAAATTAATTATATTAATATGTTTAATATTACATTAAATTTTTAATATTATTTATATAAATATTAAAATTTAGATATTACATCTTAAAGAAATTTTAATAGAATGTTTTTATATAATTTTGTTTGAATTATTATAAAAATATTAAGTTTATTTTCAAATTATTATATAATATTAGTATTAAAATAGATTTAATAATATTTAAGCTCATCTTGATATAATTAATATTAAAATATTATATAATTTTTAGGTCATTTGATTACAAGTATATTGATCCTAAATTTTAAAACATAAAATAAATAAAATCATGTATTTAAAAGAAATATTCATAATTTTGCCTATTTTTATTTTTGGAATAATTTTAGCCATTAAATGGCAAACTCACATTGCCAATGGCATCAAATGCACAAGTTACTACTAATAAGATTATTAACACACAAAAATTAATCTAAACAATCATTTCATAAACTTAAAAATGGACAAGAAAGTAATGCCCAAAGATGAAGAAAATGTGAACCAAAAATCATGTGGTGATTACTCTTTTATATTTGATGATTTCAACTTAATGGAGTTTCAAACTCCACATCACACTTATCATTAATGACGGATCTAATCTGTATAATGTTAAGAAAATTTTGATTGATAATATAACTTTTGCTGATATTTTATTTTACTATATCTTTTTCAGCATGGGTCTGACTAGGAAAAAGCTGTAACAAGTTGCACGAGTATAATATGAATTTGATAATTGACTAATAAGTATTGAAGAACAATCACTCTCATCATCACTCTTAATAAGAATCATCATGACTCCGAACGACTCTGAGCATTCAAAAATCACTATAATTAAGCTTTATATAAAGTATCACATTGAGCATTATTATTATTTTATTTTGAGCCTTGATCAAACTTTGTAACAAATTCATTTGAGTTTTAAATAATATTTTTTTAATAATTATAAATTAATCAAGTACTAAACTATTCGAGTTTATTTATTTAACAATTAAATATTTATAAAAAAAGTCATATTTATTCAATTAAATAATCAAATGAATGTAAATGAATAACTATTATGAAGAAAAGAGTAATTTATATATTATTTAATTTATTTACGGCCCAAATGTTCAAGAGTGGTCTTATGAATAAATTTTTTAAAATAATTTATTAATTTACAAAAGCCAATTATTAATTTTTCACCCCTATTTGCTTTATCTATCAATTATTGTGCTACTCGTGGATGAGACAAGAGGAGAATTCGTCCGATGTAGTGATAAATTTGTCTGCCCATACATTTGTTGTCGGATTCAGAATAAGCTTTATATTTATTATTAAAAGCATTTATATACATAATAACATCTAAATATAAATATTTATATATATAATACCTAAATTTTATTATTATAAAAAATATCACTTTTTTATTTTTTTTTGAAATTAAATTCACCTTTTGAAGAAATGCTATATTTATAAATATTAAATTTTAAATATTAAATATATAAATATATAAAATTATATATTATATATGTAAATTTTCTTTATTATTATTATTGTTATCATTATAAGGTTTATAATATTATTTTAGGTGTGCGTCATACTATGAGCGATGAGGACAGGTGGCTTTTGATTTAATATAAAATAGATTTAAAAATAGAAATTATATATATATATATATATATATATATATATTATATTTAAGTAACAAATATTTAAAATTTAATATTTATAAATAAAATATATTTTTTATATTTGAAAAAGTGCATTTTTATTTTAATAATAATAATAAAATATTATTTTAATATAATATTAAAAATTTGAGTAAATATCAAAACTTATGTATTAGATACATAAATATATAAGAATTATATGCTATGTATATAAATGCAATTTTAAAATTTTGATAAATCAATCATCTAATTAATATATATATATAAACCTAATTATAATAGTTTTATTAATATAAATTACAAATAATATCCTTTCTTCTAATTTGATAAGATATTGATACAATTAATATCAATGAATTCTAGAAGCTGTCTTTCATCACAAAATTTGAATTTAACTCTTTAAGAAATTATTAATGATCTCTTTGATCATTTTCTTTAAAAAAAAGTGGAGATCAAAGACTTAAAAATCTAGCATATGGCTCGATGTTAATATCAAGCTTTAAGATTGATATTAATGATAGGATCAACCTCTTTAGTGATGGTTGAGTTTAATGATCACTTACATTAGAGTTTATAATGATGCATATAAGCTTATGATATTATACATCAATATTATCATTACCAACAAAACGCATCAACTTTCTTTGACGCTAAAGCATCTACGTCATTGATAACATCAATTTTATTGATAAGATAACATTAATTTTATTTAGAGGTTAGATAATGGTGATTAGGTGACACTCCTCAAATGATTATAACTAAGCGATGAATCACGAGATAGTAATTTAACATTAAAATTGACGATAGTTAATAATAATAAATGATAAATGGTACAAAATCTTTGATTTTAATCGAAAGATTGTGATTAGTAGAATATAAGTTAACTATTGTGTTTAGGACATGATAATTAAGTGACAATAGTCATGCAACTATCAGCAGTTGAACGTAGGCTTATAATTGTGGTCTAGGGATGATAATCAGAAGACAATTATGATTGTCAATATCGATCATCAAGTTTTGCACCATCCAAATCTATATTCATGCTGGTCCAAGCTCTTGTTCCCTTCCTTTCATGTGAAAAATGATTCTCTATCTATAATATTTGGGAGTAAACTTTTTGTATAATTAAAATCTTAAAGCACTCCAATAGATGATCTATATTGATACGTTCAGTCATATATTATTCATTGGGAATTTAAGAGCCTTACATCATACATCATTTTTTGGTTAGCTTAAATGGAATGCTTATAATTATTTACATATTTTTCTTTTTTTGTTGTGATAAAGAAAATAAATTCATAAATTTTTGAGGATTTCAAATCCCATAATAATACTTTATGATTCTAAATACGCCAAAATGAGCGAGATTTGGCGAGAGCAAAGGTGGAGAGAAAAGCTTAGCTTTTCAATTCTTTTTTTTTTCTTTGGGAAAAAGATTTTTTTCTTTTGGGAAAACGAGACTTCAAAGAGATTTTTTCTTTTCAATTTCTTTTTTGATGAACCCCTAATATTTATTTTAACTTGAATTAAAATAAATATTATTATAGCTTAATTATAATTTAATAAATATAATTATTTTTATTCAATTGATGGTAAATAATTCACGATAAATTAAAAAATTAAAATAATTATTAAATTTTAGTTTATTTAGCAAAAAAATAATTAATGAGTAAGTTATTTATTAAAGAAAATTATTTAATAAATAAATATTAAATCATAACTTGACGATTAATTTATTTAATAAAATTTCTATTAATTAATTAATATTTAATATAGCAATAAATAATATATATATATATATATATATATATATATATATATATATATATATATATATTAAATTTTAATATTAATATAAAAAAGTTATTATAATTATTTATATACAACTAATAAGATCTAATGTATGAAAAATGCATTATTTTTACTTGCATATACTCAACCAAGTAGAAAAATAATTTTCTTGTATTTATTTTTTAGATAATTAAATAAAATTTAAATATTCAAAATATATCATATTTGCTTTACAATGTAGTTTAAAGTTTCATCTCTTTCTCTTGAAAATGATAATATTCAAATTTTATTTATTTATAACACTAACAATTAATATCTTAGAAAATTTATAAATTAATTACTAATAATTAAATATTCAAAATACATTGTATTTGTATTTGATTTTATTTATTTTTTAGTCAAGTAAAAAATTTTTATTTATAATTTATTTATATTTTAATATATATTTATTTTTTTAATCAATAATCTAATTAGTGAATAAATTTATAATTAATTTACATAATAAAAGATTCGTAATACAAATATTTATTTTACATTCATCCAACCAAACGTATATATGTATTTATTTTACACACAAACCAAACAACTATAAAGATTCGTGTTTCATCAGATCATTTTTTAACGCATTCTATTATATCGATTAAAAATAACCAAACAAACTTAAGTAATTTCAGAGTTATTAAACTCTTTTTATCAAGATACTCATTTTTACTATAAGCCCATAATATTAAAAAAATTATTTGATTAATCAATTAGTATTATAACCTTATAACCCATTTAAGTGCTTAATTTGTGCTTGAATTACAACATTTTTAATATCATTGGCCCTATCTAATCAAAATATTCAGTTAGATTGCAAGTTTATTCATACTGTATTGTGTTTGAGCTATTTTTTGAGAAATTTATAGTAAAAAAAAATATATATTTTTTAATTTGATGTAGTTACTTATAATGACAGTCATAAAAATACAGTTTAATTCTTACAAAATAAAAAAAATTATATATTTATTATAATTTTTTTAAATAATAACTTCTTTTATAATATTCTCATCATTTTTAGTATAATTACGATTGTCTAAATACATCCATCCTTAAATTTAATTGCAACTACTTTCGACCAATAAATCTTTAAAAGGTTAAATCTATGTTTACGTGTAAATAGGTAACATTAATTGTTAATATTATGAAAGCCATTATGTACGAACAACTCCTCTTAGGCTCGAAGAAATTAAAAAATAAAACAAAATGAGTTAAAAGCTAAATGACAAAAGAATCGGCGACTTTATGGCGACGCAGAGAGAAAAGGATAGGTGAACCTCGTACAAGTCGGTCGCTTTGTTTTAAACCTTTAAATTATAATGCAAAGTTGGCGTTGTCCGACCCTTCTATCATCCTATTATTTTTCTAATGAATAAATTATTTATTGCTAAAGTGGACATATTAATTTATTTATTTATATTTTTCAGTTCATGCCTATTTAGAGATTTTACAAATCAATATATATATATTTATAATTTAATTATTTTTCTAATTTTATTTAGGTGCCATGATAAAACTATTAAAATTAAAAAAATATGAATTGAATTTTATTATGAATTTTAATATTTAAATGTCAATTTATAATATTAAGATTCAAGATATTTGATTTGTAAATATAAAAGAATAGAATAATTATGCACAGTAAAAATATCTTTATTTTTTATCTTCAATCTCCATCTAATTTAAATATGAATCAAAATAGCATTTAATAAAGGAAAGAAATTAATTTAGGATATACTGATTAAATTTTAGATTTATTTTAAGATATATCTATATATATATATATATATATATATATATATAATATATATATATATATATATATATATATATATATATATATATATATATATATATATATATATATAAAAACAAATTTTAATTGTTTTTAATATTTCACCCTGATAGAAAATAAATTTGATAATTGTAAGATTTATTCTTACTAAAAAAAAAATTCTCCATAATAATGAACTTAATTTTGTTAAAATCAGTCAGGTACACTGTATTAATTAGCCCTATTTTTTATTATAAAATATATAATTAAAGGTTTTAAAGAAAATGAGAATATCACTTAAAACAAATTAAAAAATAATAATATGTTGAGCCAACGGAATTAATGCACCTTATGATTTAATTTTTGTTTTTTTAATTACAATGGATAATTCTTTAATAAAAAAAAGCTTATATCTCTCATTAATTTTTTTCCTAAACTGAGACAATTTTTTTTGCTTCTTAAAGAAAAAAAAAAACAATTATGTGACTACAAAATTAAAATTGTTTCCATAGAGCTATTGAATGATTTGCATCCAGAGCATGAATGGATATTGTATAATATCAATATATAAATCATAATAATTAAGAAGATTTATATACATATCACATAATTCTTATACATTTATATATCTAATACTTAAAATTAAATATTTACTTTTCTAATAGTTTTTTATGCTTAAAAGGTGCATTTCATTTTCAAAAAGTAAATAATGATGATAATTTTATTATGATATTGAAGATTGGGATATATATATATATGTAAAATTAAAATTAAAATATTATATATATGTAAATATATAAAACTATGTGGTATGTATGTAAATCTAATAAATTAGAAAGATTTACAATAATGACATGATTGTGGCCTACTGATTGGAAACTCCATTTACATAAATATATTCAAAATTAAAACATTTATTATTTCTCCAAAAAAAAAATTATTATTTGTTTTGAGGCAAATCATTCAATAGCTCCGGAAACCATTTTAATCACATAATTGATTTGTTTTGTCTCAGTTTAGGAAAAAAATACTAATAAATTATCTCATTTTAATATTTTAAAAGTTGATATGACACTTAAAATACTACTAAGACAATCTTGATGTCAAAAGTGATCCTAAGTTGAAAATGAGATCAAACACTTAAAAATCATTGGAAACTTTGGGATATCGTTAAATCCTAAATATTTTAAACAAGTGTTTATAATCAAATCGAGGCCTGACGAAATGGACTCAAGCCCAATATCTCATAATTGACTTCATTTTAGCATTCAAATACTTAAAATACATCAAATGATCAAATTAATCATTTTGAACCATCCGATGGAGTGGAGTGGTTCGGATTTTGCATATATCTACAAAAATGACACTCCTCTAATATATAAATAGCTCCTCATTCTTCACATGAGGAGGCTCCAAGCAAAAGAGAGGAGAGAGCTCTAATGCCTGAAAATCCAAGATAATCGTACCACTGACGATTGCACCAGTTGGTTGCCAACACCGCCGCCACCGTCGCCGCCTGCCGCCGCTACCGCCACCGCCGCCACCGCCAATCATCATCAATCGCCGCTTGCCGTCACCACTGACCATCGCCGCCGACCACCATCGCCAACCACCATCGCCACCACCGACGCCATCCGCTGACTACATCGTCCATCCGCCGACTACCATCGTTGGTCATCGCCGACCATCGGCCATCTTCGCCGCCATCACCATGACGATTTATCGTCGACTGTTTCACCATCATTTACTACCACTATACTTACAACGAATGTGACTATATGTTGTTGTCTAATTTCGATTCCCATTGTCGCCATTCTCATATACAAGTAATTCGTTATCGGGAAAATTTTGTACTCAAACAGATACATAGTGGAAGATTTTACCTGCCTGTAATTTTTTCCTCTTTCGAGGTTTTTCAAAAAAATTTCGAGAGTTTTCTTATTAATTCTTCAAACATATGTGTGTAACTCGCAATAAAGCTAAGTAAACTTTTTCTACCGCAATCGGTTTTCTAGCACGCAATAATTTACCGCTGTGGGAATCGACCTCCTCAATCATAATTTGTGAACACTGATCATGGCTACAGCAATACTGTAATAACGGAGCCTCCCGCCAACTCGCCACTCAAACCAATCAACCAAGGACGCAAGCTTCTCACTTCGATAGGACCTGTTGGTGAAGGCTACAGAATCTCTTAGAATATCGTGGCCGAATGAAGAGTCTCAAAATGAGATGATCCGACTGGAACACAATACTACTATCACGAAAACACATCTTCCACAAGATCAATCGTTAGTGGAGGTCAAAATGCTAATCGGGCCTTCTCGCCATCGTCAAGTTCCTCCACTTCCGCATCATGATGATCTCCTACACGCTAATTCTACTTATCCATCACGTACCAACAATCGCTAATCCATCACTATTATCGGTAGCTTGGCACGTTTCATCATGTCAATTCCACTCGCCATGTTATAATGCGTAATTACAATGCTTGTGCAAAAACTTCATAAAGATAAATCATCTTCTCTCTCATCACGCCATCGTGAGTCTTCACCGACTAAGGCTATTCTTCAACATCCCATTCCCGTAGGTTCAAGCTTCGAGCATCGACTCTATGATGGGGCAATCACCCATATAAACACATCGACATTACATGACCATTATGCATATCCAATGCCCTAACACATTATTTTGTCGTCTTTCTCACCTCGGGCAAGCTCACACTTGGTTCTACTCCTTCCAAAGGGATCCATCCATACCTTTGACCTAACTCGCCAAGATTTTGTGGAGCAGCTATCAATTGGAGGATCATTAAAGATTCCTCCCATCTCTCCCATTCAAAATGAGGGTGAATCACTTAAGGAATACATCCAGGTTCTCCTAGAAGCTCGCCAAATACCCGAGTGACTCAACTATTAAGAGGAGTTTTCCTTGAGGCTCCCAGGCCTTTTACTCATCACTAATGCAAGATACGGTTCGCTCATATGCCGACTTAGTTTATCGTGTATAAGCACAAATTTTTGTCGATGAGGCTATTAATGCCCATCTCAAATAATTTGAATAATCTACAGGAAAACGTAAGAGTACCTCAGGGAACGCGGACCGACAGTCCCATCAAAAGAGGTAACAAGGCAGTCATGATCTCCCTCCACGGCCCTCACATCAACGACGTGAACCACCTAAAATGAATACACACATCGAACATATCTCGTTAACATCCGATGGCTATTCGAGATGAAGAAACCATCAAGTGGTACATCCAAAAACCAAATTCGTGAAATCGAGCAATGTTATCACTTTCATCAAGTCGGACATACATCAGCTGCAAACAACTCAAAAAAGAAATCGAGAGGCTCATTTAACTAGGATATCAACGTCGATTTGTGAAGAATCAATCGACTCAAACAAACATAACTCCAACTGGGGGACAACCAGGACAATCATCACATAAACAATAAAATAGTCATCAAACAGTTGGGGAAATTGAATCGCAGAGGAATACTATCTAATCAAGTTCTCATTGCCACCTCTCAAGAACCGTGAGTTAAAGAAATCTCAGACATCATTCCATCACTTTTAATGACTGACTTAGAAGGAGTCCATGTTCCTCATCAAGATCCACTTGTCATCGCCAGGATCGGACCCATGCTATAATGTTAAGAGAATTTTGATTGACAATGAGTTTTGTTGATCTTATTTTACTCCACCTTTCTTAGCATGGGCTGGTTGGAAAAGCTCCAACCCGCCAGTAGACCATTATACGGGTTTGATAATCTCAGCAGTAGAGGGACATCATCTTCGTTGTCCTGAATTCCCTCGATAAGTGACTCATTCAATCCAATTCATGGTCGTTAAGTTCAACATATAACACTATCTTCAAGGCCCCTCCAATCAATTTTGGTTCACTTCAAGATCTCATCTTAAGATGAAATTTTCAACCCCTATCAAGTTGGGGTAGCAGGAAATCAATAACAAATAACACAATCATGTTACCTCAGACAAGCTCAACCATGCCCTTCTGTGACCTTCAAAGATCAAAGATTTTAATTTTGAGATGAAGAAGTACTTTAAAGCTTAGAAGACATGCTCGTGAAATTATCGATGACCAACCACTACAAGTGCAAGTGTGATCTCAACTCAAGAACAAAGAAAAAATACATAGACTTCGAAATCAAGACATCTTCGCTTGGAGTCCGACGGATATGCCGGGTCGACCCCAATGTGATCATGTACTCCCTCAAGATTGATCCAACATACAAACCAATCATCCAAAAGAAGGAGTTTTGCACCTGATCGCCTCCAAGCTATTGAACAA
Organism: Cymbidium sinense; assembly: GCA_021442155.1. Classification (NCBI taxonomy): domain Eukaryota; kingdom Viridiplantae; phylum Streptophyta; class Magnoliopsida; order Asparagales; family Orchidaceae; genus Cymbidium; species Cymbidium sinense. The sequence goes on along the minus strand of CM038226.1, from coordinate 26,206,001 downwards.
GAAGTTAACAAGCTCCTAGAAGCGATTCATACGAGAGGTACATTACCCTACATGGCTAGCAAATGTTATCATGGTTAAGAAAATAAATGGAACATGGAGAATGTGTATTGATTACACTGACCTTAATAAAGCTTACCTGTAAGATAGTTTTCCTCTTCCTGAATTGATCAATTGGTCGACGCTCGACATCAAATGCGCTTTTTGATGCTTACTCGTTACAACCAAATAAAAAATGGACCCAATGGATGAAGAAGCCACAACATTTCAAACATATAAAGGTTTATACCGTACCAAGTTATGTCATTTGGGTTAAAATGGCTACCTATCAACGCTTTATGAATAAGGTTTTAAAGACCTATTAGTCGCACAATGGAGGTATATATGACATGTAATAAAAAGCTTGAAGAATCAAACATATTTTTTGACTTAAAATATGCTTTAACCTTCTTCGACGTTATAACATGCGACTTAACCCACCAAGTGTGTTTTTGGGGTTACGTGAGAAAATTTCTTGGGTTTATGGTAACCAACCGTGGGATAGAGGCCAATCCCGAGAAAATCAAAGCACTCAGAGATATGACTCATTCGAAGAATATCAAAGAAGTTCAACGTTTGAATGGACAAATTGCTACCTTATCCCGCTTCCTAGCCCGTTCTGGGGATAAATACTTATCATTCTTTAAAATATTAAAGGGAGCTAAAAATAATAATTTTCAGTGGACTGATGAATGTCAGTCTACTTTTGAGCAACTAATGGAGTATTTAGCATCTCCACCCCTACTATCCAAGCCTATTCAAGGAGAGATGTTATACTTATATCTCAGCCTCTTCCCACATAATAAGCTTTTTAGAGAAGAAATGAGATACAACAACCAATTTACTACAAAAATTCTCTCTGATATAGAAAGTCATTATCCATTGGCAGATAAGGTGGCTCTAGCTTTAATTTTTCAGAGCAAAAATTACATCCATACTTCCAAGCTCACACTATAAATTTACACTCATTTACCATTAAGGGCCATTCTACGTAAAACTAGAGACATCCGGGAGGTTAATTAAATGGTATGTAGAATTGGGGAGAGTTTGATATCCATTTTCTATCTCTACCGATATAAGTCTCAAGTACTGCAGACTTTATAGGAATGTACCCCCAACTAAATGAGCTATCTACTACACTTCGCCTCCTCAATGGACCCTTTATGTTGATGGAGCTGAAATAATGATGTCGAGCAAGAATCTTACTTATTTCCCCCAAATACCTTAGAGTATGGACTTCTATGGTTGAATATGAGGCTCATCTAGGTTGAGAGTCTCCATCATCGGAAGCTCAAGACTTAGTGATCCATGACTCTCACTCCCCGTGAGGGAAACTTTAATACTCATAATCATACAATACCTCAACTTAGTAAAGTCACTTCGCCATTTCAAGATACATCAAATCATTCACATACATGAGAGAAGAATACTCGAAGCCTCGCTAAGCTTGCTACATCTGCTAAGATCTATTTAAGAGAAGGCATGTTGAAGAAATATATTTTCTAGTATCCAAGGGTCATGGGTAATACAAATAATTAATGAGATAAGGAACCTTCGTGGATGGACCATCCTTTCTTTTCTACAAGAAGGACCCTTCCCAAGACCCAACTACGCAACTCATCTCACAAGCTTCAAACTTTATTATTATCTGAGGTGAACTATACAAATGAGCTTTTTCCATATACTCAAATGCCTCTCACCATTAGAGGTCGACATTAAGAGAGGTTCACTTGATATGTGGAGAACACCTAGGAGGAAGGGCGCTAGCTCTTAAAATTATAAGGCAAGGGTTCTATTGGCCTACGATGAAACAAGATGCCTTGGAGTTCACAAAAATGTGCAAGTTGTCAGTTGCACTCTAACCTCTCTCACATGCACATGAGCTCTCATCCCTTCAAAGCCCATGGCCTTTGCTTAGTGGGGAATTGATATCATGGGACCTTTTCGACAAGATCGCAATAAAAGTTTATCATTTTAGACTACTTCACTAAATGGGTGGAAGCGAACCACTCGCTAAAATCACGAGAAATGCTAAATAATTTGTTTGGAAAAATATAGTATGTCGATTCGGCCTTCCCGCAAAGATCATCAGATAATGGAACCTAATTTATCGGAAAAGTCTTTACGCCCTTTTGCAAAGATCTTCACATTCATCGATACGTCAGTAGCACATCCTCAAACTAATGCAGACGGCTACCAATGACTATACTCAAAGGACTAAAAATACGCCTCGAGAAGGTCGGGGTAATGGGTTGATGAGCTTTCTAATGTTCTTTGGGCTTACCGCACTACATCAGAAACCTCGACCTGAGACACCATATAACTTGTGTTTCGCACGTAAAATTATACCAAAGGATATCGAGTTCCAAGTCCAAGAGTTCAATTATTCGATCATGATGGTAATGAAAAAAACGCAAAGACTGGACCTACTCTCAAACTTGTGGACCCTACTTCTGACCGCTTATCACCAAAGGGTAGCTCACTTCAACAAGAGTAAAATCTCGCCCCATATCTCTGGTGACTTGGTCCTACAAAGTCTTGAAGCTGCAGAAAAGGCCCTCAACGTAATAAACTCTCACCTCTTTGGGATGACCCATATGTAATATGCTAGCCGTGAACATTCAAGCTCAAGGATCCGAGAGGAAAACTTTACCTCAACTTGGAACACCGAGAATCTCAAAATATTATCGAATTCTACGCATAATTATTGCAACTTTTATTTGTCTCATTTGTCATCTCCTCTTCAAACTCATATGTATTAAAATCATCTTATGATTGTATATGAACGTAGTAATGAATTTATAGCTTTTCTTTCAAACTATTACATATAAACAATCTCTATTTATTTAATCCTCCCACTTGAGAAATGCACAACTCATGTTGTATCTCGAACATGATCAATCCCATGGGGACTTGATCGACCTCTTCCATACAAAAAAGTCAAGTAACACTTTGGCTAATACCTAGATAGGTCAAAAGGTCCTTGGTGGACATCTCACCCTCTTCCATATGTAAGATGTCAAATAATATTTTGACTAATACCTGGATAGCCAAAAGATTTGTGACTTTCGGCCTCATCCGCATGTGTTAGCTCAATAATATTCCGACCAATCACCCCGGATAGGTAAAAATAAAATAAGAGCATATCAACTAAAAAAATAAAAAAATAAATTTTTTTATCATTGATAATACTAACATGATGATATAAGAAAGAATCAAAATTCTGATACAAAATAATAACAATACATAGATTAAAAAAAATGCATCCTCAAGTGATACTACATGATATCAACGTCCTCCTCACCACTAGGAGATACTCCTTGACTCACTCTCACTCCTTCATCTCCTGACCGCAAGGGTCTTCGATACTTGGTCGGGAGATCCTCATACTAGCTCTAATTTGTGATGTACTAAGCGATTCCTTTAGAACCCTGATGAAGCCCTCCTCTAAACATTGGTGCTCCAAGTCCTTCACTTCAACATCAAGAATATGATTACGAGCTTCCTGACATGGTCTTCAAATTGCATAAGCCATGGAGTTCTTAAAGTCTTCCACGCTTTCAAGGAGATTTCATTTGCTTCGCTGACATTATAAGCTCCTTCTCAAAGACGATCTTGTAATGCTTTCTTCAGTTCGAGAGCTTTCTTCGCCGCAAGTGCCTTGAGTTTTTCTCTTCTCTCACGAAGTCTCCCTCCCTCACCTCAATCTCATCACGAGTGCACTCCACCTCCGATCGAGAGAAAGAGAAGTCGACATGTTCATAGCTTCACACCCCGCTTAGATCCTCCAGAGTCGCCACTTTTGGCCTTAACACTCATCTTTCGCTCATACTTGCCTTGCAGATATTTTACTTTCACAAATTCAGTATTCCACTCATCTAGAGCGACACCCAAATGAGCCATCAGCCCTAATGTTTGAGCTACCTACAAAAAAAAAAATCACAAATATTACACAAAGAAAAAAAGGAAAAGAAGAAAAGAAGGAGGAAGAGAAGACAATGTACTAATTCATCCGCCATTGACGCCCAAAGGCATACTGCTTTAACACCTCTTCGTGAATGTGGCTGAGAAATGAACTCCCCATTATGAGTTGAAAATCTAAACTCTCAGGCCAACTGGGGCAAACATCTTCTCGCAGATATTTGACGTCACTTTCATTTCTTTGAAACATTGCTACCACCGTGATTTCGTAGCTTCTTGAAAGAACCTATGAATATGAGGAGACCTTTCATCACCTTTACTTGACCTCTTTAGTGGAAGAGCATGAGATCTCCGCCGGATGGAAAGGCCAACCTTGAACATTCTATCTTCAACTATATATTTGCAATGTGACGTAACTCATGTTGTAAGCTTGCATCAGGAATATTAAGAGTTGCTAAGATTTCATTCTCTTCAATCAACAATGGATCTGAAGGTCATTCAATCTTCCCCATCTCTCAGGGAGGCCCCACTCATTTTTCACAAAAAAGAATCCATTAGACCAATTTCTAGATGGATCCCGTGCTAAAAATTCTATCCAATTCTTATAGTCTGATAAGAAACACGTCCCTGAGCATCACATGTGAATCTACATTGACACAAGTATTTGATGTTCAAAGTAACACCACGCTTCTAAAGAAGACACAAACCAACGATGATCACTAAAGCTCAAAATGAAAATTATGATAAAGCTACACCACATATTTTAAAGATCTCAATCAACTGGGGAATCGCAGCCGCACAAGAATCATCTCGTAACAAGAAAGTATCCTCCGAGGTGAACGCTCGATCGACTTTTGGCAACAATAGCCACCAACTCATTAGGGAAGTAAAATTTCATGAACACCATTAAACTATCTGATGTGATAATGGATGGTATATCATCTGCTTATCACGCCATGGGTTTTCTTCCACCATCACCTGGAAAATACATAATAAATAAATAAAAGAGAGAGAGAAATGATAAAAAATTGAATTTTGTGAAGCAACACTCACCCCAATACTGCATATCCTTTTCACTTCGGACAAAAGGGATAAAATTTTTACCTACTATGACCAAAAGGATACATACATATGAGATCAAAAAAAAGAAGTTATTCTCTCTAAGGATGTTCAAATTACCTGCCAAACTTTCCGAAATGCTCTAATGACGGTTCCTTAATTAACGCTTCCTACCATCAAGAAATCCAATTTCTACAAGAAGTAGAACTACTCCGAACCCGGTCGATTGACGATGGCTCTTTCGAGGAAAACCTTGCCCGTATATGAACTACGGCCTTGATCACCTCCAACTTCGGTCCGGTCCGACGGTTGGCGCTCTTTTGAAAATCAGGAAAATCCTGCTTGTGATCATAATCTTGTGCTCCCATAGATCTGTTCTCTCAAAATATATGGTTAGTGGACCCGCAAATTTCATTGAAGAATTTGCTATTTTCAAGTATTTGGTGTATATATTTTTGGATAATTAAGATAATGTCATTCAAAAATAGGGGGGAAACTAACATGACACTTAAAATACTACTACTCGAAGCATGAATCTTGATGTCAAAAGCAAGTTGATCATAAGTTGAAACTAGCCGAGATTAAACACTTAAAATATCATTAGAAACTTTGGGATATCAATTAAATCCCTAAATAGCTCTTAAACATAGAGTGTTTATAGTCAAATCGTCTTGTCCAAGCCAAGATCTCATAATTCTTCATTTTTAGCATTCAAATACTTAAAATACATCAAATGATCAAAGGAATCATTTTGAGTCCGATGGAGTGGAGTGGTTGGGTTTGCATGTATCTCTGATACATAAATAGTTCTCATTCTTCACATGAGGGAGGCCAAAAGAGAGCTCTGAAAATCTTCCAGCATACGATGTCACCACTCTGGTCGCCGACCCGTTGGTTGCCACCGCCGCTACCGCCCGCCGTCGGCCACCACCGATCCTCATCGTCGTCATTCTCTGAAGATGCGTCGTGGTGATAACGTGAATGCGGCGGATGGTATTAATAAACGATTATAGTCGGCGATGGCAGAAATTGTCGGCGATGATGATGAGGACGTGATGGCCGGCGATTACGGTGGTGGCGACAAACGGCAGATTGACGATGAAGTGGACATTTTAGCAATTAATTTATTTGTTTATTTTTCAGTTCATTCCTATTTAGAGATTTTTACAAATCAATATATAATATTTTTATAATTTAATTATTTTTTCTAATTTTATTTAGGTGTGCCATGATAAAATTATTACAAATTAAAAAAATATATGAACTGAATTTGTATTATGAATTTTAATATTTAAATGTCAATTTATAATATTAAGATTCAAGATATTTGATTTGTAAATATAAAAGAATAGAATAATTATGCACATTAAAAATATCTTTATTTTTTTATCTTCAATCTCCATCCTAATTTAAATATGAATCAAAATAGCATTTAATAAAGGAAAGAAATTAATTTAGGATATACTGATTAAATTTTTAGATTTATTTTTAATATATATATATATATATATATATATATATATATATATATATATATATATATATATATATATATATATATATATATATAACCTAAATTTTAATTGTTTTTTTTTTAATATTTCACCCTGATAGAAAATAAATTTGATAGTTGTAAGATTTATTCTTACTAAAAAAATTCTCCTATAATAATGGACTTAATTTTGTTAAAATCAGTCAGGTACACTGTATTAATTAGCCCTATATTTTATTATAAAGGTTTTAAAGAAAATGAGAATATCACTTAAAACAAATTAAAAAATAATAATATGCTGAGCCAAAGGAATTAATACACCTTATGATTTATTTTTTGTTTTTTTAATTACAATGGATAATTCTTTAATAATAAAAAAGCTTATATATCTCATAAATTTTTTTCCTAAACTGAGACAATTTTTTTGCTTCTTAAAGAAAAAAAAACAATTATGTGACTACAAAATCAAAATTGTTTCCATGGAGCTATTGAATGATTTGCATCCAGAACATGAATGGAAATTGTATAATAATATCAATACATAAATCATAATAATTAAGAAGATTTATATACATATCACATAATTCTTATGCATTTATATATCTAATATTTAAAATTAAATATTTACTTATCTAATAGTTTTTTATGCTTAAAAGGTGCATTTCATTTTTAAAAAGTAAATGATGATGATAATTTTATTATATTATATTATATATATAAATTAAAATTAAAATGTTATATATATATATATATATATATATATATATATATATATATATATATATATATATATATATATATATATATATATATGTAAATATATAAAAACTATGTGGTATGTATGTAAATCCCCTAATAATTAGAAAGATTTACATTAATGACATGATTGTGGCCTACTGATTGGAAACTCCATTTACATAAATATGTTCAAAATTAAAACATTTATTATTTCTCCAAAAAAAATATTTATTATTTGTTTTGAGGCAAATCATTCAATAGCTCCGGAAACCATTTTAATCACATAATTGATTTGTTTTGTCTCACTTCAGGAAAAAAAATACTAATAAATCATCTCATTTTAAAATTTTAAAAGTTGATATGACACTTAAAATACTATTAATCGAAGCACGAATCTTGATGTCAAAAGCAAGTTGATCCAGTTGGCAGATCAAACACTTAAAATATCATTGGAAACTTTGGGATATCAGTTAAATCCCTAAATAGCTCTTAAACATGAAGTGTTTATAATCAAATCGAGCGTCTTGACGAGCCGGATCTAACAAGCCCAATATCTCATAATTTTGACTTCATTTTAGCATTCAAATACTTAAAATACATCAAATGATCAAATGAATCATTTTGAACATTCGATGGAGTGGAGTGGTTGGTTTGCATATATCTGAAGCGTCACTCCTGTCGTAAATAGCTTATTCTCACATGGTAGGCTCCAAGCAAAAGAGAGGAGAGAGTTCTAATGCTTGAAAATCCTCCAAGCATAATCGTGCCACCACTCGACGTCGCACCACACGTTGGTTGCACGCCCGTGCCGCCGCGCCATGCCGTGATCCTCATCGTCATCAAACTTCAGCCTCGTCGCCGACCACTATCGCCGACCCGTCGCGTCAACCATCATCACCACACCGACCACCGGCGTCACACGTCACCAGCCATTACACCATTTGCCGGCCACGGCGGCCGGCCATCTATCTTTCATCACTGCGATGACCCATCGTCGGCGTTGCTTCACCATCATTTACCACTCAAGCTAACCTCGGCGTGATTATATAGCGTTGTTTTCGATTCAGGATTCCCATTGTCCTCTTCCTGATTACGCTTGATCCGTTATCGGAAAATTTTGTACTTCTTGAAATGATACATAGTGGAAGATTTCTTGGGCTAAGCCTTGATTTTTCCTCTTTTCAAGATTTTTCACGAAAATTCGAGTTTTCTTATTAATTCTTCAAACATATGTGTGTGTGTGAACTCTAAAATTTAGTAAACTTTTTTTCTCTGAATTTGGTTTTAGCATGACAATTTGGCCGTCTGTGGAATCGACCTCCTCAATCACAATTTCTGAACACGCATCATGGCATATAAAACAAGAGCCTCCCACTCCAACTCCATCACTCTCCTAATCAACCAAGGACGCCAAGCTTTTTCACTTCCCCACGATAGTGACCCGTCGTGAAGGCGCATTCTGAATCTCCAGATGTGTGCGCGAATGAAAGAGTCTCAAAATGAGATGATCCGACTTTTATGAGGAACACACATCACTACCACACATCTTCCACAAGATCAATCGTTAGACGTGGGAGATCAAAATGCTAATGCGGGCCTTCGCCATCGGTGAAGTTCCTCCACTTCCGCACCATGATCTCTCCGCTAATTCTACTTATCCATCATATGCTCAACCGCTACTCCACCAATTATTAGCTTGGCACGTTCTCATCATGCTGACTCTACTCGTCATCTTATACATGCAGAATTACAATGCTTGGTGCGAGAAAAACTTTATTATAAAGATGGAAATGATCTTCTCTCTCATCACGGCTATCAGGAGTTTTCACCTCTGACTGAGGCTATTCTTCAACATCCCATTCCCGTAGGGTTCAAGCTTCTGAGAATCGACTCTTATAATGTGGCAACTGACCCATATGAACACGCGACCATTACAAGACCATCATGCATATCTAACGAGCTCCTAACACACTCCTTTGTCAGGTCTTTCTCGTTATCCTTAAGGGGCAAGCTCACACTTGGTTCTACTCCCTTCCAAGAGGATCCATCCATACATTCGATGAACTCGCCAAGATTTTTGTGGAACAGTTCATTGTGGATCAAAGGATCATTAAAGATTCCTCCCATCTCTCTGGCATTCGTCAAAATGAGGGTGAATTACTTAAGGAATACATCCAAAGGTTCTCCTTAGAAGCTCACCAAATACCTAGAGTAGACCTTGAACTATTAAGAGAAGTTTTCCTTAGAGGGCTCCGTCCGGGTCTTTTTTACTCATCACTAATGCGAGATACGGTCCGCTCATATGCCGACTTGGTTCATCGTGTGTAAGCACAAATTTTTTCCCATGAGGCTATTAATGCCCATCGCAAATAATTAGAACAATCTACAGGAAAATGTAAGAGCACCTCAGGGAATGCAGACCGACAGTCCCATCAAAAAGGCAACAAGGCAGTCGCGATCTCCCTCCATGGCCCTCACATTAATGACGTGAACCACGACCAGAAAAAGAATACACACCACTGAACACATCTCATGTTAACATCTTGATGGCCATTCAAGATGAAGAAATCATCAAGTGGCCACATGAAACCAAATTCAGAGCAATATTATCACTTTCATCAGTAGACACTCGAGTGCAAATAACTCAAAAAAAAAATTGAGAGGCTCATTCAACAATGATATCAACGTCGATTTAGGAAGAATCAATCGACTCAAACAAACATAACTCCAACTGGGGGACAACCAGGACAATCATCACATAAACAATAAAATAGACATCAAAAAGTTGGGAAAATTAAAATAATCACAAGAGGACCACTACTATATAATCAAATCCTCATTGCCACCTCTGAAGAACCAGAGTTAAAGAAATCTCGTATTGATCACTCCATCACTTTTAATGACTCGGACTTAGAAGGAGTCCATGTTTCTCATCAAATCCACTTGTCATCAGCGCAGGGATCAGTGACCCATGCTATAATGTTAAGAGAATTTTGATTGATAATAGAAGTTCTGTTGATATCTTATTTTACTCCACCTTTCTTAGCATGGGCTTGGTTAGGGAAAAACTCCAACCCGCTGTAGGACCATTATACGAGTTTGATAATCGCCATGTGCGAGTATAGGGGACAATCATCCTTCTTGTTATCCTCGAAGAATTCCCTCAACAAGTGACTCACTCAATCCAATTCATGGTGGTCAAGTCAGATTCAACATATAACGCTATCTTTGGATGGCCCCTCCAATCAATTTTTGCGGTGCATTCTTCATCTCTTAAGATGAAATTTTCAACCCCTATTAGAGTTGGGGTAGTCTGTAGAAATCAATAAATAACACAATCATGTTACCTCAAGCTCAACCAACCACGTGACCTTCAAAGATCAAAGATTTTAATTTTTGAGATGAAAAAGTACCGAAAACTTGGCCAGAAGACTTGCTCTCTGTGGCATTATCAGATGACCAACCACTACGAACAGTGCAAGTGGGATCTTTGCTCTTAGAGGAACAAAGGGAAAAATACATAGACTTCTTGTGTAGAAATTAAGACATCTTCGCTTGGAGTCTGATGGATATGACGGGGGTCGACCCCAATATGATCATGCACTCCCTCAAGATTGATCCAACATACAAACCAATCATCCAAAAGAAGCACAGTTTTGCACCTGATCGCCTCCAGACTATTGAACAAGAAGTTAACAAACTCCTAGAAGCGAGATTCATACGAGAGGTACATTATCCTACATGGCTAGCAAATGTTGGCATGGTTAAGAAAACAAATAGAACATGGAGAATGTGTATTGATTACACTGACCTTAACAAAGCTTACCCGAAAGATAGTTTTTCTCTTCCTCGAATTGATCAATTGGTCGACGCTACATCTGGACATCAAATGCTCAGATTTTTGGATACTTACTCTAGTTACAACCAAATAAAAATAGTCCCAATGGATGAAGAAGCCACAATATTTCAAACATATAAAGGTTTATAATGTTACTAAGTTATGTCATTTGGGTTAAAAAATGCTGGTGCTACCTATCAATGCCTTATGAACAAGGTTTTAAGGACTATTATTGGAGGTATATGTGGATGACATGTTAATAAAATCTTGAAAGAATCACATATTTCTTAAAATATGCTTTAACCTTCTTCACGTTATAACATGGCTTAACACCATTCTTGGGTTTATGGTGGCCCACCTTAGGATGAGGCCAATCCCAAGAAAATCAAAGCTTCAAATATATGACTCCTCCGAAGAATATCAAAGAAGTTCAATTTTTGAATGGCCTTATCCCGTTTCCGCTCAGTTAAGGATAAATACTTGCCATTCTTTAAAATATTAAAGGGAGCTAAAAATAATAATTTTGAGATGAATGTCTGCTTTTGAGCAACTAAGGAGTATTTAACATCTCCACCCCACTATCCAAGCTTATTCAAGAAGAGATGTTATATATATCTCAGTCTCTTTCACATGATAAGTCGGTTTAGTGTGAGAAGAAGAAAATACGATACAACAACCAATTTACTATGTACAAATTCTCTCGATATAAAAATCGTTATCCATTGGCGATAAGGTGACTTTGGCTTTAGTTACGTCCATACTTCATTTACTCTATGCTTACTCATTTACCATTAGGGCCATTCTGAAACCAGGCATCCGAGATTAAATGGGTGAGAGAGTTTGATATCCATTTCCTACCTGGGTCGATATAAATTCTTAAGTACTCACGACTTTATAGTAAATGCACGCGACTCAAATGAGCTATCAGCTATCCTACACGTCTCCTCAATGGACCCTTTATGTTGATGGAGCTTCAAGAAATACTGGTGCTGGAGCAAGAATCTTACTTATTTCTCCCCAGCAGAATACCTTAGAGTATGGACTTCGCCTGAATAATATGGTTGAATATGAGGCTCTCATCGCAGGGTTGAGAGTCACCATCGATTGTGAAGCTCAAAACTTAGTGATCCACACTGACTCTCAGCTTGTCGCCTCCTAGGTTAAGGGAAACTTTAATAGTCATAATCCTCAGCTGGCGCAATATCTCAACTTAGTAAAGTCACTTCTTGCCCATTTCAAGACACATCAAATCATTCATATCTTGAGAGAAGAATACTGGTGGCGCTTCGCTAAGCTTACATCTACATGATCTATTTAAGAGAAGGCATGTTGAAGAAATATATTTTCCTAGTATCCAAGGGTTATGAGTAATACAAGCAATTAATAAGATAAAGGAACCTTCGTGGATGGACCCCATTATATCTTTTCTACAAGAAAGGACCCTTCCTGAAGACCCAACTACTGCAACTCGTCTCGTAGACAAACTTTATTATTATGTCGAGGTGAACTATACAAATGAGCTTTTGTCATACTTCAAATGCTCTCTCATCATTAGAGGTCGACATTAAGAGAGGTTCACTTGGGGATATGTGGAGAGGAAGGCAAGCCCTTAAAATTATAAGGCAAGGGTTCTATCTATTGGCCCTGATGAAACAAGATGCCTTGGGTTCAAAAAATATACAAGTTGTCGGGTTGCACTCTAACCTCTCTCACATACAGCTCTCTCTCTCATCCCTTCAAAGCCTTTTGCTCGTGGAAATTAATATCATGGGACCTTTTCCGATAGCATCAGGGCAACAAAAGTTTATCATTTTAGTAATTACTACTTCACTAAATGGGTGAAAGCAACCACTCTAAAATCACTGAGGAATGCTAAATAATTTATTTGGAAAATATAGTATGTTGATTTTCTTCCCAAAGATCATCACCGACAATGGAACCCAATTTCTTGGAAAAGTCTTTACATCCTTTTACAAAAAAATCTCTTAACATGTAGCATCCTCAAACAACATGAAAGCCAAATACTCAAAGGACCATCTTGAAGGCTGGGGTGGGTTGATGAGCTTTTAATGTTCTTTGGGCTTACATCGAACCCCAGTGAGACACCATATAACTTATGTTTTGACACAGAAGATATTATACCAGTGGATATCGGAGTTCCAAGTCCAAGAGTTCAATTATTTGATCATGATGGTAATAAAGAAAAACTGCGACAGCACTTGGACCTACTCCTCAAAACTCGTGACATGGCCCTACTTCAGACTGTTTCCTATCACCAAAGGGTAGCTCGCCACTTCAAAGAGTAAAAAAATCATCTATCGGTGACTTGGACTGTGAAGTATCGGTCGCAAGGCCCTCAATATAATAAACTCACCTCTTTGGGATGGGTTATAGCTAGGAACATTCAAGTTCAAGGATCAGAATGAAAAACTTTACCTCGAACGAGAATCTCTAAAAATATTATCAATAATTTCTACTGCATAATTATTGCAACTTTTAGTTTGTCTCATTTGTCATCTCATCTTCAAACTCATATCTGTATTAAAATCATCTTATGATTGTATCACCGATCTTATCAGAGTAATGAATTTATAGCTTTTTCTTTCAAGCTTGTTACATATAAACAATCTCCTTCATTTAATCCACCCACTTGAGAAATATGCAACTCACGTTGTATCTTAGTCGGGGCATGATCAATCCCATGGGGAGTTGATTGGACCTCTTCCATATAGGTAAGAAGTCAAGTAACACCTTGGCTAATACCTAGGATAGGTCAAAAGGTCCTTTGTGGACATCCCACGACCTCTTCCATACAGGTAAGATGTCAAATAATATTTTTACTAATACCTAAGATAGGCAAAATGGTTTTTGGTGGAATTTTCACCGCCTTATCCGTACAGGTTAGCATCGTTGAATAATATTCTGACCAATCACCCCGGATAGGTAAAAATAAAACAAGAGTATTTCAACTAAAAAAATAAAAAAATAAAATTTTTTTATCATTGATAGCACTAACATGATGATATAAGAAAAAAAATCAAAATTCTGATACAAAATAATAACAATAGATTAAAAAAATGCATCCTCAAGTGATACTACATGATATCAACATCCTCCTCACACTAGAGATCTTCTCGACTCCTTCATCTCCTGGTCTTGATACTTGGTTATTCTCGATAGATGTATTAAGCGGATTCCTTTTAGGAACCCTCGGATGAAACCCTCCTCTAAACATTGGTGCTCCAAGTCCTTCACTTCAACATCAAGAATATGATCATGAGCTTGACATTCTTCAATATAGTATCGCGATAGAGGAGTTCTTAAAGTCTTCCACTACCTTCAAGGAGATTTCATTTGCTTCCGCGACATTATAAGCTCATTCTCGAGAGCGATCTTGTAATGCTTTCTTCTCCGGTTCGAGCTTTCTTCTCCCTAGTGTCTTGAGTTTTTCTCTTTTCTAAGTCTTTGTCTACCTCAATCACTCATCCAACTCCACCTCCCGGAGAGAAGAGAGAAGTCGATCTGTTCTAGAGTATCTTTGGCCTTAACACTCATCTTTTGCTCATACTTGCCTTTACGATATTTTACTTTCACAAATTATGTATTTCACTCATCTAGAGTGACACCCAAATGAGTCATTAGCCCTAATGTTTGAGCCACCTACAAAAAAAAATCATCATAAATTTTTCACAAAGAAAAAGGAAAGGAAGAGAAGAGAAGAGAAGACAACGTGCTAATTCATCTGCTCATTGACGTCCAGTGCATATGTGCTTTAACACATCTTCAGGAATGTGCGGCTTCAAGAAATGAACTCCCCCATTATGAGTTGAAACAACTAAACTCTCGAGGAGGAAGTGAGGATCTTCTCCAGATATTTGGCGTAGTCACACATGGCTACGTGGGGCTTCTTGAAACATTGCTACCACCCATGACTTAATGGTGAATCTTGAAAGAACCTATGAATATAAGGAGACCTTTCATCACCTTTACTTGACCTCTTTAGTGGAAGAGCATGAGATCTCTCTGGATGGAAAGGCCAACCTTGAACATTCTTCTATTTGCCAATGAGGTAACTCATATGGAGTTGCTAAGATTTCATTCTCTTCAATCAACAATGGATCCGGAAGGTCATTCAATCTTCCTCATCTCTTGAGGCCTCACTCTTTTTTCACAAAAAGAATCCATTAGACCAATTTCTAGATGGATCCGCTAAAAATTCTATTCAATTCTTTATAGCCTCATAAGAAACAGTCCATCACATGTGAATCCACACGCACAACACATGTTCAAAGTAACACCACGCTATCTAAAGAAAGGCATCAATACGATGATCGCTAAAGCTTAAAAAAAAAAAAATTATGATAAAGCTACACCACACATTTTAAAGATCTCAATCATTCCCTTCTGGGGGGCATGTAATAATCTCACCAACCATTGGAAGTGACATGGATGTGTCTCAGAACTATCCATATGATTCTTCTGGTGAAATGTCTGAATGGGAGAGAGAGAAATTTCTGAACACCATACATTTGTGGAGAAAAATTTTTATTTCTTTGATGTTCATGACATGACTTTTCGAGGAGGTTACCTGGGTTCTGATTCTTTTCCCACTTAAATGGGTTGTCTGAGCCATTAGAAGTTTCCATCAATTTCTGAGAAAGTAGGAACTTTGGGTTGCTTATATAGCCTCGGAACCTTGATTAGATGGTTGGCCTCCTCTTTCAGAGAACCCCTCGCCGAACTGGATTTTGATCTCTCAACTTCGCCCGATCGTAATCTTGTGCTCACGGAGATCTGTTCTCTCAGAAAATATATGGTTAGTGGACATAAATTTCATTGAAGAATTTGCTATTTTCAAGTATTTGGTGTATATATTTTGGATAATTAAGATAATGTCATTCAAAAATATGGGGGAAACTAACATGACACTTAAAATACTACTACTTCCAGTCTTGATGTCAAAAGCAAGTTGATCATAAGTTGAAACTAGCCGAGATTAAACACTTAAAATATCATTAAAAACTTTGGGATATCAATTAAATCCCTAAATAGCTCTTAAACATAGAGTGTTTATAGTCAAATCGAGGGTCTTGACGAGCCGGATCTAACAAGCCCAAGATCTCATAATTCTAACTTCATTTTAGCATTCAAATACTTAAAATACATCAAATGATCAAAAGAATCATTTTGAGCGTCGATGGAATGAAGTGGTTGATTTTGCTGAAAGCGTCTAATATATAAAATCTCACCATTCATCTCGTGAGGAAGATCAAAATCCAATAGAGTCACCGCATCCCGACCTTTTCAGTTATCAACCAATGCGCCGATCCTCCACCGTCAATCTCCGAAGATGAAGGTCGTCATTAATGGCGGATCCGGCGACCGGGTGATATTGGGCGATAATGGTAGTCGTGGCGGCGACCAATGACATGTGGTGCGATGATGGCGACGGCGACGGTTACTTGGCGGCATGACTGGAGATTGACATTTTATTAATTAATTTATTTGTTTATTTTTTCAGTTCATTTTTAGAGATTTTACAAATCAATATATAATATATTTATAATTTAATTATTTTTCTAATTTTATTTAGGCGTGCCATGATAAAATTATTAGAAATTAAAAAAATATATGAATTGAATTTTTATTATGAATTTTAATATTTAAATGTCAATTTATAATATTAAGATTCAAGATATTTGATTTATAAATATAGAAGAAAGAATAATTATGCACAGTAAAAATATCTTTATTTTTATCTTCAATCTCCATCCTAATTTAAATATGAATCAAAATAGCATTTAATAAAGGAAAGAAATTAATTTAGGATATAATTAAATTTTTTAGATTTATTTTAAGATATATATATATATAAAACCTAAATTGTTTTTTATCTAATATCTATTTCCTTAATCTTCATTCTTCGAGGCCCCAAACAAAGAGGAGAGAGAGCTGAAAATCCTTCAAGCATCTTCAGTGTCATGACGCGACGCAGCATGCGCCGACACCAGCCATCCGGCGTCACCACCTCCGATCCTCGTCATCTCGAAGATGAAAATCATCGTGGTGATGACCGAAGGCGATGATTGATGGCGATGATAGTGATGGCGATGTTTGGCTGGCCGATGGGTCGGCGATGATGATGGTGGATGATGATGGTGGCGGACGGCGATGATGAACGACACAGTAATTAATTTTTTTTTTATTTTTTCAACAATATATTTATTTTATCAATATATAATATATTTATAATTTAATTATTTTTTTATTTATTTAAATTAAAAATTATTATGAAAAAATTGAATTTTATTGAATTTTAATATTTAAATGTATCAATTTATATATTAAGATTCAAGATATTTGATTTGTAAATATAAAATAATAGAATAATTGCACAGTATCTTTATTTTTTATCTTCAATCTCCTAATTTAAATATGAATCAAAATAGCATTTAATAAAGGAAAGAAGATATACTATATATATATATATATCTATATATTTAATTGTTGTTTTTTTAATATGTCACCCTGATAGAAAATAAATTTGATAGTTGTAAGATTTATTCTTACTAAAAAAAATTATCCTATAATAATGAACTTAATTTTGTTAAAATCAGCCAGGTACACTGCATTAATTAGCCCTATATTTTATTATAAAGGTTTTAAAGAAAATGAGAATATCACTTAAAACAAATTAAAAAATAATAATAATTTGAGCCAAAGGAATTAATACACCTTATGATTTAATTTTTGTTTTTTTAATTACAATGGATACTTCTTTAATAATAAAAAAGCTTATATATCTCATAAATTTTTTTCCTAAACTGAGACAATTTTTTTGCTTCTTAAAGAAAAAAAAACAATCATGTGACTACAAAATTAAAATTGTTTCCATGGAGCTATTGAATGATTTGCATCCAGAACATGAATGAAAATTGTATAATAATATCAATACATAAATCATAATAATTAAGAAGGTTTATATACATATCACATAATTTTTATGCATTTATAATACTTAAAATTAAATATTTATTTATCTAATAGTTTTTTATGCTTAAAAGGTGCATTTTACTTTCAAAAAATAAATGATAATGATAATTTTATTATGATATTGAAGATTAAGATGTTATATATATATATATATATATATATATATATATATATATATATATATATATATATATATATATATATATATAAATATATAATTATATATGTTATATATATATATATATAAAAACTATGTGGTATGTAATCCCTAATAATTAGAAAGATTTACATTAATGACATGATTGTGGCCTACTGATTGGAAACTCCATTTACATAAATATATTCAAAATTAAAACATTTATTACTTCTCCAAAAAAAAATATTTATTATTTGTTTTGAGGCAAATCATTCAATAGCTCCGGAAACCATTTTAATCACATAATTGATTTGTTTTGTCTCAGTTTAGGAAAAAATACTGATAAATCATCTCATTTTAATATTTTAAAAGTTGATATGACACTTAAAATATTCTTAATGACCATCTTGATGATGTCAAAATAAGTTGATCTAGTTGAAACTTCGAGATCAAACACTTAAAATATCATTAAACTTTTGGGTTATCGGTTAAATCCTAAATAGCTATTATTAAAATAGAGTGTTTATAGTCAATCGGCGTGGGATCTAAGCATAATTTTGACTTCATTTTAGTATTCAAATACTTAAAATACATTAAATGATCAAAGGAATCATTTTGAGCTGTCTGATGGAGTGGAGTGGTTGGATTTTGTATGTATCTACTACAATCATAAATAACTCCTCATTCTTCACATTGCGCGCAAGAGAGAGAGAGCTCTAATGCGAAAATCCTCAACATAATCGTCTTGCCACTCTCGATGCCCGTTGGTTACCACCCATTCGCCGCCATCGGCGCCCCATCCTCATCGTTGTCAATCTTTCGTGGTCATCGCCGAACTATCGCGACCATCCGTCGAGAACCCGACCCGTCGTATGCTACCATCATCGGTCATCAACCATTGCCATTAGTCATCGGTCGTCATCACACCTTCATTGTCGGTCGGCCGACTCATTGTTCGCTTCACTACTCATCTTACTATTCAACGACATTATTGTTATATTTGTTGTCGATTCTGATTCCATTCCTCCTGATTATGTAATCCCGTTATCGAGGAAATTTTGTACTTCTTGAAACAGATAGATAGTGGAAGATTTATACTGGGCTAGGCCTTGTAATTTTTCCCTCTTTTCGAGATTTTTTTACGTAAAAATTTTGAAATTTTCTTATTAATTATTGAAACTGGCAACTTGAATTTTCTAAAGGCCAACAAAAGTAAATTTATTTTCGATGAGTGTGATACATAAAAATATATTATGTTTATCTAAAATAAATCTAAAATATTTAATCAGTATATCATAAATTAATTAATTTCTTTTATTAAATAACTATTTAAACTAAGATGGAGATGAAGTTTTTTTTTTTATATTTTTTATAAATTTATAATTGCTGTAATTGTAATACAGAAAAAGATGGAGCTGAACATAAAAAAGAAATGACCTGCCCAAAAAAAAAAAAAGATAAATTAATTTCTCCAATATCTTATTCAGCAATGAAGAATTTATTCATTAAAATTATGATTATCAAAAAATATCGTTATTTTCAAACAGCTTATATTCGTCTCATTCGGCTCGTCTCATTCGGCTATGATTTTATGGTTAGAGTTTTTATTCTCTCTTTCATATTTTTTAAATTATTATTTTTTGAATTATTTTAAGCTTATACAAAAATTTAACTCATTTACACTCCTAACAAAATAGAAATTGAAAACAAAGGTGCAATGATTTATTTATTCACAAGGGTGGTCAGGGCTTTTATTATAGCCGTGTTGAATAATAAAAAATCATTATATTCTCTCGTAAAAATTATAATTGTTTTATAAATCAATCCATATGCAATGATAAAATCATTAAAAAAAATGCGAGTGAGCTTACTGATGACTTTCTTAACATATTATCATATAGATCAAAACATTAAAAAAAAAAAAAATGGAGGAAAAAAAAAAAACTAAAAAGGAGGAACTATGAGATGCCACAAATATATGAAACTATTAATTTTACCAGAAGAACTCTTAATATTATTTAATACACTGTATGTTACGACATCATTTTGAAGAACAATAAGCTTAAAAGCAGTTTAGTAATGTGGGACTGTGTAGACTTTTTGAATAAACTTGTATAATGTTTTTATTCTTAAATAATTTGCATAAAATGAAGGAATGAAAACAACAAGTCTTTATCCACTACTTGAGGTCGGACATATGAATCTTTCTTTGTCATTGTGTCATATTAAGTGTGAAAATAGTAAAATAAGAACTTTTTTTATACTTCTTAATCAAATTTTTTTAGATCTACTTCTATCTTTCTTAACATTTGCCAAATCAAAAATATATACTTTCCTAATTAGGTCATCAGACAGAAGAATAATGAAGGATAAGTTAATTTTTGATAAAAGACTAAAGTGAAAGTTAATCTTTGATAGAAGAAAATAAATAATAAAATAGTGACCACTAGGCCTATAATTCACAAGCACTAAAAGAAAACAAGCAAAAATACAATACAACAACAACAATAAGCCTTAATCCCACTAGGTGGGGTAAGCTACATGAATACTTCTTCTCCATTGTGTATTTATGTGTATTTCTCAAATTCAAGTATCTTAAGTTCATTTTTTTTTTATCGTCTTTTAGGTCTACCTCTACCTTTCTTAACATAAGACAAATCTAATGCATCAACTCTCATAATCATTGACGGACGCTTTATAAGTATCGACTCTCCTAATCTTATCATCTGACTACTCCAACTTTTACATACTCATGCATTCTATCTCTGGTAAAACCACTCATCCACGAGCATCCTCATCTCTGTAATACTTAACTTATTTTATGTTTCTCTTTTATTGGCCAACATTATAAGAAGATGTCATGATTATTTCGACAAATTTTACGTTGTTGCTACACAACCCTCCACTTTTTGCATCCGGACTTGGGACCGACAATGGTAGTGTTAAACAAAACAAATAACACTAAGAATTTGTGTATACCTTGTTGAAAAAAAAAAAAAAAGATTTACTTGCCTTAACAATCTCCCTCTCACTTGAGAGTTGCATACCTTCAAATGACAATATTCAAATATCATGCACTAAATAACCATTCAACCATATGACAATACTGTGAGAATCACACACTTCTGAACTTTGCTAAAGCATGAAGAAGGTGGCTAAGACCATGAAAGTCACAAATTATATGAACCGTTCAATCTCAGCTAAATCATCTACTTTAATGCCAGTCATTGGAGAGGGTAAATCAAAGATAGCCAAGAGTTAGGCTAAGTATACTAATAGCTAAATCCTTCATTTCAATAGAAACTTAAATTGAGGGATGAGACAAAATATGTAAGATATAGTTATTATATAAATGTCTTGCATTTTTTATCAGATATACTCTTGATATGACACTTAAAATACTACTAGTAGAAGCACGAATCTTGATGCTAAAAGCAATTTGATCGAGAAATTGATGGAGATCAACTTAAAATTTCATTGAAAACTTTGGAACATCAGTTAAATTCCTAAAAGCTCTCAAATATGGGTATTTATAGTCAAATCGAGTGTCTCAAGCCAAGATCTATAATTACGACTTCAGCATTCAAATACACAAAATACATCATATGATCAAAATCATCATGAGCCGTCAGATGGAGAGTGGTTGGATTTTGCGACATACTCTTTATAAATACTCATTTCTCGTATGGGGCGAAGAGGTGAGCAAAACGAAGATTCTCAGCCGTCGTGCCACCTCCGGTTGTCACACCATCGGCATGGTCGCCGTCGCCGCGCCGTCGCCATCGTCAACCTCTCCGGTCTCCATCATGCGACCTTCATCATTCTTCGTCCCTTGTTGTTTATCATTCTGCAGCATTATTGTTACCCGGACTACTATAGTCGTTTTTTCTTTCTCTCTATCAGTAATCCGTTATCGGAAGATTTTGTCTTGTGAAACAATAGTGGAAGCTTTCTTGAGCTCCTTGATTTTTCCTCTTTTCGAGATTTTTACATGAAAATTTTTTGAAGTTCTTTTCACTCTTTAAATCTTTTGTGTGTCTTTGGATTTGTTAAAGGCAAACTTTACTCTATCGGATTTTCAGCACAATAACTCTAATTTTGACTCAACTCAAAAATGAATCAGGACACAAGAGCTCTTATGAATAAGGACAAAGAGTCATATTCAGCTCTCACATAATTCTATTTTTTTTCATATTATTCATTTTTTAACATTTACAGTTGGCTGCTTCTTTCTCTTGGCCTAAGAAACTGCTGAATTTTGTGGTATTGTGCTCAGCTGTCGAAGAAAGGGACACATTAGCTTCATTCATCATATATATAAAGCATCAGTTTGTATCTGAATAAAGAGGAAGAATTAATATATATAGGGCCATCTTTCATCTATCTTGGGACTGGTTGTTGGTTTCAAGGATTTAATGAGCCTCACCAGTTTCTAAAATCATGAGATCTCATAAATGTGTTTTAACTATAGGTCAATTGCTCTCTTATTACTCTGTGTTATTCTATATAAGTGTGACTACCTGTGTTGGAACAGTGCATATAAAAGTAGTAAGCTATCAAAGATGGGAGTACTTTAAAAGAGGAATATAATAAAAACTTGAAACGCTAACATATCTGCTGGTCAATGGGAGAAACAATATCAAGATTAGGGGTGTGCATTATTTGATTTTAACCAAAAAATCAAATCGAACCAAAGTTTTTGAGTAATTTGGTTCAATTTTGAACTTAATAATTTGGATTTTGGTTTTAATTAATGAAAACTTTGGTTTTTGATTTTTAGATCGGTTTGTTAAATAAAATTTTGGATAAAATCAAATAAACCAAAATAATTATATGTAATACGATATTATTAGTTTATGTATAATAGGCTTATCTATTATACACTTATTTTTATTTATTTTTGAATACTTAGTAGATGCTTTTTTGGAGGACTATTATCCACTTTTAAAATATTTTGTCTTTATAATATGATTATTCTTAAGTTCAAAACATCGTTGAGTAAGTAAAAGTAGTTTTAAATATTTTTTTAAGCATAAAGTAGTTAATTGCATTTTGATTATATTTATATTATTTTTCTTATTCATTATTTCTGATAAAAAATTATCAAATAATTTTTAAAAATACTTGGTTTATCAAAACCAAACCAAAATAACCGAACCAAATTATTATTCGGTTTGTTTGGTTTTATTTATTTGGTTTGGTTCAATATTTTTTAATCCAATCGGTTTTAAAAATTTATCATCCAATCCATCCAAATCAACCAAACACACACCCCTAATCAAGACATCATATTTTGCTAGTTTATATCCTTGACATTAGGAAGATAGTGACTCATTTTTGTCTATGTAGCATATGCTACACCTCTTTTATGGGTAGCACTAAAAGGTATTAAAATTAGATAGTTAAAATGATATGTGTTGTAGGAGTGCTATTAGATTAGAAATATTATAAAACTCGAAGTACCTTTTATAGAAGTATGATTAAATTAATTATATTACATTGACAGGTAGTGTTAGACAACAAAGAACTCACAAATGTCAAGTCTAGTGTGATATAAATGAAAATTTTAAAATGAATATTCATAAAAAATAATAGAGAATAATTAAATTAGAGGAATAAAGAAAATATCGCTAATTTAAAATAGGTATACAAAATATAGAGTAGGAGGCACATCAATAAGACAAATAAATACCATAAATATGAAAAAATTAAGTAGAATAAAGAGGAGATGTGGGGATTAATTAGTTTGGTTGATAAGAGTTTTGAAATTTATTGTCAAGATCTTATGATTGAATACTGTCTACATCATAATAAAGTCTCATCTTATGGATATAAATGATAAAAAAAGAGCAAATCAAAATAGCATAACATAGTGTATTTAGATGCACTAACTAAAGCAATTTATTAGATTAATTATAGTTTGTGATTGATAGAACAATCTTTTAGAATAGATTAACACATATATGCAAAAATATGTTTGATGCACTTAATACATGAATAATAGCAATCATCATTGGTAGACTTTGCTTTATGAAGTTGACTTCATTCAAATAGGTTGATTCATCTTTGGGCTTAGTATTATTGGAAACTACCCATTTATTTATACATGCTAGATTCTATATGATATTGAAATTCTTATTTTTTTTAGTCCTTTTTCAATGACTTATAATCATATTATTTTCATTTACTCCTTATTCTCCTTAATCTTTTCACATTTATGCTATTTGTTTGTTTTATTGATGCATCTTTTATTGTACATTTTACAAGTCTTATTTCACTATATTATTTTCAATAGAGACTCTTCCTATGGCTCTCTAATTTAGTCGTTCTTTATTTTTTTCTATTTTACTAATATTCATTTTAAAATTTTCATTTACACCACACTTTACTTGACATTATTGTGTTCTTTGTGATCTAACTCTTCAATCAATATAAATATAAATCTATAAGACATTATTCGAGTCTTCATATTTTTTCGCTTTTATTACATATCAAAATTTAACTAACTCTAATACCTTTAATTGTTGTCCCAAGGAGTGGTGTAGCATGTGTTACATTGACAAAAACGGGCCACTATCTTCATGGTTATAAGGATACAAAGCTGTAAAATATGATCTTTGGATGTTTTTTCTCTAAGGAAGATTCTTCTTACCAAAATATGCTTTAGCTTCTTCTATCATATTGTAGTAAACTAATCAAATGATTACTCTTCTGATGATCTCAACAAGGAGTTTTTGAAAAATAAGTCTTAACAAAATGATAGATTGTTGTTCACATTCCTTTTTTTATGTTCTTTTCAGGTGACTCCATATCCTTTCATAAAAACGAAGTATAAGTTTATTCTTTGAAGTGCTTGTTGTGCCAGAGTAACATTCATGAATAAAATAAGTCAAATAAAAAAATGAGTCAAGTAATATTTACTAATAAAATGAGAAGATAAAAATAAGTCGAGCCATTATATTATCAAGACTTTGAAATAACACCTCTAGAATTTACTCGACTTTTTCCTTTATGCATCTTTGTTGGAAAAGTTATCATCTTACATCAGTCTTACCTTTTGTTAGAGACTTTATCTTCATATGAGTTAACTTATACTTGCCTTTAGAAAGGACATCTCTCTCTTTCTCTCTCTCTCTCTCACACACACACACACACACACAATTAGGTCCATTTTATTGTAAAAGGAGAGCTCAACTTCTATTGTTTGACTTCTCATTCTTAGATCCTTAAGATTCAACATAATGCTTGATTTATGTGACATTAAGAGACATTAAAAAAATGAACTAACTAATTTTTTTGAAAAGAGTTTTTTGTCAAGCTATTGAGTAAGAATTAAATGAAATAAATTGTCGGGAATAAATGAGTTTCTTATCATGGACACAACATTAACTAATATAATATAATTTTACTTGGCCTGTTAGCCTTTGCCTGTTCATTAAATAAAACCTATACTTTAAAGTTAAGTGTTAGGGTTACATTATTATATGTAGATTTTCCATTAACCTAGGGGTCATATTCCTCCTATAAAAATAAAAAATCATCTGATAACTTTTAAATATGACCTTAAGCAATGATGACCAATATAATCCTTTGCTTAATTTAGGTCTTTGGGTAGTTCTGACTTTTTTTACGAGTAGCTTTTGAAGCATTTGAAGGCTAGCTAAGATGGTGATAGGAAGTGTTGTTCTTGTTTATTCTGTTTGAAAAACTCGTTTAGAATCTGTATCTTTGCGTCTGAAATGGAAAATGTCCCCGACTATATGAGCTAAATAAATTTAAACAGAATGAACAAAAATAGGATAACTAATACTCATATATAGTCATAAGTCAACTAAATTACATTAATAGATTGCAAATTACTTAATAAATAACACTACCTAATAAATAATACTAATATTAAAAGTCAAGTACAGTAACTAGTGCGATTAAAATATTAATCTTACTATCATGTTGATCAAATCTTCTTAATTTTTTTTTCAATTGTTACTTTACTAGCATGATCACTATTTGATATATCACCCTCGAGTTCGTCAACCCATTTGAAATAGTTGCAATCATATCCCATAATTTCATTTCCTATGTGAAGTGAATACATAACATGACAAACCACAGTTGTAATACACAGCTCTAGACTCAGTAGAGCTCATTAAATTCATATTTTCTGATAAAAAAATTGTATTTTTACATGCTAGAAAATTTGTAGTGGTCGAATAAAACTTTACGCCTTAACTTCATTGAGAAATCCAGCACGCACCCAGATAGTTGGAAAGAGAATAAGAAACTCCAAAATTTTTACATGGAAAAACCCTAGAAAGAGGGGAAAAAAATCAACGCCAAGCTTCCTGATCTTCACTATATATCAACTTTGAAATTTAAGTTTTGGTGTGATTACAAGATTGTATATGATAAATCATGATAATGAGAATTTCAGAATCAGGTTTCAACAGTTATGCAGCGGTAGTTGGACTGTAACGGTTGTTGGCGGTAGTCGGCGATGACAATTGACGATGATCGACGACAACAATGGTGATGACGAATTTCGAACATCTAGCTCTCTCTTAGCTTTCTCTCAAGTTCGTCTCTAGCTCCTCCCCCCTTCATGATAATAACGAGGTCCTATTTATAGGATTCTGAGAGGGACATTTTAGTTATTGTAGTCAAAATCCCAAAACACTCCATCGGGCAGTGTATATTGACTTATTTGATCATAGATAGTATTTTGGTAATTTGCCATTCAAACAATCTTTGATTTGAGTGATCTTAGGCTTGTTGGATTATCTCGTCGTTCTCGATTATATAAAGCGTCAAATTTGGAAGTCATTTAATCATCAATAGTGTTTGAAGTTTTCATATGTAGCTTTTGGACTTGATTTAAATTCATTTGAGCTCGATCGACTAAATATTGAACTCATCTCTGAGTCGTTTAATTTGATTGTATATATGCTTTTATTTGAGATTTGTGTTTCATTTATAAATTTTAGAAGGATATATTATTTGCCCCCTATTTTTGGATGATAAAACTTATTTCATCCAAAAATAAAATTACTTTAACTAAAAATTATTAGGATTAGGTAATATTTATTATATATATATATATATATATATATATATATATATATATATATATATATATATATATATATATATATATATATATATATATATATATATATTGATTTCGGTTTGAAAGAGGGACCACGGGCCCAAATATTTATTTATTATTTTTTTTTCATGTTGCTCTATAAGAGAGAGAGAGAGAGAGAGAGAGAGAGAGAGAGAGATCAAAAATGGATTTTTTTTAAGAAGATAAAGAGTTTTTTTTAATGAGAAATGTGAAATTTTTTTTAAGAATATAAATATTTTTTTTTTAAATGATGAATATGAAGAGTTTCTTTTTTTAAGAAGATAAAGAGTTTTTTTTTAAGAATATAAATATTTTTTTTTAAATGAGGAATATGAACAATTTCTTTTTTTAATATGAATAATTTTCTCTTCTCAGTTTTTTTTAAGAAGATGAGAAGTTTTTTTTAATGAGGTATATGAAGAGGTTATTTTTTAAAAATTTTTTAATGAAGAATATGAAGAGTTTTCTTCACTTTATTATTATTATTATTATTTTTTTTTCGGAATTTGAAGAGACATTTTTTCTAGTATAAATACTCCCAAAAGGGTAAGGGAAAATTCGCACATTTCTTTATTCTCTTTATTTTCTACTAACGTATAATGGTCGCCTCTCGTGAGCTCAAGTTCTCCCGATCTCGGGGTTTCAAGACCTCGTTAGATGGCCAGCGCATCCGGTCTCCAGTGTCTTCTTTCTTCTCTTTGATAGCCTTCACTAACTATGGCGGTTGACCCTCTCATGACTCTGTTCTCTCGATCTCGGGGTTTCCAACCCGACTGGTTAGGCGTAGCGCTCCAATTCGAGCTCCAGTGTACTTCCGCTTTTTTCTCTTTGGTAGCCTCCACTAACATATATAACGGTGCCGACCCCTCTCGCAGGCTCTAGTTCTCTCCGATCTCGGGGTTTCCAACAAACGTGGTTAGGAGGCGCTGCAATTGAGACTCGGTGTGTTTAGCTTCGTCTCTTTGATGGCCTCCACAGTATATGGTGCCGAGCCCCTCGCTAATTCTCCCCGATTTTGAGGTTTCTAGTTGACCTGGTTAGGTGGCGCGCATCCCGAATTCAGGCTCCAGTGTGCTTCCGCTTTCTTCTCTTCGGTAGCCTCCACTAATCTGTATAACAGTGCTGACCCCTCTCGACTCTAGTTCTCCCCGATCTCGGGGTTTCCAACTAACCTGGTTAGGCGGCGTGCATCCCGAATTCAGGCTCCAATGTGCTTCCACTTTCTTCTCTTTGGTAGCCTTCACTAACCTGTATAACGGTTCCAACCCCTCTCGCAGGCTCCTGTTCTACTCGATCTCAGGGTTTCTAACTAACCTGGTCAGGTGGTGCGCATCCCGAATTCAGGCTCTAATATGCTTCAAATTCTGAAGAGTATTTTCATAGGTGAGCATCTTCCCACATATATCATAATATCTAAAGATTCCCAAGCAAAGCTTGCACAAGATGATGGGTTGCGGAAGTATTAAGAGATGACGAGATCTGACGATGTAACACCAACTATTAGCAGTGATACTTTGATAATCTTCAAAAAAAAGTTTCATTTTCCAAATGATTTGGTGGATATTCCTCTTAAAAGATTGCAATAAGTTTATTCTCCTCCATTGGGGTACCTGTACTTTTTGAGGTTTTTGTCTTCTAAGATTTTTTATGTATGTGTACTTTATGAGGCTTTTGCCTTTTGAGATTTTTGATATACATTTACCTTCTGAAGTTTTTGCCTTCTGAGATTTTTGATGTACTTGTATCTTATGAGGCTTTTTTCCTTCTAAGGTTTTTGATGAGTGGAGACACTGTCAATCACTTGCTCTCTTGGAGCCTTTCTAGTGAGGACCTTGTCCACTACTAGCTTCCCATTGAGGCTTCCTTAGGGGCGTGCCTTTTAGGGGAAGAATCCATAAAGAATTTTTGACCTATCTGAAGTTGTTTGTCAGAGTGTTATTCGGTGACTTTTAACCCGTGTGGAAGAAGTCAATAGTTTTAACTTTTATCCGAGGTTGTTTTGTCAAAGTATGACATTAACCTATGTGGAAGAGGTTAAATATTTTGATTCTTTCGAGATTATTTATCAGAGTATTACTCAATAACGTTAACCTATGTGGAGTAGGTACAAAGTCATGACATATTCGAGGTTATTTGTAGAGTTTTTGCTCGATGACGTAACTTGTGTGGAGTAGGTGCAAAGTTTTGACCTATCTGAGGTTGTTTATTAAACATTTTGATTCTTCCGAGATTATTTGTCAGAGTATTACTCGACGATGTTAATCTGTGTGGATGAGGTTAAATCAAAATACTCACTTGAGGTTATAGCCAAAGTTGCTTCTTGATCTTTGTCTTATAATATAATGATAACAGTTTGTCAAGCTATCTTCTTCTCAGTGTTGAAATATCCTCTAACTTTGACTTGTTTCTTGGGCTGACAATTAATTAGATGCTTAGCATATTAACATGGGCAATCTTCTAAGATTAAGAGTCCCCCCCAGTTTTCAATAAAAGCTAAAGAATCAGAGTTTGATGAATCTTCATTTGTTGCACGTGATTCTCAAAAGTACGAAGTGCTCCACCTGGCTGGTAGTTTTGATTTTATTGGAAAACTTGGTTGTCTGACATGATGAAGTAATAAGAATCTCTTTCCCATAGACGGTGCCAAACTGTTGCGTGCTAGAAAAATTATAGTGGTAGAATAAAACTTTACGCCTCAGCTTCATTGAGAAATCAAGCACACACCCAGATAGTTGAAAAGATAATAACTCAAAATTTTATGTGAAAAACTCAAAAGAGGGGAAAAAATCATCTCTAGTAAAGATGCTTTACTATATATCAACTTTGGAGTATAGAGTTTATGTCTTCCCGATAGCAGGATTACAAGATTGTATATGAAAAATCCTGATAATGTGAATTCCAAAATCAGGTTACAACAGCTATGTAGTGGTTGTTGGACTGTAATGGTTGTTGGCGGCAGTCGGCGATGACAATTGATGACGATCAACGACAACAATAATGATGATGAACTTTCTTAGCTCTCCCTTTCTAAGTTTGTCTCTAGCTCCCTCCCTTCATGACAAGAATAATCCTATTTATAAATTCTAAGACATTTTGGTCATTGTAGCCAAAATCTCAAAACACTCCTTCAGACGGTGTATATTGATTCATTTGATCATAGATAGTATTTTGTTGATTTGACCATCCAAACAATCTTTGATTTGAATGATCTTAGGCTCGTTGGATTCATCTCGTGGTTCTCGACTATACGTCAAATTTAGAAGTCATTTGATCATCCAAGAAAGTTTTCATATATGTAGCTTTTGACTTGATTTGAGCTCATTTTGAGCCGATCGATAAACATGTTGAACTTATCTCACTAAGTCATTTAATTTGATTGTATACATGCTTTAATTTGAGATTTGCGCTTCATTTATAAATTTTAGAAGGATATATCATGTATAAACAATAAAATTTTTAATATGAGGACGGGGGGCATTGCAAAATATTTTTAAAATGGTAATTAAACAGCAAAATATTTATATCCCAACAAAATGATAGAAATTTTATTTAGAGAAATACAAGATACACAATCCTTGTAGAGAAAAAATCTTAAAGCTAATGCTCCTAAGAGCTACATCAGAGTTAATAAAGAAATTCCCATAACTAATATAAGAATACAAAAAAAAAAAAAAAACTAAATTAAAAAATCAACAATAAGGTAGCAGTCATCTTAGAAGTACATAAGCATAAAGTTTCTATAAATACACCAAGCTAAGAAAAGACATAAGCAAATGTAGAAAGATACATTAAAGAAAAATAAGGAGGACGGCTCAGGGTTAGACAATATTTTTAAGCATTGGCTTTGAGGTGATTTTCTTGTCCATATAAAAGGTGAGCATACACCTCGCCTCTCATAAAAATAGTGTGAGGGGTATGCTTTCCCTTGAAAGAGAATGCAAGAGTTTCTCCAATATGAGTTCTGGAACACTTGATTCATGTTGAGGAGGATCCTTAGTATTAGTTGTGCTTAAGCACGAATGAAAACTTAGGTAGGCCAAACCACATAAATATTAACTATGTCCATTTCATTCGATAAATAATTTTACTTTCAGTGCACATTACTTGTTTTCATGCTCTTATGTTCAAGTAGAGATATATTTGATTAAGTCATTCTAATGTTAAAGTACCTGAGTAATCTTAATTATCACACTTAATAATTTAATAATTTTCTTTTAAGCATAACTATGATATCTCATATCTTTATTGCATGAACACTTATGTTTGGCCAGAACCCCCTCAATTTTATAATTTCTCTTATAGAAAGTAGGTAAATTAGGCATTTATTCTAAATATTATTTTGCTATACTTTTATCGTAACATGCAAATTTTCCCTCCTTAGCAATTAATAAAATTAATCATAAAACTACTATAGTATATTTCTTATGAATGTTCCCATAGTTCAATCACTTTATTAAGCAATCATCAACAACAATACTTAGTATTATTGTTGTATTTGTGTTGACCTTCATATATACCACATGAGTTGGTCGACTTATGAGATGAATTCGTCGACTTGGTCTTGAATGATATGCACCAACATTGGATTAGGAATGGACGATTGACAATTAACTCGTTCAAAATGTCAAAATTGGTCAAAATATAAATATTGCATATTCTAAACATCAAGAGATCAGCGTCAAGCTAATATTGTGCTAACTGCGTATATGTCTGAAGTGCGGCGATGTCAAAATGAGTTCATAAAATTGATT
Source organism: Cymbidium sinense (assembly GCA_021442155.1). Lineage (NCBI taxonomy): Eukaryota > Viridiplantae > Streptophyta > Magnoliopsida > Asparagales > Orchidaceae > Cymbidium > Cymbidium sinense. The sequence continues at coordinate 26,173,913 of CM038226.1, read as the reverse complement.
ATATCGTTAGCTTGAAAATGTTGAAAGCTATAAGAATGTTTCTCAATTGAATAAGTCAGCGTAAAAAATCGGGTGTGACAACACATATTTCGAGCTAAAATTGATCCAATTCGATGTCGATTTAAACCAAACAACCCCATCAAGCGGCTGCTTTGCATTGAAAATATTGGAATAATCTTGAATCAACATATATAAACCTTATATCGAGGTCAGCATAGAATCCATATTATGAATGGTTAAACACTTAAAAGAAAAAGATTAATATGTATTATTTAATAATCAAATATCTAATAGATGATTCATCATGTCAGAAGACCTCTTCATAACAAATTTTCTCTCCTCTTCATATTCTTTCTTTTGAGATCTATGGAACTCCTCCCTGTTCTTATTGATAAATGAGATGATCTCTTCAAACATTCCTCTCCTTCCTTAAAACGAGACTCTTGGTTGAAATTTTTCATGCTGGTCTATGCTTTTACACTATACCCATAAGTTCTTCTTTTCCTTTATCCTTAAAACTCTATCCTTCTTCTTTCCCATTTTTCATTTTTCAATAAATCCTCCCTCTTCTGTGAAATTCTTTTATTTCCTTCCATTTTCTAGAGACTATATCTGTTCTCCAACTAATCAGAATAAATAAATCAAAATAGTTAGACAAAATTTGCTTTTACTTTGCTGAAATTTGCTCCCCAGATATATTACTCTCCTTGCGATCATTGCAATCATGAAAATAAGTTTGAATATTGTGATGTAAATGTGAAAATATATGTGTTGATTTCTTTTGTAGGGTTTCAGACTCATAATGCTAGAGTGGCTGTGAAAAATTATGTTGTAGATTTCAAATAAATCTTGAACAAAAAAATTGTTGTCAAATCACTTAAATGTTGAATGTCAAATTTAAAAAAAAAACAGCTTAAGAGCACTAAAGAAACTAAAGCTAAATTCAAATTAAAGAATCAAATAAAAAAATCAAGTGTTCTATTATGTTCACTCTCAATCAATTTCATACAAGTAAGGATGTGACTTGTGTCCTTTACTGCTTGGCTGAGCTCCCGAGATAATGTACAACCGAGTCCTTTGATGGGTGGTTTGACCAAGAAGACTCCATTATATTACGATCACTATAGCATGCTCTGGCCCTTTGAGTTATGAATCATAGGGTTTACTTGATAGGGCAAAAATCTTATACTAAGGTAGACTTAAGATTGTCTCCTGAAACACACCCCAAGTCAGATTTCTTGGGCGTGTAACCCATGTGTTCGATAAGGATCCTTGGTCAGTTGGGTTGACTACCTCCTCACTAAGACTAGGACCCACAACAGAGATGACGAAACCATGAGATCTAGATCGGGCACGCCATCATTCCCCCAACCATCCACTTTAAGCTAAAAATGATGAATTTTATAATTTTAAAGTTTCAAAACTTCACATGCTGCTACTATACGCTACACATTTAGCGATTTGACGATTAGCCTTAATCGAAAGTTCTCTCTCACTTATTGGGAGGGTAATTAACTATAGGTTCTTGCTATAGGAAACTAGATCTAAAGTCCTCACAAAATGAGGGAAATCTCTGGTAGTGTCTTATCTACTATTTCTAAAATTATCACACTTTAAATCATACTCTCTTCAATGTGAGAGGTCAGTGGAAAATTTTTGGAGCCCATAAATTTCTAACTACTCCACTAGAGACAAGATTCTATTTCCATCTTTGGCCAGTCATATACATGCTATAGTAGCAATAAAATACTTGAAAATTCAAAACAAAAAATAGTAATTTAAATGTGTAATAAATTCAAATTATTAATGCATGAGACTCTATGTTGAATAAATTATTCTATAGAGTATATCATTATTATACTATTATTTTGTTCTGTAGTACCTCTGCATTTTAAAAGTATGGGATAAAATAATAATTACTAATTACTAATCCTCATCTTTCACTTACATCTGGTAGATAAAATACTTGAAAATTCAAAACTAGTAATTTAAATGTGTAATAAATTCAAATTATTAATGCATGAGACTCTATGTTGAAATTATTCTATAGAGTATATGTTATTATACATTTTGTTACAGTACCTCGCATTTTAAGTATGGGATAAAATAATAATTACTAATTCCCCATCTTTCACTTTTGGAATGGATCTGAGCACTCCTTTCATCAATGGTGCAAACATCACGCTCATCTCAACACGAGATGTTGGGGCTACCATTCAATTTGGTAGCTTGAATTTCCCAACTATTATAGCTGCAACTCCTGAAGTAGCCACCAAAGATACACTCGTCCATGAATTCTTGCTCATACTAGTCATGCTTGCCAACTAGTTCGACCAACCACTTAAGTTTCCCAACGAGAACTTCGGTTTTAATAGATTGGGTCAATCAACCCTATGACAAAAGCATCGTGGGCTGCGTGTCTTTAATGTCTTATGGTACAATTGCTTCAGATTGAACCTTTCATACATAAGCATGATCATGAAGCTTCTCATCGAAAAAAATTAACTAGAGGCGGAAGAAGAAGAAAAATCTTTGGTGAGGGCTCAGATCCCTACTTGAAGCGACCAATGAACAACAATATTGCCACCAGTGAGTATTCTACCCAACAACTTTGATAATCTAAAATGGGTAAAATGAATAGCTCTACTAGTGAGGTGAAGCGATCTTTCACGGACTCAACAACGTTAAGCTCCACCACCACCAGAGGAGACACTAAAACATCGCTAGAATACACAAGTTCTTAAAGTAGAAAGAGGCTTAATGAAAAGAAAATTTTAGAGGCCTATGGTGATTGAAAATACTGAAGCCATGCCAAGGAGGTTGCCACCTCTTCTGGTAACTAGTCATCAAGCCAAGTATGCTTTGCGTAGTGAGCATCGGAGAATGACACTTGGACCATGTGTCCAAGAATCTATCGCCGAAAAGTTCCGACAAAAGGAAAAGCAAGTATGGAGGCCAATGCCCCGTAATGAAATTCTGAAGAAAGAAAGATGTGTGACATCTGATATACATATTCAGAAATCAACCTAAAAAATAACTCATCAAAGTGGATACCAAAAGAAGGGATATCAGATGAAAGCGATGACACCAGAATCCTCTGGGATCCCATCATCGATCAGATTCACCCCTACAAGAGAAGGTTGACTTTGATCACAGTCCTTTAATGGAAGAAGTGTTTGTTCCACACATTGAACTAGAGATCCATTAGAAACGTCTATCAGAAATTCATGTGCAAGAAGAAGATAATGAAGATGACACTATGGAAATGGAAGTTATTTATATGGTCAGAGATATAAATGAACTTTCTGCTCAGCACCATCAATAGCAACATGGATCAGAACTGAACACGAATTGACATGAAGAAGAGTCTTCATAGAAGCAAGAAGATGGATCTTCAATCTCCAAGAGAAGAAGAAAGAATAAGATCAAAATGAGAAAGAGATCATGGGTGTTGAACAGAAATGATCACCGATACGCTTTATAATCGTCGTTCATTCTAATTGTCCTACAAATGCACAAGGAGAAGGGGTCAAGTTCTTCCCGAAGATGAGCATATAGAAAAAACAACAATAAGAATAGAGGAAGAAGAAGAGCACATTGATTGACACGTGGCTAGCTAGAGAGCAGAAATGTAGCATCAAATGAAAGTCAAAGATAAGAAAATTTCACAGCTTGGTACTAAGATGAATGGCATGATTGTACAAATGAATATCACGATGGATATATTGCAAAAAAATATCACATCAAATGTAGCACATGTTTTGTCTGCTAATCAACAGGAAGCTAATAATACAACTTCTATAGCACTAATCACTCTAGTACCTCAAGCTCCTACAGTACATGCTACACCTGAAGCGAGGAATGAAGTTAACCAACTACCTCTTCAGCCGATAATTCAAAATATGGCTAGCACATCGGGAACGATAATAGTTGCTCAGCTAGAAACAATAATTAATGAAAAGATAAAGACAATTATAGCTTCAGAGCAAGCTGAAAAGTTGGTGAGTAAAGGTCGCCCTTACCCCGAATATGACCAAGTATCGTACCGAAAGGTTACTCAGTGCCAAAATTTAATACTTTTAGTGGGTTTGGTAACCCAAAGCAACGTTTAGCCCAATTTAAGGCTACTGGTGGTAACAGAGAATGATGCCGCTTTTTTAGATCGGTAGCGACCTGGCTTTTAGTGGTATGCAGAATTATCGAATGATTCGGTTAAAACCTTTGCTGAGTTTGAGATAATATTCGTGAAGAGGTTCACCAATGCAACCAAGAAAATAATAATTGCTAACATTGACATGCTGAGAAGGAGAAAAGATGAGTCAGTGATAAAATTCATAAGTCATTGGCGTAACCTAAGTATGAAATGTGAGCAACAATTAGAAGAAGAATATGGGATCCAATTGTTAATGGGTAATATGGATGATAAAATGACACCATTTTTATGTATGATATCAATTACAATATTTCAAGACTTGCTTGATACGGTGGTCAAATTTGAAAAGTTCTAAGAAATCTATAGATAAATCAAAGAAACAAACCTTGGACTCAAGAAGAAATGAAACTCATGCCACTTCCTATAGCTCAAGTGGTGAAAAGCAGGTAATTTATAATGTAGATTAAGAAAAATAGCCAATGTACAATGATGATAAGGGAAAGAAGCTTGTCCATTCTAATCCACATCCAGAATTAATATTGGGAGGCAGTGATAAACCTCAAAATTTTCCAAGTGGTGGAGAGCATCCAAAACAAACAACAAGAGAGGATGAGCGAATGCGACTATCTCTTAAAAAAAGATGAATAAAGAATATTCCTTTAGAAGGGATAGTGTGGCCAAATTATTTTGATAAGCGGTCAAAGGCTCTACAATTACGAAATTAAAAGCGAAGAAGGCGATTAAGTCAATAATCCAAATCGTCTCATCATCGGATGATCAATCATCCTATTGAAGATTATTATGTCTTCAAAGATTGACTAGAAAGAAAGTATCGACGGAGTGAATTTACATTATCCGACAGTATTCTAGTCAACCCAAAAAGAGAGTCTACAAGGATGATTACATCCTTTTTCGTATCAACCATCAAAGACAAATAGAAGGACAAATAAGTTCAAATTGAAGAATGGAACATAGTCTCAAGAAGACTATAAAATGTTGAAGCAACTAAAGGTGTCCAAGTATTAAGTGAAAATCACCACTTGAACCTATATTGGACTTAAAAGAAATGCCTAAACTAAGCATTTGGCTTCTCGCATCATTTTGATAAGGCTACTTCATCACATGAGGAGTCACTAAATCTAGGCCTCATAAATCAAAGAAGTCGCTAAGAAAAGAAGATCAAGAAGAGAACTATAACTCAAAAGATTATTAACAATTTAGAGGAGTATCACCAACCAACAAAACAATCCTTTAGGCTTGCATACTTTATGCCTAAACTTCACATTGTTGAATAGGATGAAGAAGATAATGATGAATTTTGTCCAGTAGAGACATGTCAAATTATTTATGTGATATTAGATGTTCTTCATCATTAATTACTCCAAAATGACAAGGGTAGTTAGGACTCAAACCATCAAAATTCTTATCAAAAAGAAGAAGAGCACGAGTTAACATTTGAATTTTTTTAATGACTCAACAAAAGATAATGTTTAGATGAAGATTTATGTTTTCGATGGAGAAGAGTCGACTCATTGATATCATAATGAAATGTACAAAGTTGAAAAATGAGTTTACCCTTTTGGTCAATCCTCGAATAAGAAGTGAATTTGAAGAAACTACTTCTTAGAAGAATCGAGCAAGATAAGGTGATTCAAGTTTAGTTGAGAAGTGGTAAAGTCTTACCATCATCAAAGAAATTCAAATAAAATAAAGACAAATAAATTGAAGTCAACGATATCATTCCCAAAATCTAAAATAAAATCTAAATCAAGCAAAAGATAGATTATAATATTCACATAGAAAGATCCACACTAAGTGTGTATGAGGCTCTCTTGATGTCAAAAGACCTCGAGAAACTTTGATACACTCTCAAAGATCCAAAATTATGAAGCTTACTTTGAAAAAATGTATGGGAATCATTGCAAACTCAAGATCTCCCGGTAATCACATTTTTGAAGAAGATCTTATGTTGGGAGCGAGATCACAACATCCTCTATATGTTACTACGAGAGTGATGACATCTCGATCAAGATTGATCAATCGTTCTTCTATCAATCTTATGAGTCTAAAAAATTAATATGATTATCACTTGATATCCAACATCTTGGAGAGATAAGTTGATGGTTCATGGATTTCAATGAAAGAGAAAATTGGGTTCTTTTATTCTCTCAAGTTTGATTTATATATAAATCAAGTTTCATGTAATCGACATGATACATCATTTAGAGCTCTCTTGGGCCGCTGGTGCATGAGTATGGCATGATCCCATCAACTATGCATCAATGTGAAGTACCTAAAAGAGGGGAGAGTTCAATTCACGTAACCTACAACCATTCTCCATTCATGAAGCAAAGATCTATGAAGATGCAAAATATTTCATCCCTAAAGAGCCTAAGCCAACAGAGCCTCTTGAAGCGGTAGCATCCACTTTAGGAACTAAAAAATAATTTCAAAAGGTGAAAGAGCAGAAGCAAAGAGGAAGAAAGAATGCCATCTCTTTCCCTAAAGCACTTGATTTACCTAAATTAAGAAGATCGGTTCCTCATTTGGGAAGTGACACACAAGAAGAAGATATTCCTGTCAAACCTAAGGGAAGTTATAAACTTTCAAGAAAGACAAAGTATGAGATAAGTGATTCCAGTTCAGACTATGATTTTGAATCTACTTATGAAAATAGAGTTCAGATGGTTGCATCAAGAATGATAGCTCATTTGGCAGTGTTAGAGGACTTCTTTAAAATTATACCCATCCCTCAATAATACTTCAAAGAAATCACTCCACTGGAGGTCTATAATATTGAAGAATTGATAACATTCTATGTGCCACCGTTAAGTGAGAGTAGTGGAATAGGAACTCTATTTTATAAATCTGAAGAGTCTCAGCCTCATAATTTTGATCGGCCTACTCAACATGAAAATTATGATGAGATAATATCAACAAGAATACCAATATACCATCCACAAATATTGAAGAATGATGCATAAGCTTGGAATTCATATTGGAACTACTAAATATAACTCAAAACTTTAACAAGATGTGGAGCCAAAGACCTCAAGCATTGAAGAAGTGATAAGTTTATCACTAAAGGTCTTGGGTTCATCCATAAATCTCATCAAAATAAAGTTTTTATAATATAATAGAAGGCTGCGATCAAACTAATGTGAAGAAGATGATCTCCATGAAATTCTTCTTACAAATGATGAAGAAGTAGAAGGCAAGTCTGCGCCTGAAGAACTTGAAGATGGTGGACAAACAACTACTATGGATGAACTCAAAGAAATTAACCTAGGAGCCGAGGATGATCTCCATCCAACTTTTCGTTAGTGCCCTCTACACGAAGAAAGTTGAAAAGCTAAAAATGCTACTTTGTGAATTTAGGGATTACTTTGCATGAACATATTCTAAAATACCAGGCTTATCCCCTAATGTAGCAGTTCATAAACTTGCCATTAAACCATATGTGACACTTGTTAAGCAAACTCCCAAGCGAATGAGATTGGAGATTGAAGAGCAGTAATTGAAACTAAAAGCGATCAGCGGGCTTCATCCGAGGAGAAGTATGCGGTTGGATAGCCAATATTATCCAGTTAGGAAGAAGAATGGTCAAATGTCTGCATTGACTTTGACTCAATAAGGTGCCCAAAAGATGACTTTTCTTCCAATATCGAACTTCTAGTGGACAATACTTCCAACTACGACATGTTCTCATTTATGGACGGATCATCGAGATATAATCAAATCAAGATGACACCGAAGATGAAAGATACAAATCATTTAGGATGCCAATTGGTATATACTGCTACACCGTCATGTCTTTTGATTTGAAAAATGCTGGAGTTATATACAAAAGAGCCATGACATGTATTTTTGATGAGTTGATTCACCAGAAGGTGGATTGTTATGTTGACGATTTGGTGGTGAAGGGCTTAAATCATGAAAGCCACTTTATAGACTTGATAATTGTATTAAAAAGAATCAGAAAAATATGATCTCAAGATGAATACTCTAAAATGTGCATTTGGGGCATCCTCCAGGAAATTCATTGGGTTTATTGTATGTCACAAAGTAATTGATATTGATCCTGCTAAAATCAATGCAATTGTGGAGATACCTCCACCGAAGAGTTTGCATTAGCTTCGTTATTCATAAGGATAGCTCGCATTCATCCATTGATTCATATCAAACCTATCAGGAGGCTGTCAACCATTTGCAAAGTTAATGAAAAAGGATGTTCCATTCAAATGAGGCAAGGAGTGCCAAGAAGCCTTCAATAGTATTAAAAATTACCTATTAAATCCATCAATCCTTGCAGCACTTACTCCTAGGAAGCCCCTCATTCTATACATAGCTGTATTAGAAGAGTCACTTGGAGCATTATTGGTGCAACAGAATGAAGAAAGCTAAGATAATGCTCTTTATTATATTAGTAAAAGAATAATAGGAGTAGAGATAAGATACTCTCCGATAGAGAAGCACTGTTTGGCATTGATCTTTGCAGTCCAAAAGCTCCATCATTATATGTTATCTCACAAGATTACCCTCATCTCAAGGATCGATCTGCTGAAATACTTGATGACAAGACGGCGTTAATAGGTCGGCAAGATGGGCGATTACTTTTACAATTTGATATCACATACGTTCGCGTGAAGGGACAAGTCTTAGCATTTTCTGCGCACATCTCTTAACTCTTCTCTTAATGATGATTTGCGATGAGCAAATTATACTCATTCATGAAAGAGAAAAATCACAAATTTAAGAAATGTACTTTAATGGAGTCTCATCGATTGACTAAGTCCAACATATAAATTTTCCAAGGGCAAGAAGCGAGGAATTAGCATAACACAAGAGGAATGAGGAATGACGATCATATGGATGACGAGCTAGAACTAATAATGAAGCTAAGTATGAAGCATTGGTGAGTCTTGAAGCTATTTTCATAGGTATTCAAAACTTGCATGTTTTCGATTCTATTATAAATCAAGTACTTGGCATCTATAAAATCAACAAGCTTGAGTTATATTTATATCACAAGCGAGTTCTTAAGCTTATGAAGTAAATACCAAATATCATACTAACTCGAGTCTCTCGATCCGAGAATAACAAAGTCGATTGCTTAGCAAAATTAGCTAAAGAAATGACAAGTATGAATGGTGATTATGTCATGATCGACATATTTACTCGACGAGTTCTAGAGCCAACAAAGTATCAATCCCCGAAGGTAGACGTGTTACTAAATTCGACATAGTAGGATGTGACTCAGGTTGCTCCCCATTCTCCCCGAAATCAATAAAGAGTTATAACAAGAACAACTAAGTATGATATTACCTCAGAAAAGTAGTGTGAAGCCTTTATTGTAGAAGAGCCACATGATTGGAGGAAATCCTTCATCGACTACTTTAAAGAAGACAAATTACCAAGTAATAAATCACCGTAAGCTCAAATCGAGAAGAGAATGTTGCGCTATGCTTTCATCAACAACACTTTATATCGTAGATCTTTTGAACAAATGTGGTTATAATGCCTAAATATAAATGAAGGTACCAAAGTGATGGTTGAAGTTCATGAAGGACTTTGTGGTGCACATCAGTCAGGTCTCAAGATGGTAGTAAAGATCAAAAGGATGAGCTATTATTGACCATCTATGGTGAGAGACTGTATCAATCATGCTAAGAGGTGTTATGAATGTCAAGTACATGAGAATATAATCCATCAACCTTTAAATTCACTACACCCAACAATAGAATCTTGACTATTCGAATGCTGGGGTACATATGTAATTGGACCAATTGATCCACCGTTGTCAGCTAGACACCGCTTCATCCTAGTAGCGACTGGCTATTTCTCTAAGTGGGCTGAAGCTACTCCATTTAAAGAAGTTACTGCTGATTGAGTGATTAACTTCTTTATGCATAATATGGTCTATAGATTTGGAGTATCGCGTCGAATAATTTTTGATAATGACACAACTTTCACAAATACAAAGATTTAAAGATTCATCGATCGACATAAAATTGATTGACAATACTCTTCAATATACAATCCAAGAGCAAATGGTTTGGCAGAAGCCTTCAACAAGACATTAAGTAAGCTGCTCAAGAAGATTCTCACTAAAAATAAAAGTGAATGACATACCAAACTAAATCCACTATGGGCCTATGGAACCACCTACAAGACGCCGACTAAAGCCACTCCTTATTCATTGGTATTTGGAACTGAAGCAGTTCTGCCACTTGAAGTTGAGTTGTTACCACTTAAAATGGTGATCAAATATAACCTAACCGAAGATCAAAATGCTCGTTTGAGAATGGAGGAACTCGACGCGCTTAATGAAGTTAGATTGAAAGCTCATCAAAATCTGAAAGTTTATCGGGCAAAGATGTCCATGGCTGTTGACCATACAGTGCGGCCTCGAAAATTCAAAGAAGGGGAATTGGTCATGGTGCTAAGAAGACTAATTATTCATAATAAAAAATTTGATGACAAATTTGAGCCTAATTAGGAGGGCCCTTTTCTCATTGAAAAAGTGTATCAAAGAGGGGCATACCAACTCATTGACCTAAAGGGTGAAAGACCAATGCCACCAATTAATGGTTGTTACCTAAAAAAATATTATACATGAAAAATACATTCTCGAGGTATAATAGAAATCCCCATGCAAGATAGGGGCAATTTTTTTAGTATATCTATTTAGGTCGACATCTTTATTTCATGAGATTCTAAATAAATATACTTTATTCTTAGAAAACCATTGCGGTGAGTAAAGTTCTGACTTAGCCTTGTTATTTGACACACATAGGTATTTAAAGAGTGAACAAAGAAAATTCTAATACATGAAAACCTAGAGGGAAAAAACATGGGGCTTGTAAAATCTTCCATGTATTTGTTTTGGAGTACAAGTTTTGATATGGGATTACATAATGTATATGAAGGCGACAATAGAATCCCAAATTAGCATAACAATATATAATAATGGTGAATCGGTCGGAGCGATAAAATTCGTCAGGATGGTAGCGAGCCTCGAGATCAGGTGGTGATTAACGATAGTACGATGGTAGCCGGCGTCGGTGGTGATGATGATAATCAACGATGATTAAGCATGATACCGGCGATGAGGCGTGTGTGATGATAACCGGCAGAAGATGCTGGCAAAAGATCAAGATCGGTAGACCCGGATGGTGGTCTAACCCTGAGGTGGTCATCGATTGGTGGCATGATTATACCTGGAGGATTTTCAAGCTTTAGAGCTCTCTCCTCTCTCTTGCTTGGCCTCCTCTCATATGAAGAATGATGGGCCGCAAAATTTGAACCACTCCTCTCCATCGGACGGCTCAAAATGATTCCTTTGATCATTTGATGTATTTTAAGTATTTGAATACTCAAATGAAGTCAAAATTATGAGATCTTGGGCTCGTTAGATCACTAGTCAAGGCCTTCGATTTGATAAATACTCCATGTTTAGAGCTATTTAGATTTAGCGATATTCTAAATTTTCTAATGATATTTTAAGTGCTTGATCTCACTAGTTTCAACTTAGGATCGAGCTTCTTTTATCAAGATTCTAGTAGAATTTTAATAAATGTCGGTTCTATTTTTTGGATGACATTATCTCAATCATCAAAATATATATATATATAATGAAAATAATAAATTCTTCAATGAAATTTGCGGGTCCATCAACCATACATTTGAGAGAAACAGATCTTCATAGAAGATTATGATCCGCGAGCGTAGGCATGACGTATGAATACGATCGCATAAGATTTTGGAGTTATGGACCCATTTGGGTAATTCAGAGCACCGCACGCCTGTGTTGTCTTAATGGGGTTCAATCCTTGAATAAGCTGAGTGAATGATTTGGAGCGCCGTTGAACAGGATGGCCTTGTGATTATGGTCATGGACCAGGGGAGTTAAGTGTATGAAACATGGAGCAGTCTTGACGGAATCTTTCCCATGAGTAGTAAAGCACCTCACATGGCCTTAGCCAGGCAGCATGAGTTTTATTTTTGTCCATTTTGGCCCATTTTTGCTCGTTTTGGGTGATTTTGAGTGGGTTTTTGCGATTTTTCTTTCATTTTTACCTTGTCCCTATGTCTATAAAACCCTCTTAGGGCGAGGAGAAAACACACTCCTCATATCTTTGGAGTGTCCCTCTTCTTCTTAAGAGGAGGTCGTTGGGGTGTCAGCATGCGGTACATCGTGGTTCGATTTTCCCTCGAAGAAGGCGTCAGCTCGTCGGACGGCCGGGTTTAAGCGATCAAGGCCATATCGCAATCTCTGATTTTCCCTCGAAGAAGCGTCCGCTACTCATCGGACCGACCGGCCGGGCGATCAAGGCCGCGGTATATCTGGCTCATAGTTTTCCACCGAAAGCGTCAATACTCGTCGATAGCGGGTTGAGGCGATCAAGGCGGTAAATCGTCGTGGTTCCGATTTTCTCTCGAAGAAGCGTCAGAGCCTCGTCGGACCGAGTTTAGTGGATTAGGGTACATGCCGTCGTGTACAATTTTCTCGAAAGAGCGTCGTAATTCATCGGACCGATCGGGTTGGGCGATCATCGGCAGCGATAACGAGATGAGTTTGGCGATACCCGGCGATAATGGCGGCGTCGGTGGTCGCAACGCTCGGCAACATGGTCAGCGAGATAACAACGGCGATAATTGCCAGCGAATATGGTGGCGATGGTAGATGGCGGTGTCGATAGTAGTCAGCCGATGGCCAGCGTCGGTAGTCAGCGAGATAACCGGCGATGATAGTGGTGGCCGGCGGAGATGCTTGGTGATAAGGAGCGGTGGCGAGATAGTGGTTGGCGGCCGATCGATGTCAAGCCCGTTAGCGACAGTAGTCGATGGTGGCGACTGGCGTCGGTAGTCGGCGAGATACGATGATGGTAGTGAAAACGGAGATTGCCGGGCGGCAGTAACGGCAAACCGGTCGTAACTCCACTTCTTCGTAAAGTGGATTTCTTGAAACTTCAATGGAAGGTTCAACGATTGATAACTTCAAGATGGTGGGGAAGCGTTAATTAGGCAGTCATTGAGCAACTCAAAAGTCGATAGATGATTTTAAAGTATTATTCTCCATGATGTTACTTGATATGGTTAGCGGCATGTGAGGGTAGAATCGAATTTGATGATTTTTTACCCATCAGGTTTTGTCAAATTGTTACTTGATGACATTAACACCAAGGTTGAATTGAATCGGCGAGAATTTTTTGACCCATCAGTTGTTTGTCGAGTGTTACAGATGGCGTTAACCTATGGAAGAGGTCGAATTTGAATCGGCGAGGATTTTTTGACCCATCGAGGTTGTTTGTCGAGTGTTATCCGATGGCGTTAACACATATGGAAGAGGTCGAATTGAATCGAGGATTTTGACTATCGAGGTTGTTTGTTAGAGTGTTACTTGATGGCGTTAACGTATGGAAGAGGTCATTGGATCCCGAGAATTTTGACTATCGAGGTTGTTTATGGTGTTAGATGACATTAACGTATGGAAGAGGTCGAATTGAATCCGGGAGATTTTTTGACTATCGAGGTTGTTTGTCGAGTGTTATCAGAAGTTAACTTGTATAGAAGAATTGAATTGAATTGAGGATTTTGACATATCGAGGTTATTTGTCGAGTGTTACTTGATGAGTTAACTTGTATGGAAGAGGTCGAATTGAATCTGCTGAGGATTTTTGACATATCAGGGTTATTTGTCGAGTGTTACTCGATGGCGTTAACATGGAGGAGGTGGGAAGTCTACCAAGGACCTTTTGACTATTAGCAAAGTGTTATTTGACTTTTTTACTTATGTGGGTAGGTGTGGAGTTTTGACTCGAGGTTATTTGTCGAGTCTTTGCTCAATGGCGTTAACGTGTGGAGTAGGTCGAGAAATTTTGATCTATCAAGGTTGTTTATCGAGTCTTTGCTCGATGGCGTTAACCTGTATGGAAGAGATCGAATTGAATCCGCTGAGGATTTTTGACCTATCCGAGGTTGTTTGTCAAAGTATTACTTGATGACGTTAACCTGTATGAAAGAGGTTGAATCAAAATATCCATTTGTGGTTGTAGCCAAAGTTGCTCCTTGACCTTGGTCTTATTTTTCCATGAGTATGATTGGAAAATCATAATTTGCAAAGTTATATCTCTTCTCAATGTTGAAATATCCTCCAACTTTGACTTATTTCTTGGGATGTCGATTAGATGCTTAACATATTAACATGGATGATCTTACGAGATTAAAGTTGCCCCAGTTTTGACAAAATCAAGGAATTAAATTTGATGAATCTTCATTCTTAATCTTTAAAAGCTTGAAATGCTCCACCTGGATGGTGGTTTTGATCTTGTTGGAAAACTTGGTCACCATACAAGATGAAATAATGAGAATCAGTTTCTCACAGACGGCGCCAAACTATTGTGTGCTAGAAAACCAGTTGCGGTAGAGTAAAAGTTTACGCCTTAGCCTTGTTGTGAAATCCAGCACACACACAAGTATTTAAAGTGAACAAGAAAATTCAGGATCGTGGAAAACCTCGGGGCTCTTGTAGAAATCTTCCACTATGTATTTATTTTGGAGTACAAGTTTTTCGATCTGATTATGATTGTATATGAGAAGAGCGACAATGAGAATCCCAAAATCAGTATGACTATATAGTAATGGTGAATAATTGGGGGTCGGCGATGAAGGTTGTCGGGATGGTGGCGAAATAATTCGTCGAGGATCAGCGGCGGTGATTTATAGTAGTGGCGGTGACCCATCGGTGGTGCGATGATATAGCGGCGATGGTTGATAACGATGGCCGTCGGCGAGCGGCATGGTGTGATGGCAACCAAACAATGGCGGCAGCAGGATCGGCGGTGGCGATCGGCTGGCCCGGCGGCGATGGTTGTAACAACGGGGATAGTCGGAACCGTCAGTGGTGGAGCGATTATGCAAGGATTTTCAAGCTTTAGAGCTCTCTCCTCTCTCTGCTCCTCTCATATGAAGAATGATGGTATTTATAGATTGGAGAGTGGCGTCTATAAATACATGCAAAATCTGAACCACTCCTCTTCATTGGACGGCCAAAATGATTCCTTTGATAATTTGATGTATTTTAAGTATTTGAATGCTCAAATGAAGTCAAAATTATGAGATCTTGGGCTCATTAGATCTGGCTTGTCGAGACGCTCGATTTGACTATAAACACTCTATATTTAAGAGCTATTTAGGGATTTAAGTGATATCCCAAAGTTTCCAATGATATATTAAGTGCTTGATCTCGACTAGTTTCAACTTAGGATCAGCTTGCTTTCGACATCAAGATTCGTGCTTCGACTAGTAGAATTTTTAGTGTCATATCAATACTTAAGATGAAAAAAAAAGCTTTTTTGTGAAAATTCCCATGTTACACAGGGGGCATTTTAAATTTCTATATATAGATGAAATCAATGTTACATGTTAAAACTCTCTTAAGATCAAATGTATCAACTCATACATTGATATATTTTCTTGAATTATTTTAGAGATTTTTCATAGTACTTTAGAATTTCTCTTGTAAGATAAGGGCATTTTATATATTTAGCCAAGTTTAAATTGTGCTATAAGACAAGATCCTCAAATATATGCTGATTCAGGTTGACATCAAGCTTATTGCTGAAATTCTTGAATATATCCATAATTATTGTTGTTAAGTTGCAGATTCTCGCAGGAACAAAAAAATTTATTTCTACACATGAAAAGACAACCCTAAATGTCAAAAGTTTGTCTCCTAGATTCACCAAATTCTGAAGATCAAGTCAGAAGAACTCTCAATTTTGGAAGCTTCAATCAACTGAATTAAAAAAATATCAACCTCTACATCCTAAAGTCTATGACACAGATGGGTTCTAAAGGTCGAACTCAATAAGCCACAAATGGCAGAGTTGCTGACACACTCCTCACTCAACAAGCCATAAGAAAAGACCGCAGTGAAAGAGCTCCCGTTCGTTGGTCTGATGACCAAATCACCAACCCATCACAACTTAATTCAAAGACTCAAGTAGGTTCTAAAAGTCGAACTCAACAAGCCTATAAATGGTCGAGTTGGCGGCTCTCTCACTCAACAAGTCGTAAGAAAAGGCAGTAGTGAAAGAATTGCTCGGTCAATGATGATAGTTGTTCAACTCAAAGCAGATCAAACTTAGTGATTAGCAACCAAATCCAGATTTTTCTACTTGATCGATAGACTAAGATAATCTGAAAAAACTCTCAATTCAAGGCTACCTCAAATCAATCTATATATTGTCTGTAAGGTGATATTTCAATATATTTTCAAATGATCTAATCTAGCTCAAATCACAGATCAAAACTGATTTTCTCTTCAAGCCCGCCAAAGAAAAAAGCGCAAAAGTAATAGAGGAATCGATGTCATTACAACAAAATAATACATGGTGATGGAAAGAGAAATAAAAAAAAAGAAAAAAATCATATGGGAGTATAGCTCTTGAAGTTGTGCGAATAAAAGCTAAAGATTGATGCTCACTCTCGTGTTGTAAAACATCGTGGATTAAAGTAGCCTCGGCCTACCATAGCCCGGTGACATATCTAGTAACGGTCTTCTCACCTATAACGAGCTCTCGTCACTTTCGGCTACACCTCTCTGATCCTAATAGTCAGTCTATCTAATTCAGAAGAAGCATCTATCCAACTCTGATGATCATGTCATAGAGCTTTAGCACTCTCCTCAAACTCATGTGTATGTCATACTCCCTTCTAAAGCACACTGCTCACGGCTCTAGTAGTAAAGTGTCATATCGGACAATACTGAGCGATCTCATCTAGTGGATTAAAAACTCTACGTCTCTATAGAGAGTCTCCAAGTACCTGAGAACTTGCGCCTCCAAGCCAGTGCGAGCTAGAAGATCCAAAATGGTGTTCGCGTATAATGTGAAGGCTGCAGTGACGCGTTGATGAGTGCAGGTAAGCTTAAAACCACATCCCTCAAAACACCAAGTAATCCCGCCTCTGTCGGGTTGGTGTACATGGATATCGATGGTAGATCTCGAACTCATAATCTACACCAAGCACTACAAGAAATGTATGAAGATAATCAGTACGAGATAAAGCAGAAAATGTAAAGTGGTGCAACTAAAGAACAAAGGAAGGAAGTAAAATACCCGAACAAGGCGAATCCGGCTAAACTGGTGTACCATAAGCAACATAATCCTCGAGGACCCTTACTATTTGATAAGCTCCATAGCTATGTGCTGGCTCAGCAGAAACTTTGCCAGGTACAAGATCTCTCACCTCAGAAGTCTCCTCAGTACAATGGGCAGAGTGAGACTCAAGTGGCTCCATAGAAGGAGTAGCAAAATCGAGGTATGCTCAAAGGCAAGCATCGGCTGACTCTAGTCCTCAATAGTATATCTAATCTGCACTATGACACCTCATAGTCACAAATTCGTGGAGGACTCTTGGAACAATCAAGCTGAAGCCACCAGACTCGTAGAGGCACTTTTACATGAGCTAGTGAAGGAGTCTCAGTATAACAGGGAACAAAATCCCTATATCTAATCCTGTTATGAGGAGTGGTGTCCTCAACTCTGACCTGTTCATCAACTGTTGCATCTATCATGAACTAAATTAAAATATCAGATGCATTGAATATATTTTAATGATACAACAAAGAAGATAACTGAAGTATTGAAAAGGAGAAAAATAATAATTATACCTCTCGTGCTGTTGTGCCCTACTAGTGGTGACTGACGTCGAGGTCTCTGACCTCGAGAAACTCCCAAAAGCATCACCCTACGCTCATATATGCCGGCACCTCGCTCCAAGAAAGGACCAAAAGAAAGCCGTACATAAGTGAGGTAGGTATAACTAACCCTTGTGTGAGTCTGCGGAAGAGCTATCTGAAAGTGCGCACCAGTATCAAGCACTAGTAAATGTAGCCAAAGCGGTTAAAGCGGTCAAATGTGTTGAGTGAATCATCCCGATCTTCCTAATGTCCACTACACCAGAGATGAATGGCCTACCATCATGAGCAGTCGATTGGAAGAAATCAAACTACCGTACAAATCGGTTGGGCTGGTAGCCCTCTATAATAACTGACTGCCCAAATCGATAACATAACCATCCTGGACGTATACTGAAAAAGTACTCAGATACTCTCAATGTTCATCGACCATGAAGCAATGAAGATCTGCCATTCTCATCAAGACTATCAATAAGATCAGCCTCTATCAAGTCAGATGGTGAACCAAATATGTTCAACTAGTAGACTAATAAAAATCGATCTCTAACCAAACGAGCAAAGAAGAATATTTGAATCCGCTCCATCTCTAAAGTAGACGATGCTCGATGCGCAAGACTATGATATCCTTGCCTAAAAGAATCTTTGGATACTCTAAACAAGCACATGCTTGTGACTAGCGTGAAATCGCCAAGGTAGAGTCACATCTGTGACTCAGAGAACCGACCTAAAAATCACCTTCAATCACGTAAATCGGTAACACTCTGCGGCTAGAAATGCTCACATTGAAATCATTGGTTTAAAAGCAGGACGATCACTTTGTAATGGGAAGCACAAAATGCGAGTGCAAATATAAATCCAGCTAAGAACAAGTCATTGCTCAATCCCTGTATGGCTAGAGAAGTCTCTTATGCTAATAAAGTAGGCTCCACAGTCTCCTCAGATAAGTAACTGCCATCAGACACATACAATCGAAAAGGATCATGTAGTACTACAGTCTCCTCAAATAGAGCATAATACTGTAAGAAGCTCTGAATCCATGCACTCATAGGCAATGTAGCCCATGATCATCTAAAGCGTATTAACGCCCAGAAAGCCAAGTGATAATGGTTCAAAAGATCAATATAAACAGATGACATAGCTAATTTGCCCCGGCTATCACTATCAACAGAGGGACGCCCGTGAAATAACTCCTCATCAGGCGGAACACACTCATCATAGTCCCAAACAGAAGTGTCTTGTCGACTCCTCCCGGCAACAAGTGTTACTACTAGCATCCGAACTCCGCTACTCCATGAGCCTGTTGACCTCACTTTTGGAGTGAGTTCTTAATCTCCTCATCTTATATCTAAGACTCTTCTAGACACTAAGAACTCCTTAGTCATAAGACACTTCTAGTGCTTAGGTGAATACTTAACTTAAGCCTAGAGAGTTAGAATGATTAATCATAGGATTAGGCTATACCTTAAGGATTAGGATAACCCTCCTACCCTGCAACCTAAATTCAATCCAGATTCACCCTATCAAACCTACAATCAAACTCAATTTTAAATTTAAATCCAAATCCAAATTCAACTTCAAATGATTAAAACCCAAAATTAAGTCAAATAAAAATCTTTCCTAAGCCCTATGATTTATCTTATGGATTTAACCTTAACCAAATCCAAATCAATCTAAATTCAATTGATTTTCTTAAAGATCAATTCAACCATTCAATCAATTTATCAAATTCAAACTCAAACTTAACTTCAAACCATGATCCAAACCTAAATCCAAACCCTTAAGCCAATTTCATGGATTAGCCAAATCTCATTCAAATCAAACCTAACTCAATTGATTTTCTCAAAAATCAATCCTTTCATCATTCCAAGTTCTACCTAAAATCACAATCAAAACCATCAAGTAAATCATTCAAAATCAAATGGAAATTAAAATTAATTCATTGATGCCAACAAATCATGATGAGATAATTTAACTCAAGTTGTAATACATGAAAATTAAAGTTCAAGTTTGCTCAAAAGATTATTCATAACTTTAATAAATTATTTGAATCAAATGCAATTTTAATCAAATTTAAGTCTAAATCAAGTCAAATCATGATTTGAATGTTAATTCATATTATAATAATAATAATAATAATAATAATAATAATAATAATAATAATAACAATAAATTTCAATTTAATATACACAATTCATTTGAAATCTAAAATGAACTAAAAAAAAAAAGAGAGAGAAATTAAATTAATTCTAAATATCAAATAAATTTTGATCAAATTTAAATCAAAATAATTAATTTATTAAATTATGAATTATATTATAATCAATAATTATTAATCATAATTAAAATTATCTTATGAATATAACTTATAAAATTACATTCAATTATTTATTAAAATTATTAAAATTATGTAAAAATTTTAAAATCGTAATAATAAATAAAAATCAGATTTCACCAAGAAAAAAAAAAAGTGAAACAAGACAAAATTATTAAAAAACTTACTCCTAATTAATGCGATCATGATAACACAAAATAAAAAAATGTAAAAAGAAAAAAATAAATAAATAAAAGGGAAACGTGAGAGTAGTTGGGGAGGCAGATAGAAAAAAAGCTGACATCTCTCTCTCTCTCATCTTTCTCTCTCTCTATCGGCTATCAGAAAACACGACACATAAAAAAAAAAAAAAATGATGAGGCCCCGTCCTTATCTCATCTTCCTTCATACAAGTAAGGGCGCAAAAAAAAAAAAAAAAAAAAGAAAGAAGAAAATCTGATCTCTACCTCCAGCAGCGAGAGCTCCTTTCCCCTCTCGAACTAGCAGCCCTTCACATGAACGACGGGCTTCTACTCCAAACCGACGACCACTTCACTTGCCGATCTCCCTCTTCCGTCCTAGCCAGGTTCTGTCGGCCGTGACTCCTGTTTTTCCTGAAGGCTGAGGCTCCTGTTTTTCCTGAAGGCCGAGACTCCATCGCAACCCATGGCTGAATGCACATCTCCGCATCCTCAACAACCTGCTTCTTCAATCAGCCTTACACGTAAAGAGAACTCCCCCAACAGGTGTTCTCTCGTCCCTCATTCACCCCCAAACCGAGGCACAGAACAGTCCTTCACTGGAGACAAGCTCACTGCTTGACTGCTCCACCTTCGGCCTTCCATTCTCCATCTCCACTCTACACCTCACAGGGAACTGCCACCAGCGAGGAGTACGCTGTCGATGAGAATCGTCTCCGACGTCATGAGTAGAACATTTAACGGGGAACATCTAAGACCAAAACAAACGGAGGGAGAAGAGGGGAGAAGAGAAAGAAGAGAGAAATGTTTCAGCTCGCCTTCTCCTCCCATCGATTCTTCTTGGAAGGTATGGAGTGCGTTATTGAGGAGAAAATATCATGTTGCAATGCCTAGGGGGATTCAAGCATTTGTTTGCTATCTTACTGAAGTGTTGTGATCTTGATCTATACAAGCAGCCAAAAGGCCTCGAAGATCCTGAAGTTTTAGCAAGAGAGACAGTGTTTAGTGTAAGCGAGATAGAAACACAATACGAGATCTTTAAAAAAAAATAAAATAAAAATCAGCAGTGCTGTGATTGACGATGGGTTGATAAACAAGGATGAGTTCCAACTGGCACTTTTTAAGACTAACAAAAAGGAGAGCTTGTTTGCTGATCGGGTGTTCGACGTGTTCGATACAAAGCACAATGGAAAGGATTCATAGAGACAAGAGACATTTGAGGAAGCCGATACAAAACATGATGGGAAGATTGATAAGGAGGAGTGGCGCAGTCTTGTGTTACGACATCCCTCACTACTGAAGAACATGACCCTTCAATACTCAACCCGATGAAAAGGACTTGGTCGAGATTGTTGTGAAGAAGCATCCTAATGAGAAGGGTGGCTGTCATGATGAATGAGCTCATATTTTGATGACGAGAAGGCAGTTGGTTATCCGTGTGAGAGAGCATTATCTTGACCCAACGAGTATCTCAATAGTAGGGTGTGTTGAGCGATTTGAGATATGTCGCTCGAAATCAGCTCGAAAATCGTAATTGGCTCGAGCTCGAGTTGTGGCTCGAAGTTTGAGTTCGAGCGGTCGGATCGAATCGAGCTCGATCGATCACTCGGGTGAAACGAGACTCGAAATCAAGCGGCGGTTCGAAATCCAAACGAACCGGCTCGAAATGCTAACGAGCGACTTCGTTCGGCTCGAAAATGCAAATGAGCTCGTTGACTCGTTAAATTAATCTTCCATGTCGGACGGCGATATGTTTTCGGGCTCATTTGCCTGGCGAATGAGCCCGCTTCCTTCCGATCCGCTCGCGAGCCACAGGTTCGGCTCGAAGTCGGCTCGAAATAAATTCGAGCCACATTTATGGCTCGAAAATCAGCTTGTTTGCTTGAGTCAATCGATTCGAGCGAGAGTCGACTTTCGGCTACGATCTTGCTAATTTCTCCTTACTCAATAGGGCTTCATTTCTTCAGCAAACCCTCTTGGTCATCTACCAGACATTAGCTCGGTGGTATAATTCTTAAGCTAGAAAGGCTTAGGGATCTATTTGATGTGTTGAATGCGAGCGTCGTTAGGATCCAGTCTTTAGAGCTCGTGCACTTTACATTTTAATTCTTTTGGCGAGAGTTTAGAGAGAAAAGCAAAACGATTTATTTTATGTGTTTAAAATGAATTGTTTTGATTAGGTTGAATGACGTAGTAATTTGATTTCAATCAATTACGATTAACTTCGTGGGTCATTTGATATTTGATCGAATGATCACGATTAATCCAATATTTTATTTATAATTAAATTCAATCAAATTAAAAAAAAAAGGAGTTAATCAATCTTTAGAATTCCAAACACAAAAAAAAGAAATAATATATGATCAAACAAAATAAAAAAAAAGTGCAAATTAAATTATCATAAAGTCCAAGTAAAACTTAGTATAAAAAGAGAAAAATAAATTTTAATTAAACCAATAATATTATAAATATTATAATCGAATATAAAAAGTTGTTTAAATACAATTTATGAAAGTCAATTATAAAATCAATTTAATTTCTAATTGTAATATGTTGATTCTAAAATCAAAAAGAAAATTTAATTATGTGACATGTCCTTAATTATATTTTGGAGTATATATATATATATATATATATATATATATATATATATATATATATATATATATATATATATATATATATATATATATATATATATATATATATATATATATATATATATATATATATATATATATATATATATATTTTAGGAAAAAAAACACTGGGGTATTTTATTACCACAAAAAAAGGTTCTGAGGTCCTTAAAGGGATAAACTCAAACTGCTCAAAACTGATCGACTAAGTAAATCCTCTAAGTACATCCAAGAGCAAAAAAACATTAAAGTAGTCAAAAGATACAAGATGATTAACATAATAAGCTAAAGAAAGGATAAGGCCAATGCTCGATGGTTGTAAGAGTGCACGGTAATATGGAGGAAACACAAGATAAAAAGAGAAACACACGCAAAGTTATAATGAGAGAGAAATTAGAAGCAGTTAAGGTAATATAGACAAAAGATAGAAGGAAACAATATAGTATGAGTATGATAATAAGAAAATGTGATAGAGAAGGCTCTCAATCACAAGTTAGGCGGATGCAAGTATGAGCATCAAACTTCAAGAAGGGTTACATCACAAGAGCTACTACCAAACCAAAAGGGTGAGAACATCACGACCATCATAGCCAACAAACGTGAGAAGAAAGCACCAGGTTGTTGATATACTTGTGAGCTTTATTACAAACCTAAGCAAAATCATATCTAAAATATATAGGTAATTCTTAGAGCTGAAGGGTAAGGAGTCTCATTCAAGAAAATTATCATCCATATAGCCATCTTGACATGAGAATACATAAACATAAGTGAGTGAGCCATCTTAGCCAGAAGCTCATGAATAGCCATATTCAAGAAAAAAATTAGTTCGACATATAATCCCTCTATAAGAAAATTACGAGGAGACAACTAGGCGAAAACACATTAAATAAGTCAATGAGCCTATAATTAACACCATCTAAATCACATGGGATGTAAATGAATCTTTCGGTCAGAAAATAATCCGAAACAATCCCTTATTAATATCACGAGAAAGCAATAGTAAAGGAAAGGCGACATAGCTCAACGAGGGAATGAAGCGCAATTAACCAAAATTAGCACCGAAAAAAGCGGTTGGGGACGGCTCCAATAGCGGCATTGGCCACCATTGAGATAATCGGATCAACAATCAATCCGGAAAACGGTGACAAAGGCAACACCATCCAAGATAGGAAGAGACTAAGACCATAATAACATTCTTTCGAATAAAGCGCTCATAAAGCGCACCAACCGGTCAAAATAGCGGTGATGCGGATCGGGAAAAAGCAGGAAATAAATTGCACGGGCTAATGGAAAGCCAACCCTAACGACCAAGCAGCTAATACAACATTGGAACCCGCCATAAAGGATCAACGGTGAATTGAAATGTGTCTCAACATTAAAATCGAGCGACAGATTAAGATGGCAACTTCAAGCATGGCGGCAAAAGCTAGTAGAACTAAGTCATAAGCAGGAAAAAGCGAAGCAGTTCATAATACCACCCCTTAATAATAGAGATTATAATCCAAGGAGTAAGCACTAACAGGTCCCAGTTAGGAAAAGCGGGAGTCAAATGATTTCCATATGAGAATCGGAAAAACAAAAGCGGTGATAAGCAAGAGTAAAAGAGCGAGATAGTAGCGACCAAGACGGTAAATCAAGACATGAAAGGGTGCATAAAGATTGCATTCGATCTGAACCCCAAGACAAAAAAGATGCTTGAGCACAAACCATTGGTCCCAGTTGGGAATATAAACAACAAGGGTAATGTAAATCGCGTTATCGAGATAATGAGCAATACCCCTCAGAAAGCGGCAACAACAAAATCACATAATTGAAAAGCCGGACGATGACCAAAACAAGCGAGGCATAATCTGGACAAGCATACAGGCTGAATACCTTAATCCTATCCAGAGCAGCATAACCGAACACAGGAAAAACTACCAGGTGATGAGCAACAACGACGATCGAGCCAATCGAGCCAATCCCAACGAAAGAGGTTATTACAGTTGGAACCCATCGACAAAAGGATCAAAATTGTATTCAAATGAAAAATATCATTAGAATCCGACAAAACAATATAACGAGGAACCAAGGCAAAAACCGGCTAACTTGCTTGCCATAAAACCACTCGGCCGGGATAAGCAGCATTTGAGACAATTTTGGCCGGGGTTCAAGCAAAACCAACCAAGCAATCATCAACATCTTCTTGAACAAAACAAACCAAAATCCGAAACCGCCTCTAGAACATTAATCGGTCAAAGATAACCAAAGGCGGTTAATACCAACAAGTTGGCCAAGAATCCACCCAAAAGCATATATAAAAATAGGGTGGGAAGAAAACTCCCCACAAGCCAATCCAATAAGTATGTTGCGTGCTAGAAAATCAGTCGCGGTAGAGTGAAAGTTTACGCCTTAGCCTTGTTGTGAAGTCCAGCACACACGCAGGTAATTAAAGAGCGAACAAGAGACACTCCAGAATTTTTAACGTAGAAAACCTCGAAAAGAGGGAAAAAATCACGGGGCCTAGCCCAGTAAAAAACTTCCACTATGTATACGTTTGAGTACAAAGTCTTCACGATAAAGGGATTCTGAGAATTGCATATGAGGAGGAAAAACAACTATATAACCGATCGGGTTGTAATAGTTCTTTGGTAGTAGGTGGAGATCGGGGACAATTAGCGATGAAGGTGGTAGGTGATGGTGGTTGATGGCCGTCGGCGGGGTGCGACCTTGCTTGGAGGATCTTCAAGCTTGAGCTTCTTCTTCCTTGCTTGGGCTTTTCCTCTTCTTCCTTGCTGGGCTCTTCCTCTTCTTCCTTGCTTGGGTTCCTCCTCTTCTTCTTGTTTGGACTCTTCCTCTTTTTTGCTGACTCTTCCTCTTCTTCTTTTCGGGCACCTCCTCTTCTTCACTTGTTTGACTCTTCTTCTTCTTCACTTCACTTCACTTGGCCTCCCTCATGTGAGGAATGAAGGCCTATTTATAGATGGGAGGAGGGACATTCTTGTAAATTCATGTAAGGCCCGTACCACTCCCCTCGATCGGACGGCTCAGGATGATTCCTTCGATCATTTGATGTATTTTGAGCATTTGGATGCCCAAATAAAGTCGAATTATGAGATCTTAGGCTCGTTAGATCCGGCTCATCGAGGCCTTCGATTTGACTATAAACACTCCATATTTGAGAGGCTTTTGAGATTTAATTGATGTCCCAAAGATTCCGATGATATTTAAGTGCTTGATCGATCGATTTTGACTCAAAATCATATAAACTTTTCGACATCAAGATTTGTGCTTTGACTAGTGGTATTTTGAGAGCCATATCGGTTGCCTATTTTTGGATGACATTAGCTTAATCATCAAAATATATGTATAAATCTTTCGAAAATAACGAGTTCTTCAACGAATGTCGACATGAATCATACATTTTGAGAGAATAAATTATCATAAAATACAAAATTATGATTATGGAAGTAGATGTCATTTGTAGGCATGAGATTTTGAGGTTCTGGATCTATTTGGATACTCCGGAAGTTTTCGGGCATTTCAGGGGACATGAGCGCCGTGGCGCCCGCTATGGCTTGGCCTTGGCGCCCGTAGCGTCTGATCTTACGCAGCGATGGCGGGCCAGCCAGTCAGAATCTCAGTGGCAGCGCGATTATGGCGAGCGAGCGGTAGCGTGGCCGGGTCGTCTGAGCGGTCGGCGGCGATCTGCGCAGAGCGGCGTCGGTCGGTCGCGTGGAGCAGTCGGCCGGGTGGGTTACACCAGCAGAGCGGCAATGTCTTGCATGACATCGCCTGGAACGTTCAGCGTAACATTTGGGTGCGTGGCGGTTCAGTGAAAACCCACAGCCAAATGGCGGTGAGTCGTCGCTTGTCTTGTAGCGTTAGCGTCGTCTGCCTTGGCCAGCATTCTGAGCCTTGCATGAGTGGCCGCGCCACGGGCGGCCGAAATTTGAAGGGTTTTGAGCCATTTTTGAGGGTTTTACCCTTTTGCCCGTGAGGGGTTATTCAGGTGAGAGGGAGAGGCACACCTTTCCCTCTCCTTTCTTCTTGAGTGAGGTCCTTTGGAAATCGAGAAGCGATCGAAGCGTTGAGGCGATCTAGGAAGCGTCAAGGAAGCGATCAAGGCCGCGGTATCGTCGTGGTTCCGGTTTCACCGGCCTCGTCGGGCCGTCGGGTTAAGGCGATCAAGGCCCGGTATCGTCGTGGTTCCGGTTCTGCTCGTCGGACCGTCCGGGTTAGGAGGCGATCAAGGCCCACGGTATACATCGTGGTTCCGGTTTCACCGTCACCGTCACGGGTTAGGAAGCGATCAAGGGCCCGGTATCGTCGTGGTTCCGGTTCTGCGGCGTCCGACCGTCAGTTAAGCGATCAAGGCCCGCGGTATGTCGTGGTTCGGTTTCACCGACCTCGTCGGACCATCCGGGTTAGGAAGCGATCAAGGCCCATGGTATACGTCGTGGTTCCGGTTCTGCGACCTCGTCGATCGTCCGGGTTAGGAAGCGATCAAGGCCACGGTATCGTCGTGGATTTCCGGTTCGGCCTCGTCGGACCGTCCGGGTTAGGAAGCGATCAAGGCATGGTATCGTCGTGGTTCCGGTTTTCTGTGAACCGTCGGGTTAGAAGCGATCAAGGCCCCGGTACTCGTCGTGGTTCCGGTTCTGACCTCGTCGGACCGTCCGGGTTAGGAAGCGATCAAGGCCGGTATCGTCGTGGTTCCGGTTCACCGACCTCGTCGAATCGTCCGGGTTAGGGCGATCAAGGCCACGGTATCGTCGTGGTTCGGTTTCGGCCTCGTCGGACCGTCCGGGTTAGAAAGCAATCAAGGCCCACGGTATACGTAGTGGTTCCGGTTTACCGGCCCCGTCAGACCGTCCGGGTTAGGAAGGTGATCAAGGCCACGATGCGAAAGCGAGTTCTGGCGATACCAACCGGAACCAGCCGGAGACGGCGATAATTCGGAGCGTGTCCGTAGCGATGTAGTGGCAGCGGATACCCAGCAACGATAGTGGTAACCGCGATTACCGCAGCGATAAACCAGCGATAGTGGCGGCATTGATAATGTGGCGGTAATAACGATATAGTTAGCGCCCGGCAAGTGGTGGCGGCAGCAACGGCAATGGTCGAAACCGGGTCGATAATCAGTGTAACCGGCGAGATGCCGGCAATAGTGGTAGCCGGCGATGGTCAGCGATAATGGTCAGCGATAGTCGGCCAGCATTGATAGTGGCAGCGGTGACCGGATTATAGTTGACCGGCAGAGGTGGTCAGCGGCAGCGTAGCAGCGGTAGTCAGCAGACGTCGGTAGTCAGAGTGGCCCGTATAGTGGTGACCCGAAAGATTATCGGTGATAGTTGATTGATATTGATGTTGTTAACACGTTATGGATATAATTAGATCGGCGAGATTTTGACTATCGAGGTTGTTTGTCGAGTGTTACCGATGACGTGCTTTGTGTGGAGTGGGTATAAAGTTTTGACCTTTCTAGGTTATTGGTCGAATATTATTCGTCGACACTTTGTATGGAAGAAGGAGAAGTTCCAAGGCGTTTTGACTATCTGGGTTGTTTGTCGAGTTTTGCTTTCGATGACGTGCTCCGTATGGAAGAAGTGGGAGTCCACCAGGGCGTTTTGACTATCTGGGTTGTTTGTCGAGTTTTACTGATGACGTTATGCGTATGGAAGAGCAGTGGGAAGTCCACGGGCGTTTTGACTATCTGGGTTGTTTGTCGAGTTTTTGCTTTCGATGACGTGCTGCGTATGGAATATTATTCGGCAACAACATGGAAGAATATTTGTATGAGCTTTATAAAGTTGACCATTGATCTTTGCACCGTTGGTATTCGACTTTTACTTTTGAACTAATAATCAATCGATATCAGTGATTTGGACACCGTCGATGGTCAGCGATGGTGTCTGACGTGGTCGCGGGATAACCAGCCAACGATAGCGGTGGCCGGCGGAGATGCCGGTCGATTAGCGGTAGTGGTAACGGCGTGTCAGCGGGGATGACCGGCAACGATAATGGTGGTAACCGGCGATGCCGGCGATGGTCAGCAGCGGTAATGGCGGCGTTGGCGGCAACAATTGGCGGTGGAACAGTAGTCGAGGCAAAACGTCAATGCCAGCGAGATAAGCGGCAAAATGTGACCGAAATTACGTGATAGTCAGCGGTAGCGGCAGTAGTCAGCAGCGGTAATGATGATAATCAGCAGCGGTGTCAGCAGTGGTTGGCAGCCGGCAAGTAATCAGCAGCAGCGCGCGATAGTAGTCAGCAATGAATTGGCAACCAGATATTGGTAAGCCAGCGAAAATGCGTGATGGTAGCAGTGGTAGCCAGCAACAGCAGTGGCAGCGATAAAGGTTAGCCGACGTAATTCAGCGGCGATGTAGCGTATCAGTAGTGCGTCGGTAATCGGCGAATGGCCTAGTCGGCAGCGATGACCGACGGTAATCAGCAGCTTATCATTCTGAGGTTGCCGGCAGGGTTGTCGGCGATAACTATCGGCAATCGGCCAGCGGCATCATTGAGGATTTTGACCTATCAGTCGTTTTGTCGAGTGTTACGATGATGTTATGTATGGAAGAGGTTGAATTAGATCCCGAGATTTGACCTATCGAGGTTGTTTGTCGAGTGTTACCAAAGACATTAACGTATGGAAGAGGTCGAATTGAATCGCTAAGAATTTTGACCTATCCGGGTTGTTAGTTAGGGTGTTACGATGGCGTTAACTGTGGAAGAGGTTGAATGAATCCGTGAGATTTTGACCTATCGGTTGTTTGGGGTGTTGCGATGGCGTTAACGTATGGAAGAGGTGTGGGAGTCCACCAAGGACCTTTTGACTATCGAGGTTGTTTGTCGAGTGTTATCCGATGGCGTTAACCGTGGAAGAGGTCGATTAAAACATTCGTTTGTGGTTGTAGCCAAAGTTGCTCCTTAACCTTGCCTTCTCGAGCGATAATCAATTAGATATCCAAAATATTGATTTGGATAGTCTTCTGAGATTAAGATTTGCCCCCCAGTTTCTGACAAAATCTGAAGGAATGGAGTTTGATGAATCTTCATTCTTCGCTTGTGCTCCTTAAAAGCATGAATTGCTCCACCTGGATGGTAGTTTTGATCTTGTTGAAACTTGGATAATCTTTTTTAGATTAGAGTTGCCCCGGTTTAGATAAAATGAAGGAACAAAGTTTGATGAATCTTCATTCTTCGCTCTTAAAAGTTTGAAATGCTCCATCTCGATGGTGGCTTTGATTTGTTGGGAACTTGGTCACCATAGGATGATATAATGGGAATCAGTTCCACAGCTGCATTGCGTGCTAGAAAACCGGTCAGCGGTAGAGTGAAAGTTCGCTTAGCCTTGTTGTGAAGTCCAGCACACACAGGTAAAAAAGCGAGACACTCATTTTAATGTGGAAAACCTCAAAAGGAAAAACCACAGGGCTGGATAAAAGCTTCCACTATGTATGTTTGAGTACAAAGTCTTCCGATAGATTACATATGAGGGAGGAAAAAAGCTGTAACAACGATCAGGTTGTAATAGTTCTTTGTAGTAGTGGAGATCGGGGACAATTAGCGATGAAGGTGGTAGGTGATGGTGGTTGATGGGTCGGCGGGGTGCGACATTGCTTGGAGGATCTTCAAGCTTCTTCTTCCTCCTTGCTTGGGCTTTCCTCTTCTTCCTTGCTCTTCCTTCTTCTTCTTGGGTTCTCCTCTTCTTCCTTGTTTGGACTCTTCCTCTTCTTCCTTGCTGGACTCTTCCTCTTCTTCTTTGGACTCTTCCTCTTCTTCCTTTCGCACCTCCTCTTCTTCACTTGTTTTGACTCTCTTCTTCTCTTCACTTCACTTGGCCTCCCTCATTTGAAATGAAGGTCTATTTATAGATGGGAGGAGGGGCATTCTTGTAAATTTATATAAAGCCCGTACCACTCCCCTCGATCGGACGGCTCAGGATGATTCCTTCGATCATTTGATGTATTTTGAGCATTTGGATGCCCAAATAAAGTCAGAATTATGAGATCTTAGGCTCGTTAGATCCGCTGTCGAGCAGCTTTGACTATAAACACTCCATATTTGAGAGGCTGTTTTGAGATTTAATTGATGTCCCAAAGATTCGATGATATTTGGTCTTGATCTCGATCGGTTTTGACTCAAAATCATATCGCTTTCATCAAGATTTGTGCTTTGAGTGGTATTTTGAGAGCCATATATATATATAAACTCAAACCCATTAGGACATAGACAATTGAAGTCAAGAAAAATTATGACCAAACTTGTATAATTCATATTCTAAATATCATAATAAAATCAAATAAACATAAAATTAAATATAAACTCTAAAGTTATTAAATCATATCTAATTACTCTTTATTTTAAATAATATCAAAATAAGTCAAACAAAATTAAAACTCAAACAAATATAAAACTCAAGCAAATAAACTAAATCAAATCAAATTAAATTATTTTAAAAAAGACTCTAATTAATTTAATAAATAATCAAGTTAAATTTAATTCAACCCACTTAAATAAGATAAACTAATTAACTAATTAACTATTAAAATGCGTAAAATCAAAACATAAACTAAACTCTAATAAACATGATAAATGAATAAAATAAAAACAAAATTCTAATCATAAATAATTGTTGACTTCATTTTTAGGATGAGCTCTCAACTCCTCCATCTTAGACATAAGATTTCTCTTAGAGTTTAAGAGTTTCTTAGTCTTAATACACATCTAGTGATTAGGTGGACACTCAACCTAGCCCTAGAGGCTTAGAAGGATTAGGGATAGGAATTGGTCATGCCTTAGGGGTGTTAGGAAAATTTGCCTGCCCTTAGCTTGAATCACTCCTCACCTTCCTTCCTTCCTTCAAGTCAAACTCCAAATAAATCCTAATTGATTTTCTCAAATTCTAAATCAATATTGTTTGATTTTCTCCAAACTCAAATCAATATCATATGATTGAAATCCATGATTGAAACCCATAATTCAAATTCCAAATTTCAAAATCTTTCCTGAATCCTTAATTTCCCTCTTAAGGACTTAGCTTAGATCATGTTCAAATCAATTCAAACTCATGAAAGTTTCTTATAACTCATTTATATTTACATATATAAATGAAAAATAAATTCAAATCAAATCTAAAATTCAAATTCCAAATTCTAAAATCTTTCCTAAATACTTAATTTTTCTCTTAAGGACTTAGCTCAGATCACGTTCAAATTAATTCAAACTTATGAAATTTTTTGATAACTCATTTATATTCTCATTTATATTCATATATACAAATGAAATATAAGTTCAAATCAATCAAATCCAAAATATAAATTCCAAATTCCAAAATCTTTTCTAAATCTTTAATTTCCCTCTTAAGGATTTAGTTTAGATCAACTTCAAATCAATTCAAATTCATTAAATTTTCTCACCACTTATTTATTTCTCATTTATATTCACATATATAAATGAAATATAAATTCAAATCATTCAAACTAAATCCAACAATCAAATTGCAGATTCCAAAATCTTTCCTAAATCCTTAATTTCCCTTTTAAGGACTTAAGCTTAGATTATGTTCAAATCACTTCAAACCCTTGAAATTTTCTCATGACCCATTTATATTCTCATTTATATTCACATATATAAATGAAATATAAATTCAAATCAATTAAACTAAATCCAAAAATTAAGTTCAAATTCAATCAAATTTCAACCTAAGCATTTTAAGTCAAAATCTTGAACTTAGCCAGATCAACTTCAAATCAAGCAAAACTCTTGATTTTTCTTCATGATTCAATCAATCCTTCAATCATGAATCTAAATAATAAATACAAACTTCAATCACTTAACCAAAACTTAATTCAAAAATCAAACCCTAAATCCATTCATGTTTTTCTTTGAATATGAAATTATCAAATGAATCAAAACCCATTTGACTTCAAACCACTAGCAAATGGATTTATATTTCAATCATAAGTTCATATACAAGTTCAATCAAACTCAAATCAAGCTTTGACAAAACCATTTGACCACTTAGGCTGACCCAAAGTGACCTAAAGTACCCTTTATGAGCCAAATTCTAATCCTAACCAAATTGGATTGAATCAAACTTACCTAAATCTCTCATCATGATCAATAATCATCATGGGATGATCAATCAATCAAATTGAGTCAAACCAAGTCAAACTTAAGGATTGACCAAGTCAACACTTAGCCAAAACCCAACATAGCTAAAATCCATCATATGCAAAATTAATTGAAACCATTGATCAAGACTCATTCATGATCAATATTTGAACTTGACCAAGTCAACATTTGAGCTAACTAACTTTTACTTGATCCAAGTTGACCCAACTGACCTAAAAGTCAAAATGTGTTAAAACTTAATCTAAGCCAAATTGATTGAAATCAATGGGTCAAGTTCATTCCAATCATTAAAAGCTTAAAGCAAAACTCAATCTATCCACATTCCACAACTGTTTGTTCAAGGTGACAAATTAAGAAAATTCAGAAAGAGTCGATGTCAAATTAAGCGTTCTATTATGTTCTCTCAATCAATCTCATGCCCGATGGGGCGTGACCGTGTCCTCTTGCGTGGCTTGGTAGTAGGCTCCACAGATGATCTTTACGACGGAGTCTTTTGATGTGGTTTGGCGATAAACTCCATATTACGATCACGCTGTATGCTCCCCACTTTGAGTTGTGAATCATGGGTATACTGATAGGGCAAAAAATCCCTCTAAAATTAAGATTATCTTTTTTAGACAAACACCATCCAGTCTACATGAATTTTTTTTGGACGGCGTAACCATATGTTTAAGGATCCTTGATCGTTTGGTCGACCACCTCTAACTAAATAGGGGACCACGACGACCCGGGGATGGCGAAACCATGAGATCTAGCGTCATCATTCCCCAACCAGCTTTAAGCTAAAATGATGAATTTTATAAATTCAAATTTTCAAAACTCCACATCTTTCTTATTATATGCTTTGCATTTAACGATCTAATAGTAATCGAAAGTTCTCTCTCTATATTGGGAGGGGTAATTAACTATAGGTGCTTGCGTCTATAGGAAACATGGAACCAGATCTAAAGTCCTCACAAAATGAGGGCGAAATATCTGGGTAGTGTCTTATCTACTATTTCATTTGCCTTCTAAAAATTATATTGACACACTTTAAATCAAATCTCTCTTTGAGAGGTGGGTGGCGATGAATTTATGAGATTAACTTAATGGATAACAAGTGTGTAATTATAATTGAGTATCACAATATTCATATTTTACTTAAAACTGACCACTTTGCCTTATAACTCATTACATCTTATATTATTCATCTCCTATATTGTCCACTAGGTAATTTATGTGGTCATCATTTTATAGTTTTTCATATTAAATTATTGACGGCTTATGTTATACATAGTTTCTATACTTCTGCATTGTATTTAATTGCATAGGATTTAAGTTCAAAAGAATTTTGAAAGAAAATTTTATAGGGTGAAAAATTGCTAACCCAATTCATTCAGTTTCTATACTTCTGCATTGTATTTAATTGCATAGGATTTAAGTTCAAAAGAATTTTGAAAGAAAATTTTATAGGGTGAAAAATTGCTGACCCAATTCACTCTGCTCTCCCCCTCTAACCTTCCCCTGTTTGTGTGCCTTAACACTATAACCTTTGCCATTATTGTCCCCTCCACTCAACAATCCTCTTCAAAGCCAATAATAAAGTGTAGGCCACCCCCATAGCCATATCACCTTCGAACCCTATTTGGTGGCTAATGTCCATGTTTATTTAAGACAATACTTTATCCTATAGGTACCACCCATCTTCATCATCATCGAATCATGGCCACCTCATCCATATCACTCTATCATTGCACATCTTACAACAAATAAGAGGGAATTGCTACCTCTAATAAGATTTCACATGGTCAATTTTTGCAATAAAATCTCATTGTCCCACATTCGGATGACTTGTCGATCTCTCCCAAGATGACATGCACTGTCTCATCATGAGATGGCCTTTTCACTATAATCCAATTAAGTAACTTCTTTGAACAACTAGTTACTAGAGTGCTCATACTCATTATTGCTCGTTGAACCCCAAACTCTTTGCCCGTGGATTTCATAACTCCAATTCCACCAATTTGTTCCAACACTAATTAGATCACCACCAACATCTCTCAGTTGCTTGGGTAGTCTTCACTGCACTCGCATATTAGGAAAAGCCGGTACCTCCTAAACTATTAGATCACACTTGATAATCACTTTGTCCAAACCAACACCTCACATGTGGATTTTAACAGCCCATTCCGCTCACATCATTCAAGAACTACCCTGTGAGCCCATCCAGCTGACGGGCTCCACTCCTTGGGGTCAATTTTCATCAGCCTTCATCATAGGTAGCACAATACTAAATCGAAGGGAACATCAAACAAGTGTGTTTCTAACTCCATGCTTCCTTTAATGTTGGATCTATCATAGTTACAGCTAGATCTGTTGAAGCTTTTGCATTGTGTTGTCAATTCCAGTTGAATGTTGTATTTCCTTCCATGATTACTGTGAAGCGCATTTCTTCACATCTTGTAGGCAGTATTCTCTCTTAATGTTTACTGTGATATACAATTTGTTTATATGATTAAGTCAGGTTGGCTGTTACACTGCTAGCAATCAGTTTTTTTCTTGTATGGCAAGCTCGCTGACACTTTTCAGGTCACTTGAGAGCAGGATTTTACTACTTATGTTTCTGTAATACTAGAGTAGATTTGTAATTGCTAGGTTTTTTCTTAGCAGCAAACATGTTCAGGATTGTAAAGCTATAAGCACAGAGACACTCCACTGCAACCTAGCTTATAAATTAAGTAAATGGATTGCGGGTTTTGAATTGGATGAGAATATATTTTAACTACTTATTGCTAAGAGATTTAATGTTGATGCTGAAATCTGCTTTGGGCATTGTTTGATGTCCACAAATACTATGAGCACATGGAGGCCTTCAAATGATCTATGATGCTTTTCATATATTGCTTTAAGTTGTATGGATCCATGTTTCTTTGTTGGCATTTCGAGTGACAATAAGATTTATTCAATTAAAGGATTGCTATTGAAGAGAGAAGATTCCTTTTTTTTCCGTTGTGTTTGCATTACATAGTTAGAAAAGTCGTATTACTAGTGCAGAGATCTGTATTTAAGCCTTGGTAATCAGTTGTGAAGTTCCAAATATATTTTGCTTAACATTAATCTTGGAAGCCTAAGGAATGAATTCTTACCAACAACATCGCTTAATAAAGTTTTGGAAAGGCTCATGATTGCCTGGCTAGGAGTGGTAGGTAGTTGAAATTTGGGGAATGGGGAGTCTTTTATGGTTCAAGATGAAATTGGTTTTGAGCATTCTGTAATATCTACATATACTACAAGCACTATGAGGTTTTCAATATTTTGGTTATATTTTCACATTTTGTTATTTTGTGGAGCCTGATTATGTTGATCAATCAAGGAAGTACTATTGATTCAGCCTTCAATTTCGCCAATTGAGCTCACCACGTCACTTAAGCGTTGCATTTGCATTTGCAACGCCACAGTTATGAAACAAAAGTTTTGCTTCAGAGACAAAGAAGTGAGCATCTCGATGCTAGGAGGTCAATGCCTTTGCGCTAGGATTCATGGGATTTCATCAAAAAAATAGAAGAGTCAAACTAACAGAGGGGTCAGCGTCTAGATGCTACTTTTGCTGCGTTGCAACGCTAGGGAGCGGCAAAGCAATTTTCTATAGTTTTACATGAAGCTTTTCTTCATTATCTTTTGTGTGAAACTGAAGTGAGATATACAAACTGCTAGAGTGGATTGAGTGAAGAGTGATTTGTATATTTTTCCTCAATTTTTTTTCATAGTAGATTTCTTGGTGTGTTGTGGCTCCATGATTTTTCTCGCTTTTAGGTTTCCATGTAAATTCTAGTGTTTTATTTGTTTCGTTATGAGCTTGCTCTGATTTTTCTCGATACTTCCCCAACATATTTGTGTTGCCTTAAATCTTGAACTTTTGGTTGTAAGAGTTCCTGCTTTTTCGGATTAGCATGGATTATAGATGCCTAGAGAATCCTTACCAGCAACCTAATTTAACTAAGCTATGGGATGGGTTATAACTGTCGAGTTGGGACTTCTATGGTTTGTATTATGTAATATTTTCAATTCTATGTACTTCTAATGTCGCAGTTCTTGAGACTTAATCTCTTTGTTATTGTGATTATACACAAGTAAAGAGATCCTCATCTAGTTGTCTGTATTGTTACTGTAATTTTACATATCCTTATTTTGTCCAAGAAAATCACATCGACTTTATTACGATCATACATCAAATAGAACAATAAGTAGAAGCCCTAATTCAAAATGCTTTCAGAGGACTGCATACCTACCATTCCTCGAGCGGAAAATCTCTGTAAAGCATTTCATCAAACAGCTTGCATTCAACATCAAACAGCCACATTAGCAGTAAAAATGAACAAATGGGGTGGCATCAAATGACCTAGATCGCTCAACATCGTGCGTTACCAAAGGCGGATTGTACCGCCGATCTCGACGTCTGGGAGCCCTCGCTTGGACCACGAAGACCACCGGTGGGCGGTGTAGCTTCGCCATTCTTGAGTTGCCATGGCGCTTGAGTCATCTTCTTATGAATTATGAAGTTGAAAATAAGCTTTTCATTAACATGCACACAAGCCCTCAATCAGGTTATGGTTTAGTTAATTTCTTTTGGTTATTCTAGGCCCATGGCCACCTTCATCCTTTTGGTGTGTCATGTCCATTTATGGTATCGATAGTTGCGAATTTGCTTTAAAAAAAATGCTTGACCAGCTTGATGAATTTGCATATTTTCTTTCTTCTTACACAGTAATGTAAAAAATTTGTTTATGATGTGGGACTTGAATGTTGGACGATAGTGAGTTTTGTATTTAATAGGTGATGCAACATTTTGATTTTTTTTTCCCTTCTATTGTATGGATTAATTAATTTAAGAGTTTCCATTTTGAGCTTATGATTACTTTTGGGTTATGCTATTGAATCTTCTATCTTTTCTCTATTTTGATTCAATAATTAGTAATAATAATTTCTCTTAATCTCTCATGCATTCATTCTTATCTCTCTTTCTTTTGATGGTTTAGACAACCTAAGAGGAATTTTTGGTAACTTCAGATGATTTTATTTAGCAACTTATTTCTTCGTGTTATAAGCCTTCGATTCCACATTAATTTTAATTATTTTTAATTTTATAAGTTTTAGTTTAGCATTATTTTTCAATCATGTTTAGTTTTTTAATTTTAGATATTTAATTTTAAAATGGAACCTTCTACAAGTAGAGCTAATTCAACACATAGTGTTTATGAAAAAGTAGATATAGCATGGAATCATTTTAGTGAATTAAAAATTTAGATGAAAAATAATATCAATGTTTGCCTTGTGGAATTACATACAAAGGTGGAGGCATTAATAGAATGAAATAACATATTATTGAAGTGAAGGATAATGCTACATCATGCAAAAAATGTCACATAATATTAATTATCAAATGCAAGAGATTTTAAAATAAATATGTAAAAAAAGCAAGAAAAAATGGAAGAGAGTATAAAATATGCCATGATGTAGCCATGGATGAAGAGGGGTTCTAATTGTCTTTCTAGAATACAAAGTTTGCCCACACAAGATAAATGAGTTGATAAAGACAAAGCAAAGTAAAAGAAAATTAGTAGAAAATTATTTTGCTCCCAAAATAAAATGGAGGTTAACCATCTTTAAAAAGTGTATTAGCCTCAAAAGATGCTATACAATATGTTGATTTGTTCATTGCTAGATGATTTTTTTATTATTGCATTCCCATAAATACTTTAAATTTACTTCTTTTGCACAAAAAGTTGTTGACGTAATTATAGCTATTGGTCATGATTATCAATTCCCTTCTTATTACATAATGAGAGTAAACGTATTAAAAGATTGCAAATATGAATGTAGATTGCTTCTGGAGTCATATAGGAGCTGTTGGAAAGATATTAGTTGCACATTAAAGGCTGATTGTTGGACGGATAATAGAAGTAGAACATAAATCAATTTTTTATTTTATTATCCACGATTTGTCTTTTTTTTTCAATATGTTGATACATGTGACATTAAGAAAGATGAAACAATATCATATACTTTATTTACTGAAGTTGTTGAGTGATGAATTTTGAGAATGCGATGTAGATAATAATTGACAATACTAAGAACTACAAGAAGGTTGGGGAGTTAATACATAAAAGGTATGATAACATTTACTAATCGCCTTATTGTGGCTCCAAAATTCACTATCGACCTCGACAATTGATAAAGTATGATTTAAGTTAATTTGTAATTTTGGAGATGAGATAGTAGATAAGACACTACCTAGAGATTTAGTCCTCATTTGGTGAGGATTTTAGATCCGGTTCAGTTTCCTATAGGCAGTATAGTTAATTACTTCTCCCAATAAGTAGAGAGAAGATTAAGGCTAGTCGTTAGATTGCTTAATGTGTAGTGTATAGTAACAACATATGGAGTTTTGGAATTTACAATTTATGAAATTCACCATTTTAGCTTAAAGCGGTTTGGGGAATGATGACGTGTCTAATATAGATCCCATGGTTCTGTCATCCCGGGCAGTCACGGTCCCTAGTTTACTTAGTCAGAGGAAGTAGTCGACCCAACTTGACCAAGGATCCTTATCAGCAACACATGAGTTACGTCGTCCAAGAAATCCTTGTAGACTTAGGGTGGTGTTTATCTAAGGAGATAGACTTAAGTCCACTTTAGCTGACAGATGGCTTTTTGTCCTATTAGGTGTACCCTATGATTCACAACTCAAAGGGCATAGCCATTGAGAAGCATATGGGCTACTATCGTGATCGTAATATAATTGAGCCTTATTGGCCAAACCACCCGTTAGAGGACTTTGGTCATAGCATCATCAGTGGAACCTGCAAGCCATGTAGTTAGAGGACACGGACCACGCGTCCTTCGGCATGAGATTGATTGAGAGTAGATATAGTAGAACACTTTATTTGACATCGACTCTTTTGTGGGGCTAGAGTTTTCTTAATTTGTCACCTCCGATAA
The DNA here is from genome assembly GCA_021442155.1 of Cymbidium sinense. NCBI lineage: Eukaryota > Viridiplantae > Streptophyta > Magnoliopsida > Asparagales > Orchidaceae > Cymbidium > Cymbidium sinense. The sequence goes on along the minus strand of CM038226.1, from coordinate 26,133,802 downwards.
ATAATTGTGGAAGGTGGATAGATTGAGTTCTGCTGTAAGCTTTTCATGATTGAATTTTATTCAAACAGTTTTTTAGATTGATACTTAATTTGAGTTAATTTGATTTGAAATTAGAATCATATTTCGATGGAAGTATCCCCTACGGTTAAAATCACCATTCAACATAACCATCATCGGGGTAGTTAACTAATCAATATATTTGAGAACTTTAGATCCTGTCAACTGTTTATCTCTAACGAGGATCAAATATACTATCACATAACAAAATTAGCTTCTCAGATATTTTACTAAGTTGAAATTCTTATAATAGATTTTTAGATTTTGTTAACCCGGACCCAATCCTAAGATTAAACCGGGAAGCAACCCGCACACCATCCTAGACACTAAGTTTAAGCATTCAGCATAGTGTCGGGGCCCATGTGGGTGTTTAGTAATTTAAGTAATTTTATTTCTAAATCATGAGGTTGATTTCATATTTTTCACATAATTCTAATTTAGCATGTGCGGTCTTTTTAGACATTAAAATTTGCACTTTGAATTTCTATGTCTGAGCACATGAAGGAGTTTTTAGCATAAATAATTTCATCTAATTAATGAAATCATTGATTTTGAAATTCATAATTAGAATGAAATTTCTTAATTTTTGATTGAAAGAAGCTCTATGATTTTTGTAGAATTTGATTTAGTATCACATTCCTGTTTACTTGTACAAATAGTTGTTGATCCGGTGGTGTGTTGTATCGCGGAATTAGATTTATATTTGCACTTAAAATATTATATCTTTACTTGATTTGTTAACAAACATTTAACTCTCCATTAATCATTACATTCAGTTTTTGTTCTCCCCAAGCAAGCTTATTTGAATTCAAGCTTCTTTTGAATATAAGCCAACTATTTAGTAAGAAGCCTTGCCTATACTTGCTAATTGGCCATTCAGTTATAGTGAAAATCTCTTATGAAATTCATGTGGATCCTATTAGTTTTGAAGATAAACACTTAGATATATCACAAATCTCATTGTGTTTCAAATTCAATTTTAAATGCGAGACCCAAATGGTTCTTTTAAAGGCAACATTCATGAATAATCATGAGTTGTTTAACTGAATTTGTTCTTATAAGAAAGCCACCAAATTTTTTACACACTTTATTCTCAATTTGGAATTAGACGTTTAGATTTACCACATATTATTTATCATTTAATATTCAATTGAGATCTTTACTTCATTTGATATCAAATGCGATCTTTCAAATGCTAAATTAATATTGTTCATATTGATTACTTGTTCATGAATTTAACAGTTTGAATTTTCAAAGAGAAGCTTTATTCATATAAGAAGAGTTCAAATCTAACATGAATTTATCATTAACTATACATCAAATCACATATTTATTTGAAAATTAGACTTCAAATTTATTGTAAGTCTCTTATGAGTTTGACATTTGCTTCCCCAAGTTTCAATTAGGGCTTGTTTAATTTTAAGGAATTTGAATAAAAGAGATCTCACTTTACTGCTTCAATTTAAGCCATAGAAAATTACAGTTAAAGCTTGTGAATTTGGTATTTGCCTCCTCAAATTTTACTTGCATTTTATATAAGTGTTCTATTCTTTCAAATTTTTTCTTTAAGTGCTCTCACTCTATTTCTCTTTGATTTAACATTTATCTTCATATTTATCATATATCTTTTTGATTAACTTAAGTTTAAATGATTTCCATTTGAATTTGTTTAAGTCTTGAATTTCAGTCTAAATTTGAGTACTCGTCGTCCCGCATAGGGGCTGCATCGAACTTTTGGCTTGCTCGAATGGCTATGAGCATAGCAGTGGTGTCTTGTGACACCACAATCGTATTCACACCCACTATACCCTATTGGGCATTAGCGGGGTCTTGAAACCATTGGTGTCCAAACATAGGATTATGATTAAACAAAATTTGACGAAATTTTGGTAGCATTTTGGCATATGGGAACAATATTTAACTTTTTTTTGGCTTACTCAGTACGCCCTATTGAGCATAACGAGTGATGTCTTGCGACATCACAACCGTCTCTTCCCACCTACTATGCCTTATTGGGCATTAGCAGAGTCTTGAAACCTACAGAAAGAAACGCAAGCAAATATATGTACCATTCCCCACATTTACATTAATTTGCATCCACAAATTGCTTCTTGCAATCTCATTTCCTATTCCAAATGAGAGGAGGAGAGGAAGAGAGTGATTGTGGGTTGGTGGTCGATGCTTGATAGACTTGTTGTACCAGAAGGATGCAAAACCCGAATTTGATAAGCACATTTAGCAAAGAGAACATCCTGTTGCTTAGCATCATGAAATTTATCTCCATCCAATACTTGCTTTTGCTGCTGCTAGAAAGAACCCTCAAGATGAGATTGTGGAGAACTTACAAACAATCCATAAGATGCTTGAGTGTCTCCAATCAAGCCCAGAGCACCCAAGCGATGCCTTAGCATAGAATGGCCACTTTTTTCAGTAGCTGGATCAAAGATCTGCTCCGTAGCTAGTACTGATCAAGGGACCTTGTTGGCTCCATATGTTCCACAGTGACTAGGGTTTACGGCATGCTTAACTTTGGGTTCTACGGAACTTTCAATCATTGCCAAGCTAACTACTCTATGCTGACCCTGCAGCCTTGCTGCATCATAAGAATAATAACTATGGACTATATAGGATGGTCATTTGTATGAGCATCGACATCGAGGAGGAGCATAGCTTGTAACGTGAGAGCCATTTTGAGGTAAAATTACTCTCAGGAAGCATGCACTGTAATTCGAATCTTTCTTCCAAAAGGTATGGCCGCAGGAGCCACCATGCAGTGCCTTCCTTCCTCTTTCAAAGCCACAATACTGAACTGCATTCTTAAACTCCTCGCGTAAGTAACAACATCGTAGTATGCGCCAGAACTCCATCTGTGTCCAGGAGGAAGGCCAATGTTGTGGCCTTGGTCAGGAAGAGTGGGAGCGTACTTAATCTGATACTGGAGATCGACTGTGCTCACAATTTCGAGCTGTTGAATGCCATAAGAGAAGGGCAGTGGAATGGCAAGGTCAGTGACAACTCTCGCCTTCCTGAGATTGTTTAAATTAAAGTTGTTTTGAAAATCAAGAATTAAGAAGTTTCTGACTTTCAAATAAGCCATGATACAGCAGCCATCGGCTTATATGGAAGAGAAGTAGCGTGCTATAGCAGTGCTGGTAGAGCGAAATAGAATGCCTTTCTTCTTTAGCAAAGCATTGTTGAAGTCGAAGAGAGTGGAACATATGGCTGTATGAAACTTGACGGGATTGATTTCGATTATGACGGGAGTATGAATGATCTTATCTCTGTGAAAAAAAAAGAAGCTCCCGAGTTGGCCTCGTTCTTCCATCTCTTTGATGATATCATGATAACGGTAGTAAGTTGTTGGAATGGTGGCTGGGGCTGATGAGGGGGTAGAGTGGGTGAGCAGCGGGTGGATGTATATAGCAAGGAAGTCTTTTCTCGAATGAGTGAGAACATCGTGGAAGAGGAGAGAGAAAACCATAGACGAGAGAGGTTTTACCATTGCATTCATTGAAGAAGAAGAAGTGGAGAGAGAATGGGTTTTCTTACAGTTCCTACGAATACACAGGTCGGGAGGAGAAATCAGCGTGAGGTTTTCTGCTTGAAACGAGCGAAAATAAGGATCAAGAGATTGAATTGGGGTTTTAGGGTTTAGCTATTAAATGATAGCTTAGATAGATATTTTATTTAAGTGATTAAATTAATCTTCAATTTGAGATTTTGTATGACGACATCATATAATATATATGTTGATCTAAAGTTATTCTGATGTTCCAGAAGCAACTGCGTAGCCCGTTTCATGATTGTAGGTTGTTTGGTTCAAGTTAGCATCAAATTGGATCAATTTTTGCTCAAAATTGCGCGTTGCCGCTTCCAAGTGCTCGACATTCGTACAGACTTGTCTGAATTGATGCGAACAGTCTCATTTGATATATTTTGATGTTTCAAAACTAACAACGTAATCAATTTCGTGAACGGATGTTATTTGCTTTAAGTCGGCACATTAGTAGCTCGATCGCTTGCTCGACTGATCGTTAGATTATGCGATATTTATATTCTAACCAAATTCGATGTTCTAAACGCGATGGAGAAGTCCGTTCGTTTATCGGAGGTCATTTGGGTATTATCGTAGCCTCCCAACTCTGATATGCGCGTCAATACATTAGCAGCTCGATCGCTTGCTCGGCTGATCGTTAAATCATGAAATATTTATATTCTGACCAATTTTGATGTTCTGAACGTGATTACGAAGTCCGTTCATCGATCAAAGATCATTTGGGCATCGTTATAGCCTCTCGACTCTTATATGCACGTCGGCACATTGACAGCTCGATCGCTTGCTCGGCTGATCATCAGATCATGAAATATTTATATTCTGACCAATTTTAATGTTCTGAATGTGATGACGAAGTTTTTTCGTCGATCGGAGGTCATTTGGGCATCATCGCAGCATCCTAACTTCGATATGTGTGTTGACACATTGACAACTCGATCGATTGATTGGTTGCTCATTATATTGCACAATATTTATATTCTAACAAATTTTGATGTTCGAACGCGATGACGAAGTCCGTTCATCAATCGAAGGTCATTTCGATTATTTTCGATAACGTTCAGTGTATTTTGAGCTCCGATTTGCGCACGATTGCATCCGAAGTCTGTCGAATTTGACTTGTGGGCTTGACTCGACTTATATCACATATATGAAGGTCAATGAATGCTCCCCAACAAATGTGATTCGGGCATGGAGCAGATCATGTTTGTTCAAAACTGGCTGAGATTTTGAGTTGACCAAAGGCTTTGAATCATTGTAGCTTTAATTTCAATAGTCTAAGGAGTTTTGATGGAATTCGTCATCAGTGTGATGCTTTATGTTTAGATGAACTAAATAGTGGGATTACTCGATTTGTCCTTATTGACTTATCGGATTTAGAGCTTCTTCTACCATCTACTCTCTGCTTCAATGGGTTTGCTGAACATCGCTTTCTTCTATGTTGTCGCAGATTTGGGTTTCCTCCGACCTTAGCTTCGTGCTTGGTTGGGTTGGGTGGAGGAATTGGTTTATTTGTTTTGAGGTTTGAAATTCCTTCTATCCTAGCTTTAAGCTTGATGTAGTTGATGAAAGTTTAACATAATTTATTCATATTGACTTGTCAGGAAGTGCACGTATATCTTCAGCCCTATGCTTGCTGCTTTGACGGACTTGTTGAAGGATGCATACAAATGACCTAGCCTTTCGGCTTATATTAGGTTAATGTTGAGTTATCAGTCTAGCAACGTGTGCTTTAATAAACTAAATAAGCACGAAATTCTTTTAGTTTGGCCATCGACTTTATATGAACTATGAAATTGCTTCCTCAGTCCCGAGCTTTCTGCTTTGACAGACTTGATGAGAAGATTGGTTTTGATTTGTGCTTTGTGCATGATCAAACTGCTTGAAAAGAGATTAAAATATCACCTTGCAAGCTATATAGGGATTGATTTGAGTATGCTCCGAATTGAGTTGTTTCCTCAGATTGTCTTGGTCTATCGATCAAGTAGAAAGATCCCTTAGATTCTGATTGCTTGTAGTCACTAAGCTGGATCTGGTTTGAGATTGAACAGCTATCATCATTGGACTGACGAGCAGAGACTCTTTTACCTCAGCCTTTTCTTATGGCTTATTGAGTGAGAAGAGCGTCAACAACTTGGCCATTTATAGACTTGTTGAGTTAAACCTTTAGAACATACTCGAGTCTTCGACTTAAGCTATGATGGGTTAGTGATTTGGTCATTGGACTAATGAACAGGGGCTCTTTCACTACGACCTTTTCTTACGGCTAGTTGAGTGAGGAGAGCATCAACAACTCAGCAATTTATGGGCTTGTTGAGTTTGACCTTTAGAACCCATCCGTGTCGTAGACTTCAGGATGTAGAGATTGATATTTTTCTAACTCAGTTGATTGAAGCTTCCAAAATTAGGAGTTCTTCTGACTTAATCTTTAGAATTTGACAAATCTAGGAGATACACTTTTGATATTTAGGGCTGTCTTTTCATGCGTAGAAATAGATTCTTTTTGTTCCTACAAGAACCGGCAACTTAACAATAACAATTATGGATATATTCAGAGATTTAAACGTAATGCTTGATGTCAACCTGAATCAGAATATATTCGAGGATCTCGTCTTATAGCATGACTTCAACTTGGTTAAATATATAAAACTGCTCCCTATCTTGCAGGGGAAATTCTAAAGCACTTTGAAAAAACTCTAAAATAATTTAAGAAAATATATCAATATATGAGTTGATACATTTGATCTTAAGAGGGTTTTAACATGTAACATTGACTTCATCTATGTATAGAAATCTAAAATGCCCCATGTGTAATAAGGCAATTTTCACAGAAAAGTTTTTTCATCTTGAGTAAGTATATTTATTTAGGGATCGTCATCAAGCATGATGCTAAATAAATATACTAAAAAAAATACTATCTTGTAGGGGATGTTTGCTTTATTTGAAATGCATTCTTGCGTTACAAGAGAATTTCCAAGTAAAACTTACACATGTAATGACAACGAGGAATAATTAGTCTTCTCAGCACTAGGACTAATTCTCCTTCTTGAAAAGTTTAATGGATTTACCGTATGATCGAAAGCTTTAGACATCCTAGCTTAGTAGACTTCTAGATTTTGCTGAGCTTGGAGCCTAACTTTGTCAAGTGCTTCAAGCTCTTCCGTCTGTAGACAACCATTCTCATCTTGAGTGAGATTGTATTGAATGACTACTCAGAGTGAATGTAGTTCAACTTCAAGTGGCAAGACTGGTTCAGCTCCAAATACTAGCACATAATGAGTGAATTTTGTGAGAGTACAGTCCAGATGTCACGTCATTGTCTTTATTTAAGGTAGTTTCACTTCGAGATTTTGGCCTCCAAATTTGCTTACCTCTTTGCCGGGGCCTTTCGACGGTGGATTCTTGGACCTATGATCCAAGTGTCACACCTCGATGCTCACCGTGCGAGACTTGAATTAGTAGACATCTTGCTGGGGTTATAGGAGGAGGTCTCCTTAGTGGAGAAACTCTAGCCTCCTTGATGATAGGACTTTGATATTTTTTTTGTCCTTTCTCCTTAGCAACTTTGAGTACCCGATGCACTCTTGCATATACAGTTTCAAGTTTTCTCACTAGAGAAGCTAGAATCTGACATTGTCGGGTCCAGAATGACTGTTTGATTTGACCAGTATAGATGTTCCGTTGTGCCCATCCTAGGCTGTCAAATCTGTTATGGGTTAGAACACTCACTTCTAGTTCCACAGTTAGTTGTACAATTTTTTGCTTGAACAATGGTAGTTAAGCATGCAGTTTAGCATTTTTTTTTCTCCACTGTCTCTAGGTTAGCTTGCTTCTAGATGAAGACGCTTTTACGCTGCTACTTCTTCTTGATGCTTCAACCTCCATATTTATTTTTCTTTCTACGTGGACCTTTCGGTAGAGGATTCCTGAACATGCGGTCCAGGTGCATTCCCCGATGTTCACCATGCAGGAATTGCTTAGGATGATCTTGAGCTCTTACTACCATTGATGGTAGATTCTGTAGTTGAGCATTCTCGACTTCTCTGGTAATTGGTCTTTACTATATTTGATTTATAAGACCTTTTCTTTTACAACCTTTAGGACTCTATGTACTCGAACATATAAAGTTTCACATTGTTTCTTGAAGGGTTGGGCGATTCTTGTTGAGCCCAAAAGGCCTTAACATCACCCGATTATTCCGCACCCATCTCAAAATTTTCAAATTTATTGTGGCTAGGAATACTCACAGTTGTAAATCTAGTTGTGTAGATGGTCCAGGTGAGAGCTGATGACCTCGCAGCTCATCATTCATTCTTCTCCTCTGTCTTCTAGTTAGTTTTCTTCCAGAAGAGGAGGCTTCAGCATGTTACCTTCTTTGTGCGAAAGGTTTGATTGGCAGAGTTGTGTTATTTTGTAGAACTAAAGTAATAATTCCGTAACTTTAAACTTTACTTTCATTATATTCTACTGCTATTATAGCCTAGCTTCAACTAGCCAAAGATGGAAAGAGAAACATCCCCAATAGAGTCACTAGAAATTTGTGGGCTCCAAAAATTTGCCATCGACCTCTCGAAAATTGATGAAGAGTATGATTTAAGTGTCGGTGTAATTTTTAGAAGGCAGATGAGATAATAGATAAGACACTACTCAGAGATTTTGTCCTCATTTGGTGAGGACTTTAGATCTAGTTCTAGGTTTCCTATAGGCGTAAGCCCCTATAATTAATTACCCCTCTAATAAGTGAGAGAGAATTTTGATTAAAATTTAATTAGTTAGATGTGTAGCATATAGTAGCAATATATGAAGTTTTAAAATTTAGAATTTATGAAATTCATAATTTTAGCTTAAAGCAGATGGTTGGGAGAATGATGGTGCGCCTGATCTAGATCCTATGGTTCCATCATCTCGGGCAGTTGCGGTCCCTAGTATACTTAGTCAAAGGAGGTAGTCAACTGAAGGATCCTTATTAATAACACATGGGTTACATCATCCAAGAAATCTTTGTAGACCTCGGGTGGTATTTATCTAAGGAGAAAGGCTTAAGTCTACTTTTGCTGACAGAGGGTTTTTTACCCTATCAGGTGTACCCTATGATTCACAACTCAAAGGGTAGAGCCATTGGAGAAACATCTGCTACATTCATGATCGTAATATAATGAAGCCTTCCAAACCACGATCGGAGGACTCGGTCATAGCATCATCAGCTATCATCCAAGCCCGCGTAGATGAGGACACGAGCCACATCCTTCGGCATGATATTGATTGAGAGTAGACATAGTAGAACACTAGATTTGACATTGACTCTTTTGTGAGCTAGAGTTTTACTTAATTTGTCACGTCCGACAAATAATTGTGGATGGTGGATAGATTGAGTTCTGCTTTAAGCTTTTAATGATTGAATTTCATTTAAGCAATTTTTTAGATTGATACTTAATTTGAGTTAATTTGATTTGAAATTAGAATCACATTTTGATGGAAGTATCCCCTCCGGTTAAAATCACCATTCAACACAGCCATCATCGGGGTAGTTAATTGATTGAATCAAATATATTTGAGATCTTTAGATCCTATCAACTCTGTTTAGCTCCTAACATAGGATCAGATCTATTGTAAGATGACAGAATTAGCTTCTCAGATATTTTACTAAGTTGAAATTCTTATAATAGATTTTTAAGTTTAGTTAACCCGGATCTAGTCCTAAGACTAAACGGGAAAGCAACCCGCGTAACATCCTCAGACACTAAGTTTAAGCATTCAGTATAGTGTTGGGGCCGATGTGGGTGTTTAGTAATTTAGGTAATTTTATTTCTAAATCATGAGATTGATTTCATATTTTCACATAATTCCAATTTAGCCTACACAGCCTTTTTAGACATTAAAATTTACACTTTGAATTTCTATGTTTAAGCACATGTAGGAGTTTTTAGCATGAATAATTTTATTTAATTAATGAAATCATTGATTTTGAAAATCATAGCTATAATAAAATTCCTTAATTTTTGATTGAAGGAAGCCTTATGATTTTTGTAGAATTTGATTTAGTATCGCATTCTGTCTGCTCGTACAAAGAGTTGCAGATTCGGTGGCGAGTTGTATCACATAATTAGATTTATATTTGCACTCAAAATATTGTATCTTTGCTTGATTTGCTAATAAACATTTAACTCTCCATTAATCATCACATTCAATTTTTGTTCTCCCCAAGCAAGCTTATTTGAATTCAAGCTTCTTTTGAATACAAGCTAACTATTTAGTAAGAAGCCTTAGGGGTATTAGGAAAACTCGCCTACCCTATAGTTTGAACCAAATCCTTGCTTCCTTCTTTCAAGTCAAACTTCAAATTCAAACCAACTCCAAATTTAAACCAACTCCAAATTAAAATCAACTTCAAATTCAAATCAACCTCAAACTCAAATCAATTTCAACTTAGCTAATTTTCTCAAATTCAAATCAACTCCAAATTAAACCTTAAATCAATTCCAACCTAATTAATTTTCTCAAATCATCAAATCAATTCTAAAATCCAAATCATGAATCAATTCCAAATGATTGAAATCTATGATCAATTCTAAATCTAAAATCTTTCCTAAGCTTTTAATTTCTTCTTATGGACTTAGCCAAATCATTCCAAATTCAAAAGAGTTTCTCATAATCTGTTTATATTCTCATTTATATTCATAAATGTAAATGAAATATAAATTCAAATAACCAAAACTAAATCCATGATCAATTCTAAATCCAAAATCTTTCTTAAGCCTTTGATTTCACCTTATAGACTTAGCCAAATCATTTAAAATTCAAACGATTTTCTCATAACTCATTTATATTCTCAATTATATTCATAAATATAAATGATATATAAATTCAAATAACCAAAACTAAATCCAAAACTCAAATCTAAATCCTAAAATCTTTCTTAAGCCCTTTGATTTCATCTTATGGACTTAACCAAATCAAATTCAAATCACTCCAAACTCAAAAAATTTTCTTGTAACCCATTTATATTCTCATTTATATTCATAAATATAAATGAAATATAAATTCAAATAACCAAAATCCAATTCAAAACTCAAACCCAAGTCTGACCAAAATCCAACTTATGCTCTTTCAAGTCAAATTCTTGAACTTAGTCAAATCATTCTCAAATCAATCCAAACCCTTGGATTTTCTCTCAAACAATCAATCCTTCAATCATGAGCTCAAATATAAACATAAATTTCAATCATCAAACCAAAATCAAACTAACAAGTCAATCCCATATTCACTCTTTTGAAATTGTCAAATGAATCAAAACCCATTTGACTCCAAATCACTTATAATTAGATTTATGTTTCAATCAAGTCCATATGTGAGTTCAACCAAACTTGAATCAAGCCTTGATCAAGCTAATTGACCTACCTTGACCCAAAGTGACCTAAAGCATATTTTGAGCTAAATTCTAATCCAACCCAAATTGGATTGAACTAAGCTCATCTAAGCTTCACATTGTGAGCAACAATCATCCTAAGATGATCAATCACTCAAATTGGGTCAAACCTAGCCTTTGACCAAGTCAATACTTAGCCCAAATGAAACCTAAACTAGCCAAAATTTACCATAGGCTAAATTGGTTGAAACTATTGATCTAAACCAGTTCATAATAAATGATTAAACATGACCAAGTCATCATTTGAGCCAAACCTAGCCTAATTGGACACTTGACCTAAGTTGACCTAAAAGTCAAAATATGTCAAATCTTGATCTAAGCCAAATTGATTGCCACGATTCATTCCAAATCACTTGTTGAACTTAATCAATTGGCCAATTAGACCCAACCTAGCCCAATTGACCGTGAACCCAACTTGACCTAAAATATCAAATCAACTCAAAATCAAACCAAGCCAAAATTGATTAAAACTAAAGCTTGCAATATATTTCAAATGATCAACCAAATCTAACCCAACCCATGCCCTAATCCAATTGGGTCAAATGAGTCAAATTGGTCAACTTGACCCATTTAACCTAAATGAACCTAAATGAACCAAAATCAAAAATAAATCAAATTGAATCAAACCAATGACACCCATAGGCTACAAATGATCATTTGAACTTCACCTAACCTATGGTTTGACTGAATTTGACCAATTGATCAACTTAACCCAAGTTGACCCATTTTGACCTAAATGGTCAACTTGAGCCAAATCATATCAAATAAACTCCAAATTCATTAAAAATTGGCACAACCCATTTTCAAATCTGTCCAAATCAAAATCAAGGCCAAATGATTATTTTACCCTAGGTCAGATTTATGGCCAAATTCACTTTAATGGCCGCTTCTTCTCAAAACCACTTGACATCCTCCCAGTGGACCATATGGACACCAAGGAGGGTGGCGAACATGACCTAATGGGTTTGGGTCAGCCATGACCCAACCCAAGGCCAAACTGACTTCTCCAATAGAAATTCTCCACTTGGATCATCTCTACACTCACTTAGCACATGTGCACTTCCTCTCCTCCACTCCTCTACCAAAACCAATTCAAATAGACTCCCTAACAACCTAAAATAACCATTCAATCTCCTCAATTGATCAAAAATGGAAAGATGACTCTCGACCGTCCGATCCAAGGAAGGGGAGATATACTCCCCCACATTCCAACTCAATGCACATACGCTAAATTTGATTGAGCCCTAGGAAGTAACAGCAAGATTCTCCAAGCCTCTTTAAGCATTCCTAAGCTCATTTGAATTTCCCTCTCTCAGTTTTCTTCATAGCCAAAATAGGGGAGGCCAAAGAAAGTCCACTTCACCACCTCTATCAAACCTAAATTTTCCTCAAGCACACCATCAAGGCAGCTCACCAAAGCTTTTCCCAAGACTCTAAGCCATGGGAAGGGGATTGATCAAAGCCGCAAGCTATTAGAGGGGAGTTTAGTTAATTGGAAAATCCACTTCAAATCAAGGCTTGAAACTTTCAGATCCACTGCAAAGCTACCTCCTCCGTGGGAAGTGCCGGTGATAGCCTCCGGTGAGGTATTATTCAAAATCGATTCTCATTTGAAGAATGCTTGGTCATTTGTGAAGGGAATTGTAATCCCATTAAAATTTAACCATTGGATGTTCTTCCCTACACCTCTTAATGGGGTGAATCTAGCCTAATCCATGCTTATTCTGGATCAAGCCATGGTGGACGGATGGCCTCCCGAAGCTAGTAGCGAATCATGAATCATCCATCCCGCGTGCTTTGGATGGACGGCCCTGATTAAATCACGTTAGATCCTCTATTTAAATCCTTTGAAACCACAGGTTTAATCCTGGACATTCGATCCTTGATCGAACGACCCAGGGGAAAGTGCATCATGCCGCCAGCTAACTTGGCGCACAATGTGATAACTTAAATAACCAATCCTGTCATGCCACGTGGAAAGCGCGCCGCGTTAGTGGTCCACATGGCGTTGACGGGATTAGTTAATTAATTAGGCCATTTAATTACCCATTAATCATAGAAACTTCATAAATTTATAACTACATGTATAAAAATCCAAAAATGCAAACTCAAGTTCATTTTAAAGATAATTCAAAGGAGAATAATATAAAATTAAGTTTAATTGATTTTGAATAGTAACCTTCACTCAATTTGGGCTTTATCAGAAATTTAATTAGGTTAAATACTCCTTAATTATTTAAGTAATTAATTTCAAACTTCTTAAGGTTAATTAGTGGATGACTTCTGCCTCCCATGATTTTCTTGGAATTTATTACTGGGTTAATTAGGGTAATTGCTTGTTTCATCTCTAATTACTTCATTAATCAATCAAATGATTAATTAGCCTATTAAATGGTGATAAATTCATAAATTAAGCTTGTTAATTATCTTAAAATAGTGAATGGATTTAGGGATTGAGATTAGAATTTCTTTTCCAAGTCTCTTCCCTAAGTTAATTTCATTTGGAAAGAGACTAAATTAATTTACAAATTGATTAATGATTTAATCACTTCATTAAATGGATTAATTAACTAAACTAAAAACCAAATTATTCTAGAATTTAATCATCTTAATTCCTGGGTAGATCCTTAGGTGTTCAAAAGCCTAAGGTAAGTTTAAGGAAATCATATCCATCTCACATATGTGCGAAGGTTATAAAAGTACTTAATTAAACTCTTTAGCTTAATTAATCAATAATTGTTAGCCAATTATATTAAGCCCCTTTATTTCTTAGGTGCATTTCTAATTTAAATTCCATGTGGTTGCATATCATATGTAAGCTCATAATTGTTTGAATAATTATGTTAAAGTGGTATAGGTAAGGGTAATTAATGGATTTAATTCACCCCTGAACTAAACAAAACATAAAAATCAATCTAATTATTCTAAAATTAAACTAAATTGATTCAAACTGGGGGGAATTGGTTAGGACCATCAAACTCTTTTCACATTTCCTTAGTCAAATTAAATTAAAATAAAAATAAAAATAAAAATCTCTTTAAAGAATTTTGATTCACTTTAAATAATCTTTGCTTATAGGATTGTCTTTAGGAATTAATTAGGGTGAATGAAGTCATATGCTTACATCACTTTATTTCTTTCCAAGCATGTTAAATGTTGTTTGGCATATAAAGTTATGCATCCATATCTTTTGAAAAATTAATTAAAATAGAAAATGTTTCCTTTATGTCAAATTGCACTGTTTTGGTTAAAGTAAGAATATGAGTGGCTACTATCATTATTAAATCAAAAACTATTTTCAAAACTCATAAATCAAATATTATAAATGAAGTGATGCAACTTATAAATACTTATAAGCTTGCATGTGATTATAGCATCTGATGTGTATTATGGGTTCTTCTCTTCTCTTCTCTTAACAAAGATTTGAATAGGATTTGTAAAGTGTATAGATCATTTGAAAAGAACAAAACACTTGCTTAAATCTATTCATATGCATTTCCTTATTAAGACTTAAGAAGGCGTTTCACATTTACACATGTAAATTGCACAACCAAATCAAACAAAAAAAAAATCTTTTGCATGATTCTTCATCCATTTATTTTCTTTTTATACATGCATCTGTATTTAAGAAAAGTGGTATATTAGTCTGGACATCTCGGGATTGTGAGACTTTAAGTAGCCCCAGTCTCTTGTACCTCCCAGAAAATAATGGCGTACTCACTTATGTCTTTTATACATGTAAATGTGCATTTGATTAATGGATAAAAGAGTCCCTCTTTTCTACTTAATAAAACATGCATTCATGAAATATCCAAATTTTCTTAAGCAACATCTCTTTGCATTCATCATCAAGGTATGATAAGATTTGCATTACATGTATATGTATGCTTAGGATTCATTGACATTCATGATATACATGATTGGAAAGAAATAAATGATTGTGTGTTATGTGATAGTAATTCACCTTAATTAATTCTAAAATATCTTCCTTATTGAATATGTTTATTTAGAGCAAATATAAATTTAAGATTAATTAAAACATAAAATAAAATATTCACTAAAGGAAAATTATTAATGAATCTACCTTAAAAATTTCTTAAGAATGGGATGAAAGAGAAGTTCTCTTCTCCTTTCTTATGTTTACAACACTTAGTAGCTAAATATAGGTTCATTGAAACCAAATCAAATCATCAAATAAAATTGATAAACCAACTAAATCACTTAAAATAAAATCACCCTCTAAGTTGAATCTTTTCACAGTGATAAGAAATTTCAAATATAGGAGTCGCCTTTCAAAATATGTTGGCAGAAAAAGAAAGAGGAGACCTATAGAAATTCATCTTTTGGGATGCTAGATGCAGAGATGTACTTATTCGTGATTAAGTACGTCATCAAGGAATAATGTACTATCTCGAAAGACAGAAGTCACTACCCTTTAATGGACCTAATCACCTCAATAAGGACTCCTAAGGACATTGGGTCTTCGAAGTGTACCAGAGATTCTTCCCCTACTTTACATGGAAATGTAAAGCAAAGTTTATTTTCAACCGATTTTGTTAAGTTCCCTACAGGGGCAAGCCCCCATAGTTAATTACATCTTAAGGTATGGGAATTCCTTAGAAAAATTCTCGATTAAGATAAATGATCGTTGTCTCTAAATATTTCAATAGGAAAGGACTATCAATCAATTGGTTTATTTTTGAAGATCAAATGGGATTGATCAAAGAGATTTATTATTGAAGCCAAATGGGAATGAGTAGGAGATGCTCACGATGCTAGAAAATCTAGCGATGATCTCAAACTATCCTATAGTTTAGGTGAATATTTTGATTAAAACTTTTAATTAATCTTAAGTTTAGATGAACTCTAAACAAACCTATTCAAAAAGAAAGACATTTTAAGATTAAATAAAATGAATCAAAATTCACATAACATATATTACTTCATTTCTTTCCCAACATGTATAACATACATATGAATGAATCCTAAGCATATCTATACATATAAATGAGAGTATTTAACACACTTTATGATGCATGTTAAGTAATCCATTTAAGAAAATTTGAAAGTTGAATATGTATGATTTTATTTAGTAGAAAATGGTTTCTTTATCTAAATTTTTATATACACACATGACAATAAGAAAGGCATAAGTGAGTACAATGCCATTGTTAACCAGAGGTGTAAGGTATAAAACATACTTAGGGCTATTTAAAGCCTCACAACCTCAGGGTTGTCCAAACTAATATACGACTTTCCTTAAATACAAACATGTGTATAAAAGAAATGAAATGGAAAAGAAGAATGCAAAAGTTGCATTAATGGATTCATTTTGCTTATGCAATTTATGCATGCAAGTGTAGGTAGCCCTTCTTAGGTGATAGCATAGAGATGAATAGGATATAGAATTAGGTGAGTGTTAGGTCCTTTTCAAATGAACCATATAGCTTACCAAATTTGTATTCAAAACTATGCTAATCATAAAGGAGAAAGGAAACCTATGTTAAGCATACCTTTATAATCTTCAACATGCAAACTCATAATTAAAGTATAAGTAGCACACTTTCAAATTTGGTATTTGATTTATATATTTTGAAAATTATTTGAGTTTAGTAGTGATGATAGCCACTTCATATTTCTACTTTTTCCAACACATATAAATTTGACATTAAGTAAACAATTTAATTTTTAAATTTGAATTTGAAAAATATGAATGCATGAAATCACATAGCATACAAATTTAATATGTTGGGGAAAGAATTAAAGTAATGAAAGCATGTAAACAAACTCACTTCACTTAAATCCTACAGACATTCTTATAGAATAAGAAAGTTTAAATAAATCAAAGTGAATTCAAAGTGATTTTTGTTTGGCTTCAATTTTGATTTAATTTTAAAAGGGTGAGATGAGTTTGCTGCTCCTAACCCATTCCCACATATGTTTGATTTTTTGTTTAATTTTTAGGTAATTAGATTCATTTTTAAGCATTGATTAGGTTAATGTATGAATTAAGTAACTTAATTAACCCTTACCTACACCACCTTAGAAGAATTAAACAAATAATTATGAGCCAAGGAGATTACATAAAACCCATAAGGAATTTAAATTTGCAATGCACCTAACAAGGAAAAGGCCTAATATAATTTGGCTCACAATTAAAAGTTAATTAAGCTAAGGGGTTTAGCTTAAGTAATTTCCAAGACACCCTTTCACACATATGAATTGGATTTTGATTTCCTTAATTTAACTTAGGCTATTAAACACCTAAGCATTTACCCAAAGTAGATTAATTAAGTTATGGAACTTTTTAGAATTTTTGAAAATTGATTAAGAGGATAATGACTGAATTAACCTATAATTAAAAGGAGATTAAGGAGAGAAAATGGGGTTTAGGGAATAGCGTAGGGGAAATATCCCCAAAAATATTCCATAAACCTCCTACTTGCTGGATCTGACCTTAATCAATCCTAATCATAGGTTAAAATTACTAATCATACCCTAATTATGCTTAAATACATAAAGAGGGTGATTAAGGAAATCATATGCAATTATTCTAATCAAACTTTCAATAAATTCCAAGAAAATTAGAGCCAAAGTTATCCACTAAACATACCCAAAAACTTGGGATTAATCGATGCTTAATTAAAAGTAATTATCAAAATAAACTTTCCAATAAAATCCAAATTTAGAGAAAAGCATAATTCAAAACTCATCAAAATTAATTTTAAAATGTTCTATGTTTAATTATCTTTCCATAGAATTTTGTTTAACATTTTTCTGAATTTTCTATAAGGAGTTATGAATTCTGGAAGATTCTTGAATTAATTAGAAATCAACTAAGCATTTTAACTTAATCCTAAGTATTCCTTGGCTCACGACGTGACACGTGGCCGTAGTCAGTGTGCTTTACACGCATCGTGCCATGAGGGATTACTTAAATGTCACATCCTAAATGGCGGCTGGTGACGCTCGTACTTTAATCCTCTATCTTCCAATCAAAGATCGACGACCAGAGATCTCCTCGCATTTTGAATCAGATAAAAGGAAATCTAAACGTGCTAGATTATCTCAGCCGTCCATCTAAAATATGCGGATGGATGGCTGAGATCTCCCAAGTTCTTCCCCTTGATCAACAGAGGTCGTCCATGATCAAGGGGAAGATCCAAGCTCAATCTAGCATGGATTCCAATCAAACTCAACCCACACCATCTAAAGATAGAGAGCGGTAAATCCAACAGTCGAAAATCGATGGGGTGAAAATTTCTTTCCCAAAACTCCACACCACATTGAGTTTAATGGTCAAAAAATCCCATACCTCGCCGGAGGTGATCATCAATGCTCGATTCCTTGGAGAAGCTTCGTCTGGTTGAGACGAACCCTTGCTGAAGTTTTGAGCACTTGAGATGGAGTGGATCTTTCTATGGGTCACCTCCTCCTATGCTTGAGCTCGGCTTTGATCCAATTCAATCCTCCCTTGCCTTTAGAACTTGGGAATGAACTTAGGTGAGCTCGACTTGGTCACCTAAGTGTGCTTGCAAAAGGAATTGCAACGGATTATAGTGTGGAAGAAGTTGGCTAAAGGATTGAGCTCCCCTATTTTCACTGTTTGAAAATCAAGAATGGGGAATTGGAAAGAGCTCTAGAATGCTTTCTATCACTCTCTGATGGCTCCTAGGTCTCACTAGCACTCAATCGAATTCAGGAATTACACATTTGAGTTTGTTTAGGGGGAGTATATCTCCCCCTTGAAGGATCGGACGACCGTCAATGCACTTGACATTTTGATCCAATTGAGCATATTGGGAGGGATGTTTGATCAGTTGAGAGTGTGCACATGGTCGGTTTGAGCCAAGGAGTGGATTGCTAACCTCCCATGTGCTTGAATTTGAGTTTGAGAGGGAGTTTGAATTTTTAATTTTGACCCATAGGGTGGTTTGGTCTAGGGACCAAATGGGATGACCCAAGCCCATTGGCTTGAGTGCACCACTCTCCCCTAGGTCCCCTTGAGTTTTTAGCAAAGCCTCAAGTGATTGTGAAGAGGGTATGACCAAATTACCTATGGGTTAAGCCAAAATTATTCTATGGCCTAGGGGTAGGATGGCCATTTTTAAAATTTCCCACTTTGGACATATTGGGTATGCGGAGAAACTAGGTTTGGTCAAGTTTCATTGGATTTGAAATCCATTTGATAGGGTTTGGCTCATATTGACCCATTTAGATCAAAATGGGTTAAGTTGACCAATTAGTCAAATTGGGTCAAACCAAGGGTTGGGTTAAGTTCCTATGACCATTTTAAATGTTTTGGTGGCTTTGGTTTGATTCAATTTGATATAGTTTTGGATTTGGCTCATATGATTTCATTTAGGTCAAATGGGTCAAGTTGACCTATTTGACCCATTTGACCTATTTGAGGTAGGTCAAGGATAAGTTTGGGTTTGGTTAGTCATATGGAGTGGAATGGTATCTTTGCTTCCAATCAATTTTGGTTAAGTTCAAATTTGGCTCAACATGACCCTTTAGATCATGTCTCTAAGTCAATTGGGCTAAGGTTAGGGTCTAGGCCAATTGAGGCTTTGGTCAAGTTTAACAAGTGATTTGAAACGAACTTGACCCATTGGTTTGGATCAATTTGGCTTAGATCAAGTTTTGACACATTTTGACCCTTTAGGTCAAAATGGGTCAACTTGGGTCAAGTGGCCAATTGGGCTATGTTAGGCTCAAATGTTGGTTTGGTCAAGTTCAAACATAGGTCATGAGTGAACAATAGTTTCAAACAATTTGGCCTATATTGGATTTTGGCTATGTTAGGTTTCATTTTGGGTTAAGTGTTGACTTGGTCAACCTTAGGTTTGACTTGGTTTGGCCCCATTTGATTGATTGATCATCCCATGATAATTGTTGATCAAGATGAGAGAGAAATATGAGTTTGGTTCAATCCAATTTGGTTAGGATTAGAATTTGGCTCATAAGGGTACTTTAGGTCACTTTGGGTCAAGTGAGCCTAAGTGGATCAAATGACTTGGTCAAATCTTGATTTGAAGTTCATTGAACTTGTTTATGGACTTATGATTGAAATATAAATCAATTTGCAAGTGGTTTGAAGTTAAATAAGTTTAGATCCATTTGACAATTTCATATTCAAAGGAAGAATATGAAAGAGATTTTGGCTTTGATTTTTGAAATAGGTTTTGATTGTTTGATTGAAGTTTGGATTTATATATGAGTTCATGATTGTAGGGTTGATTGAATCATGAGAGAAAATCAAGAGTTTGGCTTGATTTGGCTAAGTTCAAGATTTTGGCTTGAAAGGCTTAGATTGGATTTCGAGTTGATTTGAGTTTGATTTTTGGAATTGGTTTGATTGATTTATATTTATATTTCATTTATATATGTGAATATAAATGAGAATATAAATTGATCATGACAAAAGTTCAAGGGTTTGAAGTGGTTTAATCATGATATATGTTAAATCCATTAAAAGTGAATTTAAAGGATTTAAGGAAATTTTTAATTTGGAATTTAATTTTTGGATTTGAATTGATTGATTTATATTGATATTTCATTTATATATGAATATAAATATGAATATAAATTAGTTTTGAGAAAATCCCATGAGTTTGAATAGGTTTGATATAAATTAGTTTTGAGAAAATCCCATGAGTTTGAATAGGTTTGATCATGATTTGGGTTAAATCCATTAAAGGGAATTTAAAGATTTAAGGAAAATTTTAAATTGGGATTTAATCTTTGGGTTTGATTTGATGAGTTTGTATTTATATTTCATTTATATATGTGAATATAAATGATAATATAAATAAATTTTTAGAAAATCCCATGAATTTGAATTGGTTTAGAGTTGATTTTGGCTAAGTCCATTAATGGAAAATTAAATGGACTTAGGAAAATTTCAATGAATGGATTTTGAATTTTGGATTTAGATTAATTAGTTTGAATTCATATTTCATTTATATATGTGAATATAAATGAGAATATAAATGAATCATCAGAAAATATCAAAGGTTTGATTTGGTTTTGATCATGATTTTGGCTAAGTCCTTAAGAGAGGATTAATGACTTAGGAAAATTTGAGCTTAGGAATTTTGATGGATTTTGATCATGGGTTTCAATCATAGATTTTAATCATGGATTTCAATCATATGGAGTTGATTTGAGTTTGGAGAAAATCAAATAGAATTGATTTGGAGTTTGACTTGAAGGAAGGAAAGTGAGGAGTGGTTCAAGCTAAGGTTAGAAAAAATCCTGACGCCCTTAAAGCATGACCTATTCCTATGGCTAACCCTTCTAAGTCTCTAGGGTCAGGTTGAGTGTCAACCTAATCACTGGATGTGTCTTAAGACTAAGAAACTCTTAAAGTCTAAGAGGAATCCTATGTCTAAGATGGAGGTGTTGAGAGCTCATTCTAAAAATGAGATTAACACACACTTAGAAAATTTCAACCTTAAAACCTAGCTAAGGCATGCCACACAAACCTCAAATGGCACGCACATTAGGCTAAGTCACCATTTCTAGCTCTATGTCAGGGGTAGTGCATGGTTTGATGCCTGATTTTATTTTATGATGTAATATTTTAGACTGGATGTTTGGGTGTATGTGCGTAGATTGGATGATATGATCTCTAATCATGTCTTCTAGGGAATGTGCTTAAGTGTAGTAATAAAAATATAAATACTTTTTGTCATGTGTTGCTTATACCCTAAGCATGATCTAAATTAGGATAGGTGGACTTGGTTACTTATGTGTGGGGTGTTAAGTCTAAATTATTCATATAACTGCAGTTGTGTGGTATGTTTAGCTAATTTCTATTTTACATGTTTAATTAGATTTACTTTTCCCATTTTGATGTAAATTTTGTAATTAAGATTTGGAATGAATGTTATGGGGGAGTGGAGGTGAACATTGGTCATAAGACCATGTCTTATGTAGAAGGAGAAGCTTTTGGAGTAATCACATTCCAACCAAGCCAAGAAGAAGAAAGGAAAGAAGTAAATCAAACATAAAGAATGAAGAAATGAAGAAATGAAGAATGAAGACCCCCATAACATAAATTTCTTCTAAATTGTAATTATTCATTTGTAATCTGGGTTGTATAAGGGTAGAGCTTGGCTACCCATGCTTCTTTTCAGGTTTGTGAGGTGGAACCCGACCACAAAGGCCTTTTATTCTTTTATGCTAGCTCTATAAAATTATTTGATGTTTGTTTAGCTTGTGCATTAAGATGACATGATTTTCTTTAGTTTTTCATTATTTGATGAATGCCCTGGATGTGATTAGACTCTTAGGGAAAAATAAAATTTCTATCCAACTAATTGACTCAAAATTAAAATTAAATAACTCATAACCTCACCTAAAGCCTAGGACATAAACCAAGATAATAAAAGATTTAACAACCCCTTAGCTGAATGTTGTATGTCTCACATCATGCATTAAATCATCTTGCTTCACTCTTACTTATGGAAGGCTTCCACCTTCGTCAGAGAAAATGACTTGACCTTTGAGAGCTATGGTAGAAACACACGTCATTCTTTCTAATTTTGGCCCATAACCAATTTCTCATGCATTAGACATATGAATCCCATAGCATGTGTCAAATAAAAATGTCCAAAATTGAAAATAAACTTAACAAAATTTGCATTAGATTAAGTCATGAGTTCATGCCCTTCATGATCTAGTCTCTTAGGGAGTGAGTTTAAGGACTTAGTCTTCTTTTTAAATAAACAACATCCCAGCTATCTTGTAAAGCATAAGACTTGCCTACATGTATTTAAAATCGTAGGAGTTAGTTGGCGGCCACCCACAGAGTTTGTGGAGGTAATCCATATGCCTATTTTCTCTTAGATCTAGGTCGTGATTTCACCCTCGCCAAAGCTCCATAGATTTAGGAGCTGAGGTTGTTGTTTTCTTCTACGGGCTACAAGCATAAATCCTCACCTCTTAGGCATTTACATGATCTTGTATTACAAAATTATAAGCCCTAGATTTTTAATAAAAATTTCAACTCAAACATATAATTCTTCTCAAATTCAAAAATATGAAGCCCAACCATAGTATAGTTTAGGATGCTCGCTAGGTTTCCTAGCATCGTGAGTATCCCCTATTTATCTCTCTTCAGTTTCAGAAATAACTCCCTTCTTTTGATCAAACCCATTTGATCTTTCAAAAATAACCAATTCATTGATAGTCCCATCTTTGAAATCTTTGGAGATAACAACCATTTACCTTAATCGAGAGTATTCTTAAGGAATCTCATTCCTTAAGATGTAATTAACTATGGGGGCTTGCCTATAGTGAACTTAATGAACCCGATTTAAAATAAACCATACTTTACTTTTTCATGTAAAGTGAGGAAGAATCTCTTGTACATTCAAGACCATTATCCAGGAGTCCTTATTAGGTGATTAGGTCCATTGTAGGATGGTGATTTCTATCACTCGAGATAGTACATCATTTCTCAATGTCGCACCCAATCACCCTAATAAGAACATTGATGGATCTACGTGGTGTCCCAACAATATGCACAATAATTATTTTTATTCTTCAAATTCCCCAAAAAAGAGTTTGAGAATAAGAAAATAAAATACCACATATTTTTTTTCGATTAAGGGAGGGTTCCTCTCCATCTTTGGCAAATGATCGTCTCCAAGTATTGATAGTGGATTTGTATTTCATATGAATCCGAGACTATCCTTCTTTTCTGTTGGCACTTAGGTCATTTCATTCTTGAGCTAAGCTAGCCAACATCCTTTAGGTTTTAGGACCTCACTCCGTGTAGGTCTTAAAACTCTTGTTGGGTCCCCCAATAGGTGAAAACAAAATTTAATAAAGAGATAACTTAAGACATTTTTCTTACCATCTTTTTGGTAAGGTAAAAACTCATTCCAAAAATAAAGAAGAATAAGTCCTTTATAAAAATATCGCTTTCCAAAAGCTCTTTCCAAAAAAAAAAAATTCACATAATAAAATATTTGCACCTCATCTAATAACCTTCAAGATTGTTACATGCAGGATCTTTTCAAAAAATCGAAGTTAAGAATCATCTTTCAAAAGCACATATGAACATCCTCATTCAATATATCCAAATTTATTGAATGAAGATTTCATTTTCAAATAAAATCAAAATCAAAAATCATATTTTCAAAAAGCACTTATGAACATCGCATTCAATATACCTAAATTTATTGAATGAATATTTTGTTTCCAAATAAAACCAAAATCACCTTTTCAAAAAAGCACATATTTGAAAATGAACACCCTCATTCAATATACCCAAATTTATTGAATGAAGATTTCATTTCCAAGTAGAATCATATCATAATATTGAAATTTCATTTCAACATATCTCACATATGTTGAGGTTAGAATTTCTTTCTTTTCAAAAAGTACAAATTTGAAGATGAGCCTCTCCATTCAATACATCCAAATGTGTTGGATAGAGGTTTCATTTTCAAGCAAAATCACACTACTTGAAATTCCACTCAACACATCCCACATGTGTTAAGTAAGAATCTCTTTCTTTTTGAAAAAGCAATAATCACACACAGAAATTCCATCTTTGAAAAATAAAATAAAACTGACTTTGATTTTTACATACCCAAATTTGTTAAATGAAAATCTACTTTTCAAAATCACAAAAATTAAACATATTTGGATTCTTTATTTAGCATACCCAAATTTGCTAAGAAAAGATCCTCTTTTCAGAATCACGAAAATTAAACACATTTGGATTCTTCATTTAGCATACCCAAATTTGCTAAGTAAAGATCATCTTTCCAAAATCATAAAAATCAAACACATTTGGATTCTTTATTTAGCATACCCAAATGTGCTAAGTGTAGATCCTCTTTTCAAAAATCAAAACCAAAAATAAAACACATTTGGATTCTTTTATTTAGCATACCCAAATTTGCTAAGTAAAGATCCTCTTTTTTAAAAATTAAAACAAAAAACAAAACACATTTGGATTCTTTCATTTTAGCATACACAAATTTTCTAAGTAAAGATCCTCTTTTCAAAATCAAAATAAAAAAATAATACATTTGATTCTTTATTTAGCATACCCAAATTTGCTAAGTAAAGATCCCACCTTTTAAAATCAAAACAAAATATTAGATTTGGACTTTATTTAGCATACACAAATTTGCTAAGTAAAAATTTCATTTCTAAAACTCACACATGATTCACATCATGGTCAAACAATCAAAAGAAGCAAATTATTTTCAAACACCTCATTAAGCATACCCAAATTTGCTAAATGAATAATCCCACACAAAAAAATTAATTGACCCTCTATCTAACATACTAAAATTTGTTAAATAAAGGATCCCCAAATATAAAATCAAACTCAAATATGAACCAATGGAAGCATAAAAATCTCTCAAAAATATTAGAACCCATTTTCAACATACACAAATTTGTTGAAAATGGATTCTAAATTTAAAAATCTCTTCTCCAATTCCTTCAAAAATCTCTCCTAAATTTTAAGAGCTCCACTTAACATATTCAAATTGTTGAGTGTGGGTTCAAATTCTAAATCAAAATTTAAAAAAAGATACCAAAATACCAAAGCAAAAATTTGATGTGAGTTTGTTTTCAAAAATTGCAGAACCTCAGCTCAGTTTCAGTCAATTTTTCTCAAGATTAGTTCAGTACTAATGGATGCCTAGAAGTATGTTTTCACTTTTCCTTTTGGGATGGATTTGGCCATGGATTGGGCGAACCTACCACAGACTAAGTTTTCCCATCTTATTCACTTAGACCAAGAATTTGAGGGGGCCAAAATCACTTGTGAGGGTGCAACCCTCACAACTATCAGTAGGAGTACGATGGATGGACAGAAGCCAGTCATCCATGTCGAGATGTCATCTGATTTTGAGTTTCCCTCACTAAAGAGGAAGGCTATGGCAGTTCCCACATCAGTTGTAGTTTCAGCGCCAGTGCATTCAATGGTTCCCATCGCCTAGTGGGCTAGCACCCACTGCTTTTCTTCCAAGGGGAAGGCGCCTGTCTTGGATAGTCCCCCATTCACGAGGTAGAGTCTAGTTTCTATGCTCCTCCTCCTAGTAGAAATGAACACCACAATAAATGCTGTAAGATCAAGAGACATCATGTGCACATAGCTAAGGAGATGAAAGTAGTTTCTCAAGTTGCAGTAGAGAAGTTACCCAGGATAGTTTCTCCTCTGATCACACAAAACAAGTTTCATATTCTCTCCAAATCTGATGAGGAGAAAGATGTTAGGAGGATCTCAATGTCACCTCCTAGCGATGAGGCTCCTAGAGATAGGATGAGGTCGGCAGACCTGGTCTAGAGTTTGCATGGCTTACGAACGGTCAGAGTTCGAGGGCCAATTTAATCTATGATCAGTCACCCCTCGCAGCGTAGGTGAGCACATCCTATAGGAGAGGGCCAAAGAGGCCCATGTATCAGTACACATTATGAGCAGAGAGAGGCGGAGGTATAATAGGCAGTCAGCAGCCTCAACCCTCATGGATTTCCTCGATCGACATGTTAACCGTGCCAGTCATACTGACAATATTGTATTGACCGATACTACTCACTATGGGAGGAGAGCTCCCGTACAGAGAGAGTCGGTGGTGCCTCTATCACACCAGTCCACTCCATGTCTGCCATCTCCAGTGCAAGTTCCATCTTCCACAGTTTCATCAAAAGTCATGAAGGCAGCATCGGGAAAAGAAAGCCCCATTGGTGATCTGACTATGGCCAAGAGATCTCATTTCATCTACACTGCCGACTGAGGCGAGGTCAAGCTCTCATACTCGACCTCCTACTTCAGTTGCGGTGAAGAGGGAATGGCAACCTCATAGCATAGTAGTTGTGCCATCACCACCACCACCTCAGTTGATCATGGAGATAGTAGCAGTAGAGGGGGAAGGTGACAGTACCATTACCCCCATGGCCATAGATCCTCCTAAGAGTAGCACTCCACCCAGATCGAGTGACAGTCATGAGCAGGTATCCTCTAGTGAGCATAGCCCTCACAAGATTAGCTCTCCAATATTAGGGGAGGTTAGATGTATCTCTGTTCATGATAGTGATCCCACCACTGGTTAGCTGCGATCATTTGTGCCTGCGTAGTTGGACCATTCCCTAGATGATATTGTAGCATAATATTTTATTGAGAAGAAGGACTAGGGTATGACTAGTCTGTCCTAGAGAAGGAGAAGGTTAGTTTTGATCCCAACGAAGATGGTTTATTGGAGGACTCAGCAGGAGTGCATATGGTTAATACTAGGGGTTCCCTCCTTCAGGATCAACAGAGTTTGAAAGGTGCTGCGGTCGAGCAGGATGATACAACCTACTCGACCCAACACCTAATTCAACAACTCAAATAGAAGGATGAGTAGATCGACAAAATGGGAAAGAGGCTTGAAGATTTTATAGCAACAGTCTTGGCACTTCAGAATCAAACCCCGGCAGCACATCTTACTATTGCAGAGACTGGTCAAACTGAGTTGTTGCATGTCTTGGATCAAGCGTTTACCTCGAGAGCAGTAGCACTAGCTTGTATAGGAAGGTAGTGGATAGTACTTCTGTACAAGAAAAGGGTATTAAACTCATGGTTGAGTAGCAAGTGAGAGAAGCATTGGCATAATCCTGAGGAGGATCATCGATTCCAAAGAGTAGACCCTACTTAGAGGAATTCGATGCTATCCAGTATCTTAAGGATTTTGTGCCACCTTCTTACAAGAGCTTTGATGACAGCGGGAACCCATGCCAGCACATAGCGCACTTCAGGGCTAGCTATTGCAATGCTGGTGGTAGCGATGCATTACTATTCCATCTTTTTATTAATAGTTTAGCTGGCATAACCTTTAATTGGTATGTTAAACTTTCCATCAGTTCAGTACAGACTTTTGCTGAGTTGGAGCAACTCTTTATTAAGAGGTTTGCTGGAGCTCAGCAAAGGGTGACTGTAGGCGATCTCGTTATGACTCAACAACACCCCGATGAGTCCCTCATTGATTATATTCTCAGATGGCACAATTTGAGTATGAAATACGAACCACAGCTGTCTGAATAGCACACCATTGAAATTCTGCTAAAGAATATTCTTGGCCCGGTCTCCTTCATGCTCAAAGGTTTTACCATTAAGATATTTGAGAAGCTAATCAACAAGGTGGCTAGCCTATAAGGAGAGGCCAAATAGTTGCCTTTTAGGATCAGTCATCAAAGCCAAAGCCACAAAAAAGCTTATGAGAAGAAGCCAGCGGCAGTAAGAGCAGTGGACAAGGGGAAGCAAGAGGCTAGAGAGCAGTATGAGATACCTCGAGCTCCACAGCCTTCACTTTCACCTTCTTTACCATCACCTTTGCCATCTCACACAATAGCCTCCGACCTTCACCATCTCCTCCTCACCCTCTCAGAGTTACACATATTTGCCCCAAGTAGCTACCATCCACCTACTCTTTTAGATAAACTAAACAAACCTTATTCATTTAGAGGAGGTAGGAAAAATTTTAAGAACCTCTTAAAAAACCGATTTTCAATTTACTAGCCTAGAAAGAAAATGGTTAGAAGCAATGATCCTAACTTTTGCCCCTACCATTGCATGCTTGGCCATATTTTGGAGGATTACTTTACATTCAAGGACTGGCTGAGCATAGCTACAAGTCAGGCACCATAGTTATCCCAAAGAAATATCTAGTGGGAAAACCATCCAATTCTGTTAGGGTAATCCTTGGGAATACATGTGATCCTCTCAAAATAAAAGAAGGTTGGGTTATCTCTCTATCCCAAATCTCTAAAAAGATTTTTTCAAAAATCATGAAACTTTTCTTGCAGGTGCCTGAGGTAGCTCAAACCTCCAACATCAAGGAAGGTTAGTAAGTTGCCAAAGATAACTTAGGGAAAGTGGGAGCTCAGCAGCAGTAGCAACTTATACCAGCCCGGGATAGCCAAGTAGCACAACCACCAATCGTCGAGCCTCCGACCAGGTTGCTACTTCACTTGAACACTTCTACTTTTAGCCTTCTTCTAGTAGACATCTTATATCGATGAATGAGGGCATCAAATTCCTCACCCACTTACTTTACTATATTTCTACTATGTACCTCCCTCTAAATCAAAGAAATTGAGAAATAAAGCTAGTTTGAATTATATCTGTGTCACTTCTAATGGGTTGTCTGATTCTACTCTTATAGAAAACTCTTCAAGTCTAAATAATAATTATAACAACTTCGATCTTCCTCTTTGTAATTCAGATTTGGACTTTTCTTCTCTGAATAATATGGGTTCACCTCTTGAGATAGACTTAAAATCTTTTGATTCTGAAGGTCCTATAGGAGAAGCTGTAGGTGAGCCTGACGAGCAAGTAGAATCTTCTACTAAACCCCCATAAGAGATCATTGAAGTTAACCTCCATAGTGGCAAAGTTCTACCTTCTAGGGCAGCACCTCAAGATAAGGAAAAATAAGTCATTGATACTAATGAGCAAGAAGCCCCTCCACAAGATGCTCCACCCATGGACATGCTTATGGAGGATCAGCCAAGAGTTGATTATAATGTCCTCGCTCACCTAAGAAAGTTGCCATCTAAACTAAGCATATATGATGCCCTTATTTTATCTAAAGAGATGAGGGAATCATTAATCAAGGCTCTGCTTGATCCAGAGATATGCTTAGCTCAGTTGACCGCTATTAGAGAGGAGGCACATTATTCAAGAGAAGCCCAAGGAGCCGCATTCATAGATGAAGACCTTCTTTTGGGAGAAATGGAGCACAACTGTCCCCTCTACATCATAGTGGATATGGGAAGATTTAGACTTTCTAGGGTTTTGGTTGATCATGGTGAACATTATTATGAGTCTAAAGACCCTTGCCTATTTGAAGATTGACATCTCTACACTCCGAGGAGATCGGATGATGTTAAGGGGATTCAATGAATAGGGCGAGAGGGCTTTAGGCTCCATAATGTTACATTTCAAAATAAGTGACTAGAAGATTGAAGCCAAGTTTTATACAATTGATTCAAATATTTCATTGACTACTTTACTTGGTAGGCCTTGGATACACCATAACAAGATGTTTCCATCCTCCATCCATCTGTGCATCAAGTTTTAAAAAGATGGAATCGAATACTGTGTCAAAGGAGATGAAAAGCTATCTTCAGTTAGAGAGGTTGAGATATATGAGGATGCGACCTACTATCTTTCTCAAAATATCTTTTATCATGAACTTGGTTGAAATTCAAATGCAAAAGAAAAAAGTAAAAGAAAAGAAGAAAGAAAATGCAAGTGAATGAGAAAAGGACATCAAGGAAGAAGTAGAGCCGCATGTCACATTCCACCCACAGTTCATTCCATCATATGGACATATGGGTAGGATGACTCGACCTCCACTAGGCAGAGGCAGAGGCAGACATAGAGGCAATTTCAGAGGTGGAAGACCCCCTAGGTAGCCGCCAACCGATAGGGGTTATGTTCCAGTGTCAAATTCAAATTCTATTCACATAGACTTGGAATCCAGCTCAGAGGATGAGTCTCATGTGATTAGCATACCAGCCAATCCCTCTCGGCAGGTTTCATTGGAGGTGATGCTCGAGCCAGACAGTGATGAAGACCAGGCCTCCAAGCAAAGCATGAATGTATTCGAATTAGGTTTATGTAAAATGATTAGGCAGTAGTTGGGAACTTTAGCTCTAACCTCACTTTCTTCTCAAAAAGTTGAAGGTTTAGTAGTTAAGGAAGCCCCTAGATCTTCCATTGATGTCAAGCCGAAGAGATTCCTATTGGGATCATCATCCTCAAGTCCAGAAGCTGATGTAGAACTTGAGGATAATTCATATAAAGATTTAATGGAATTGCAATTTGATTAGTTCTCACCTTGTGATCTTAATCTTGCAAAGAAATGTTTGATTCCTTATACATGGTCTAAGCATAAGCTAGAGTACCTCAAAAAGCCATGGAACAACAAAGGCAGGGATGCACAATCAAGGTCAGGACTAGGTTTTCGATTCCGATCGATGATGATGGTTACTACTTAGTTGTCACTAATCATCTGGAGTCTGATAGGATCTTCTCAAATCACATTAACACTTATAAGAAAGCATGTTTAGAAACTTCAGATGATCCAGATGATCTTCAAATCAAGGATGCACCTCCAAAATTTGAATTTGGAATCCATTCAATAATTGATAAGCTCAAAGAAATCAACCTTGGGATAGAAGAAGATCCAAGCCTGACATACATCAGTTCTCTACTGAACAAAGAAGAAACTAATGACTTAGATCGGATATTGATTGAGTTTAAGGACTATTTTTCATGGAGTTATGGAGAGATGTCCAGATTATATCCTGACATAACAGTCCACAAACTAGAAATAGACCCTAATTCCAATCCTCTCAAGAGAGCTCTTAGATGCATGCGATTAGAAATCGAACAACATGTCATTTCTAAAATCAAGAAATTGATCGATGCTGGTTTCATTAGGGAAGAAAAATACCTACCTGTTAGCATTATGCTAGTTAAAAAAGAATGGCCAAATTGCATATATTCGATTTCAGGACTTAAATAAGGCATGTCCTAAAGATGAATTTCCACTTCTTATACTAGAAATAATGGTGGACACCACCTCATATCATCCAGTATTCTCCTTCATGGATGGGTCATCTAGCTACAACCAAATCAAGATGGCCCCCTGATCGAAATCTATTATTATAAGGTCATGTCTTTCGGCTTTAAAAATGCTGGTGCTACATACCAATGTGCCATGACTTAGATCTTCAAAGAACTCATTCATCATCAAGTTGAATGCTATGTTGATGATCTAATAGTCAAAAGCAAAGAAAAAGAAGACCATCTCTTTGACTTGAGAATATTTTTCGAACGGTTAAGACAATTTAACCTAAAAAATGAACCCCCTGAAGTGTGCATTCAGAGTAGCTTTAGGGAAGTTCCTTGGGTTTGGAGTCCGATACAGGGAATAGAATTAGATCCAGAAAAGATCAAAGCTATCTTAGAAATGACACCCCCTAAAAGTCAAACTCAACTCAGATCTTTCCAAGGGCGGTTGGCATATCTAAGATGCTTTATCTCCAATCTATCAGAAAGATGCAAGCCATTTTTAGCACTTGTTAAAAAGGATGTCAAGTTCAAGTGGGATGACAAGTACTAACATGCCTTTGAAGATATCAAGCATTTGGTGAAACCACGGTTTCAGCTTATCCCCGCGGACCACTTATCCTCCTCTTGCATTGGATGACTCCCTTGGTACTCTGTTGGCTAAAACCAATGATGAAGGGAAGGAGAATGTTCTCTACTACCTCAGTCACAGTCTGATCCCTGTCGAAGCAAACTACCCACCCATAGAAAAATATTTCCTAGCATTAATTTTTGTATCGTAAAAACTATGACACTATATGCTTTCTCATAAGGTGAACTTGATTTCAAGAATCAATCCACTACGATATCTCATATGACATTATGACGGTTGGCATGTTGGTCCATGATTCTCTCACATTGATATACATCGTATTCCTCGTGGGTGAAAGGTCGAGCACTAGTAGATTTTTTAGCAACACCCACTTTCACTTAGATGATCTCCTGACAACAAATCATGAACTTAGGGGAGATCGATGATAGCCGTTGGGAGATGTATTTTGATTGTGCAGCTTCCTTTCATAAAGGAGAAGAACCACGTTCTACTCTTCCAAGAAAGGAAGGGTAGGAATAGTTCTCTTAACTCAGGCGTGATGATGATATTCATACTATCTCTCCAATCCATGCACCAACAATGAAGCCGAGTATGAGGCTTTGATTGTCGGTCTAGAGTTAGCCATTACAGTGTGTGTCAAAACCATCAACATCTATGGGGATTCTCAGCTAGCTGGTCATCATCCAGATAGTCGGGTCCTACAAGGTTCTAAAACCCAAGCTTCGTCATTACCATGAGTACACCATGAAGCTGTTGACCCAAATCCCTAAGGTCACCATCTACACGATTTCTCAAGGAGAGAACGCAGTAGCAGATGCTTTGGTCAAACTTGCCAAGGAATTAGCATGTCTGGGAGATGAGTCCATTCCAATGAGGGTCCAAAATAAATAAGTCATATCCCTTATTGACGTTGAACTCATCAATAGAATTTTTCTTGAAGGCGGGTTGTGTCTTGAAAGGACAAAGAGGCTGGATTGGAGGCAACCATTCATATATTTCTTGACTAGAGGAAAACTACCTCAAGAGAAATCACAAGCCTATCACATGAAGTAGAGAGCTCTCTCCTATGCTCTCGTGGATGGCACCTTGTACCGACAATCTTTCGATCAAATGTGATTACGTTGTTTAGACAAACATAAGATCATCGAGGTACATTCTTCATGGAACATCAATCGATCTAAAGATGAAAACAAAGATCAAGAGACTAGGATACTCGACTTTTGATAATCATAGGATGCATGGATGCTAGGAGATGCCATCAATGTCAGGTACATGGTGTGGTCTTACATCAACCACCCAACATTCTACATCTACATTGGCCTCATGACCATTTGAGTGTTGGGATACCAACATTGTGGGTCTTATCGATCCTCCTTCAGGGTCATCGATTCATTCTAACTACTACCACTTTTCCAAGTGGCGGAGGCAATCCACTCAGAGATCACTATGTGCTCTAATTTTTTGTACCATATCATAGGTTTAGGGTGCCTCGACAAATTATATCCGATGTATGCATTTTAAAGTGCCAAGATCAGATTCACTAGGAGACAGGTATAGATTGGAGATACTCCACCATCTATCATCCCAAATGCTGGCCTAGAAGCATTCAACAAGACTCTCATCCATCTAAAAAGATACTCAATGACAACAAGTGATAGTGGCATGCGGTTAGTTGAAGCCATGTGGGCATACCACACCACATACAAAACTCCAACTATCCCATTCCCTTCTTGGTATAGGTGCGGATTACCATTAGAAGTTTAACATCACTAAGGATAACAATGGGTAATAAAATCACTACTGAATGAAGTTGTGGTTAGAAGAACTTGAAAGATTGGAGGAGAGATGCCTACAAGCATGCGAGATCCTAGATATGCAAAGCCAAGATGATTCAAGCTCACAACAAGTCGCCTAGAGCTTTTCAAGTAGGAGAGCTTGTTTTAGTTCTAAGGAGACCAATTATTGCCGTTGAAAGATGGGAGAAAAGTTTGAACCCACTTGGGAACCCTTTTCATCATAGAAGGCCTACTAAGGAGGATCTTATCAGCTTATTAATTGTAAGGGAGAATATCCAATGCTTCCAGTTAATGGGCTCTATTTGAAGAAATGCTACCCATAAAATTATGTTTGAAAATAATTATCTTCAAAAATTCTATTCCAATTCATCAAAATATTCTCTTATTTCAAAACATTGTTTGCTTCTTTGCGAATCCTCCATGACGTGTTTAGGATAGGTGTAAGAGAACCCAAGAGGCATCTTATCCTTCTTTCAGACAAACACAAGTTGAACACGATTCCCCAAGCACTACTAGAATAGGTGTGAGAGAACCAAAGAGGAATCTTATTTTGACTAAGTTAGGTATAAGAGAACCCAAGAGGCATCCTTTCTTGGTGGAATCCTAGTTTTCATTGGCACCATTTCATCAACTTTTTGTGTTTAGAATAGGTGTGATGAGAGGCATCATATTCCCTTTAACATAAGCACAAAAATAAACACATATCTTTTTCTCTCGCTATTTTGATATGGGAACAAGCCCACTCACTCATTACACTAGGTTGGGCGACATGCTACCATCATGTATGTCACTAGTGTCACATCTGGCGGATGTGAGTCCCATGCTTTCTTCTTGACCTTGTAAATTAATGAGCACCTTGTTAGAGTAGCACTTAATTTATGTTGACTTTGTTTAAGAATATGTAAGCCTACACACTTTCTTCTTGATCACCATCATAACTAGGTGGTATATTTCTTAGGATAAGTCCCGGTTTTCCCATCTTGACTACTTTCAGTTGATATAAGTCCCCCCGGTGGCATTCACTCCGTGAGCCTGATTAGCCTTTTGAGGGAAGAAGGCAGACTATCCAACAATCAATTAGGATGATGTGAGTCCGATGCTTTCTTCCTAGGTTGATTGCAAACGCAACACCTTAGGTTGGTTGATGTTCGCTATGTTGACAGCAACTCACCCGGTGGATATACCACTCTTTGATAAATGTGAGTCCCCATGCTTTCTCCATGAGTTGGCCACCGAATACCTATAGAAATTATCTTCTTCAGGGTTTTGGATAAGGCCCTTAGTGGCTCCCTTTCGGGCACTCTACTTGGATTACATCCTTTGTGATTAAGACAATGCAGTTACTTTTAGATTGGGAAGTTCCCCCTTTCCTAGTAACCACCCTTGTGGTTAGAGAATCCATTCAAATGGATGTCTGATTCTCCCTTGGTTTAAATATAAATCGAGATAGGTCTCTAATATAAGCTCCTTCTCAATATGATCCCTTAAACCAACAGGGTCCATGATAAACAAACAAACAAAATAAATAAAATTATTTGCTTGTGGATTTAGAATTAAAGCTCTCAGTGGCCCCTTTCCCAAGCAGACATCTTATCTTTAGGGTAGTGTCGGCAAAACTCCCTATAGGAATTGCCACTTGAGTTGAGATAAGTGCACTTGTCTTAGGTAGGTGGTTCAATGCTTTGTCATAAGCAGTTACCACGTCATATCACTTTGGAAGATATAAGTCTACTACGCATTCTTTCTAGCATGACTTCATGGAAACGCCTAGGTCGGGTGACATGTTACCTAATGTGTCACCCAGTGGTCTTTTTTAGAAAGATATATTTCTTCACTCCAACCACTTTGAAATCGAAAGGCACCCCTTTGGTTGGATAGTTCTCCCCTCGGTCGGGAAATTACTCACTTTGGATTGGTAAATTTGAGGTAGACCAAGACATTTACTTAGTGTAGTCCATCACAAACCGATGAGATCCATCAAATATAATTAAAAAATTAAATTAATTTTGACTATATTTGAGCTGATTTAAAGCGGCATTCATCAGTAGTAGCCTTAGGTTGGGTTCGATTCATTGTGTTATCAACTGATCACCTAGCAACTAATCCCTACTTTGGAAGATGTAAGTCTACTATGCTTTCTTCCTAATACAGCTGCTGCACACCAAAAGGTAACCCCTTTGGGATAGTCGTATTATGTGGTTGGTAGACTACCCCTTTGGATTGGTAAATTTGAGCTAGACCAAGGCCAACATGGCCCCTAGTCAGTGCAACCCATCGCAAACCGAAGGGGTCCTTCTCAAAATTAAAAAAATTTAAAATTTGAAACAAATTCAACCCTCCTCCCTAGTGGAGTCAAATTAAACAAATAAAACAAATCCAATCAACCTCCCTAGTGGAGTCAAACCAAATTAAATAAATCAAATCAATCCGCTTCTCCTTGGTCAGATGCAAAGCTTTTCAATTCCCCTAGTGGAACCAATTCAATGCAACTTGAACTTGCTCCCCTAGCAGAGAGTTCATATTTTCATCCAAAGCGGATCCTAAATTCTAATCCCCCAATGGATTTCAAAACCTCTTTTCCCCGGATGACTTGAACTTGCTCCCCTAGTGGAGAGTTCACATTTTCATCAATGGAACACCAAATCATAAATAAATCAAATCAAACTTCTTCCCAATGAGATGCAAATCAAATTAAACCTCTCATCCCCCAGTGGATGACTTGAACCTTTTCCCTTAGTGGAAGGCTCACATACTCAATCCATAGTGGACTCCTCCTTCATTCTGTCTTAGATATAAGTAGAGTTGTGTTACTAAGCTCTTGATTCCTTCACCTCTAGTTCAAGAGTAGATCATTTCTATTAGTGCTTTGATCGTTGAGTGTTGTTGATCATCTCGGTCAACACCATATGTCGATATGCCTTCTTAGTCACACACCTATTGGTCACCCTTTGTTGACATCACTTTTGGAGTGAGCTTTTACCTTCTTCTTCAGACATGGGACTCCTCTAAACACATTAAGAGTTGCTTAGTCTTAAGACACTTAGTGAATAGGTGAACACTTAACCTAACCCTAAAGACTTAGAAGAGTTAGCCATAAATAATAGGTTATGCCTTAGGGGTATTAGGAAAACTTGCCTACCCTATAGTTTGAGCCAAATCAACTTCAAATTCAAACCAACTCCAAATTCAAATCAACTTCAAATTCAAATCAACTTCAAACTCAAATCAATTTCAACTTAGTTGATTTTCTTAAATTCAAATCAACTCCAAATCAAACCTTAAATCAATTCAACCCAATTAATTTTCTCAAATCATCAAATCAATTCTAAAATTCAAATCATGAATCAATTCCAAATGATTGAAATCCATGATCAATTTTAAATCCACAATATTTCCTAAGCCTTCGATTTCATCTTATGGACTTAACCAAATCATTCCAAATTCAAAAGATTTTCTCATAACCCATTTATATTCATATTTATATTCATAAATATAAATTAAATATAAATTCAAATAACTAAAACTAAATCCATGATCAATTCTAATTCCAAAATCTTTTCTAAGCCTTTGATTTTATCTTATGGACTTAGCCAAATCATTCCAAATTCAAAAGATTTTCTCATAACCCATTTATATTCTCATTTATATTCATAAATATAAATGAAATATAAATTCAAATAATCAAAACTAAATCCAAAACTCAATTCCAAATCCAAAAATCTTTCTTAAGCCCTTTGATTTCATCCTATGGACTTAGCCAAATCAAATTCAAATCACTCCAAACTCAAAAGATTTTCATAACCCATTTATATGCATAGATATAAATGAAATATAAATTCAAATAACTAAAATCCAATTCAAAACTCAAACCCAAGTCTAACAAAAATCCAACTTATGCTCTTTCAAGTCAAATTCTTGAACTTAGCCAAATCATTCTCAAATCAATCCAAAACCTTGGATTTTCTCTTCAAACAATCAATCCTTCAATCATGAGCCAAAACATAAACATAAACTTCAATCATCAAACCAAAATAAAATTGACCCAAGTCAAACCCAGATTCACCCTTTTGACTTAAAATTATCAAATGAATCAAAATAAATTTGACTCCAAATCACTTGCAATTGGATTTATATTTTAATCATAATTTTATATGTGAGTTCAACCAAATTTGAATCAAGCCTTGATCAAGCCAATTGGCCCACTTAGGCTCACTTGGCCCAAAGTGACCTTAAGCACCTTTTTGAGCTAAATTGTAATCCAACCAAAATTGGATTGAATTAAACCCATCAAAACCTCACATTTGAGCAACAATCATCCTAAGATGATCAATCACTCAAATTGGGTCAAACCAAGTCAAACTTTGCATTTGACCAAGTCAAAACTTAGCCTAAATGAAACCTAAACTAGCCAAAATTCACCATAGGAAAAATTGGTTGAAACTATTGATCTAAACTAGTTTATAATCAATAATTGAGCATGACCAAGTCATCATTTGAGCCAAACCTAGTCTAATTGGCCACTTGACCCAAGTTGACCCAAGTTGACCTAAAAAGTCAAAATGTGTCAAATCTTGATCTAAGCTAAATTGATTGCACTAATGGGCCAAATTCATTTCAACTCACTTGTTAACTTGACCAAAGCCTCAATTGGCCAACTAGACCCAACCTATCCCAATTGACTATGAACCCAACTTGACCTAAAAGGTCAAATCAACTCAAATCAAACCAAAAATTGATTGAAACCAAAGCTTACAATACATTTCAAATGATTAACCAAACCTAAACCAACCCATGACCTAATCTAATTATATCAAATGGGTCAAATAGGTCAACTTAACCCATTTGACCTAAATGAACATAAATGAACCAAAACCAAATATAAATCAAATCGAACCATACCAATGACACCCATAGGCTACAAATGATCATTTGAACTTGATCCCATGGTTTGACCTTTGACCAATTGGTCAACTTGACCCATTTTGATCTAAATGGGTCAACTTGAGCCAAATCATATCAAATAAACTCCAAATTTATTAAAAATTGGCACAACCCATTTTCCAATCATCTCAAATCTGCCCAAATCAAAATCAAGGACAAATGATCATTTTACCCCTAGGTCAAAGGGTAACCTATGTACAAATTCACTCAGAATTTGATCAATTCTTTCTCAAAATTACTTGACATCCTCCTAGTGGACCACATGGACACCAAGGAGGGTGGTGAATATGACCCAATTGGTTTGGGTCAACCATGACTCAACCCAAGGCCAAACCGATCTCTCTAATGGAAATTCTCCACTTGGATCACCTCCTACACTCACTTAGCACATGTGCACTTCCTCTCCTCCACTCCTCTGCCAAAATCAAAGCACATGGACTCCCTAACAACCTAAAAAGACCATTTAATCTCCTAAATTGATCAAAAATGCAAGATGGCTCTCGACCGTTCGATCTAAAGAGGGGGAGATATACTCCCCCTCATTCCAATTCAATGCACATACTCTGAATTCGATTGTGCCCTAGGAAGTAAGAGCAAGCTTATCCAAGCCTTTTTAAGCATTCCCAAGCTCCTTTGAATTTCCCTCTCTCAGTTTTCTTCATAGCCGAAACAGGCGAGGCCTAAGGAAAGCCCACTTCACTCAATTCTCCATCAAACCTAAATTACACTTCCAAGCACCATCAAGGCACCTAATGAACCCAAAGCTTTTTCCAAGTCTCCAAGCTCTGGAAGGGGATTTCTCAACAAGCCATTAGAGGGGAGCTTGGTCATTGGACAATCAACTTCAAATCAAGGCTTGAAACTTTCAACAGAGCTTTGTCTCCACTAGACAAAGCTACCTCCTCCATGGGAAGTGCCGGTGATAGCCTCCGATGAGGTATTGTTCAAAAATGTTCGTCATTTGAAAAATGCTTGGTCCTTTGTGAAGGGAATTATAATTCCATTAAAATTTAACTATTGGATGTTCTTCCCTACACCTCTTGATGGTGTGGGGTGAATCCTAGCCTAATATAAGCTTAGGAGAGCTCAGATTAAGCCATGGAGGACAGACGGCCTCCGTCTCCCTCAGCTTAGGCATGGATGAATCATGGGCCATCCATCTCGAGTGTTTTGGATGGACAGCCCTGATTAAATCACGTTACATCCTATATTTAAATCCTTTGAAAAAATGGGTTTAATCCTGACCATCCCATCCTTGATCGGATGGCTCAGGGGTAAGCGCATCGCGCCACCAGTTGACACGACATGCAATGTGATAACTTCCCATCATGCCACATGGAAAGTGCGCTACATCAGCGGTCCACGTGGCAATGGGACTTAGTTAATTAGGCTATTTAATTATTCATTAATTATAGAAACTTCATAAATTCATAACTGAATATCAAAAAATCCAAAAAATGCAAACTCAAGTTCATTTTAAAGATTATTCAAATGAGATTAATATAAAATTAAGTTTAATTGATTTTAAACAATAACCTTCACTCAATTTGGATTTTATTGGAAATGTAATTAGGCTAATTAATCCTTAATTACTTTTGTAATTAATTCCAAACATCCTAGGGTTAATTAATGGGATGACCTCTGCCTCCCATGATTTTCTTGGAATTTATTGTTGGGTTAATTAGGGTAATTACTTGTTTCATCTCTAATTACTTCATTAATCAATTAAATTGTTAATTAACCTATTAAATGGTGATAAATTAATAAATTAAGCCTGTTAATCATCTTGAAATAATGAATGGATTTAGGGAATGAGATTAGGGTTTCTTTTCCAAGTCTCTTCCCCTAAGTTTATTTCATTTGGATAAACACTTAATTTGCAAATTGATTAATGATTTAATCACTTCATTAAATGGATTAATTAACTAAACTCAAAACCAAATTATTCAGAATTTAATCATCTTAAATCCTAGGTAGATCTTTAGGTGTTTAAAAGCCTAAGGTAAGTTTAAGGAAATCATATCCATCTCACATGTGTGGGAAGGTTATGAAAATACTTAATTAAACCCTTTAGCTTAATTAATCAATAATTGTGAGCCAATTGCATTAGGCTCCTTTATTTCTTAGGTGCAGTGCTGATTTAAATTCTATGTGATTGCATATCATATGTTGGCTCATAATTGCTTGAATAATTATGTTAAAGTGATCAGTAAGGAGTAATTAATGGATTTAATTCACACCTTAACCTAAACAAAATATAAAAATTAATCTAATTATTCTAAAATTAAACTAAATTGATTTGCACATGGGGGAATGGGTTAAGACCAGCAAACTCTTTTCACATTTCCTAAGTCAAATCAAATTCAAAAAAAATCTCTTTAGAGAATTTTGATTCACTTTAAATAATCTTATCTTATAAGATTGTCTTCAGGAATTAATTAGGGTGAATGAAGTCATATGCTTACATCACTTTATTTCTTTCCAAGCATGTTAAATATTATTTCCCATATGAAGTCATGCATCTATATCTTTTGAAAAATCATTTAAAATAGAAAATATTTCCTTTATGTCAAATTGCATGTTTTGACTAAAGTAAGAATAGGAGTGGCTACTATCATTATTAAATCAAAAATTATTTTTTAAAATAAATAAATAAAAGATTATAAATGAAGTGATGCTACTTATAAATACTTATAAGCTTGCATGTGATTATAACATAAGATGTGTATTATGTGTTCTTCTCTTCTCTTCTCTTAACATGGATTTGAATAGGATTTGTAAAGTGTATAGTTCATTTGAAAAGAACACAACACCTGCTTAAATCTATTCCTATGCATTCTCATGTTATGACTTAAGAAGGCTCTTCACATTTACACATGTAAATTACACAATCAAATAAAAAAAAATCTTTTGCATGATTCTTCATCCATTTGTTTTCTTTTTTGTACATACACATGTATTTAAGAAAAGTAGTATATTAGTCTGAATATTTGAGGATTGTGAGGCTTTAAGTAGCCCCAAGTAGGTCTTGTACCTCACACCCCTGGTGTAGAAAATAATGGCACCGTACTCACTTATGTCTTTTATACATGTAAATGTGCATTTGATTAATGGATAAAAGAGTCCCTCTTTTCTCGCTTAATAAAATATGCATTCATGAAATATCCAAATTTTCTTAACCAATATTTCATTGCATTCATCATCAAGGTATGCTAAGATTTGTATCATGTATGTATATGCTTAGGATTCATTCATATGCATGGTATACATGATTAGAAAGAAATAAATGGTTGTGTATTATGTGATAGTAATTCACCTTAGTTAATCCTAAAAATGTCTTTCTTATTGAATAGGTTTATTTAGAGCAAATCTAAATTTAGGATTAATTAAAACACATAATAAAATATTCACTAAAGAAAAATCATTAATGAATCTATCTTAGAAATTACTTTAGATAGGGACGAAAGAGAAGTTCTCTTCTCCTTTCTTCTCTTTACAACACTTAGTAACTAAATGTAGGTTCATTCAAACCAAATCAAATTATCAAAAAAAATTGATAAATCAACTAAATCACTTAAAATGAAACCACCCTCTAAGTTGAATCATTTCACACTTAGAAAATTCCAACCTTAAAGCCTAGCTAAGACATGCCACATAAACCTCAAATGACACACATATTAGGCTAAGTCACCATTTCTAGCTCTATGTTAGGGCGGTACATGGTTTGATACTTGATTTTATTGTATGATGTAATATTTTAGACTGGATGTTAGAATGTATGTGCCTAGACTGGATGATAGGACGATCTTAGTCTAATCATGTCTTCTATAGGGAATTGTGCTTAAGGGGCGCTGTAATAAAAATATAAATTCTTTTGTTGTGTAGGTTGCTTATACCCCTATGCATGATCAAAATTAGGACAGGTGGACTTGGTTACCCATGTGTTCAAATTATTATTCATAACCTTTGACTTGTGTGTGGTATGTTTGGCTAATCTATGTTTTACAGGTTTAGTTAAATTTACTTTACTTATTTTGATGTAAATTTTGTAATTAAGATTTGGAATGAATGTTATGGGGGAGTGGTTGTGAACATTGGTCATAAGACCATGTCTTATGTACCATGTGAAGCTTTTTGAGCAACCACATTCCAACCAAGACAAGAAGAAGAAATGAAAGAAGCAAATCAAACATAAAGAATAAAGAAATGAAGAAATGAAGAATGAAGACTCCCATAACATAAATTTCTTCTAAATTATAATTATTCATTTGTAATACGGGTTGAATAAGGGTAGAGCTTGGCTACCCACTTTCTTTTGGTTTGCAGGTGGAACCCAACCACAAAGGCCTTTTATTCTTTTGCGTTAGCTTTATAAAATTGTTTGATGTTTGTTTAGCTTATACATTAAGATGACATGATTTTTCTTAGTTTATTCATTATTTGATGAATGGCCTGGATGCGAATAGGCTCTTAGGGAAAAATAAATTTTCTATCCAATTAATCGACTCAAAATTAAAATTAAACAACTCATAACCTCACCTAAAGCCTAAGACATAAGCCAAGATAATAAAAGATTTAACAACCCTTTAGGTGAATGTTGTATGTCTCACATAATGTATAAAATCATCTTGCTTCACTCTTGCTTATAGATGGATTCCACCTTTGCAGAGAAAATGGCTTGACCTTTGAGAGTCATCGTGGAAACACACCTCCTTCTTTTTTGATTTTGGCCCATAACTAATTTCTCATGCATTAGGCATATGAATCCCATAGATTGTGTCAAAAAAAATGTCTAAAAATGAAAATAAACTTAACAAAATTTGCATTAGATTAAGTCATGTGTTCATGCTCTTCATGATCTAGTCTCTTAGGGAGCGAGTTCAAGGAGTTAGTCTTCTTTCTAAATAAACAAATAACCTAACTATCTTGCAAAGAATAAGACTTGCCTACATGTATTAAAAATCATAGGAGGAGTTAATTGGTGGCCACCCCCAGGAGGTTGTAAATCTAACATTCGAGTGATTTATTCTCTCTTGTGGAGGTAAGTCATATGCCCATTTTCGCCTTAGATTTAGGTCGTGATTTATCCCTCGCCAAAGCTCCATAGATTTAGGACCTGAGGTTGTTGTTGGGCTACAAGCATAAATTCTCACCTCTGGCATTTCCATGATCTTGTATTATAGAATTATAAGCACCAGATTTAAAAAATTCAACTCAAATATATAATTCTC
The DNA here is from genome assembly GCA_021442155.1 of Cymbidium sinense. NCBI lineage: Eukaryota > Viridiplantae > Streptophyta > Magnoliopsida > Asparagales > Orchidaceae > Cymbidium > Cymbidium sinense. The sequence goes on along the minus strand of CM038226.1, from coordinate 26,089,610 downwards.
AAATTCAAAAATATAAAGCCCAACCATAGGATAGTTTGGGATGCTTGCTAGTTTCCCAACATCGTGAGTATCTCCTACTTATCTCCCTTTTATTTCGATAATAACTCCCTCCTTTTGATCAATCCCATTTGATCTTCCAAAAATAACCAATTGATCGATAGTTCTATCTTTGAAATATTTGGACACAACGATCATTTACCTTAATCAAGAGTATTCTTAAGTAATTTCATTTTTTAATATGTAATTAACTATGAGGGCTTGCCTCCATAGGGAACTTAACGAACTCGATTTAAAATAAACCCTACTTTACTTTTCCATGTAAAGTAAGGGAATAATCTTTGGTACATTCGAAGATCCATTGTCCTTAGGAGTTCTTATTAGGTGATTAGGTCCATTGTAGGATGGTGACTTCTGTCTCTCGAGATAGTATATCATTCCTCAATATCGCACAATAAGAACATCTCATGATCTACGTGGTATCCCAAAAATATACACAACAATTATTTTTATTCTTCAAATTCCCCAAAAGAGAGTTTGAGGAATAAGAAAATAAAACACCATAAGGAGCAACATCTAACATTTTTTTGGCTAATACTCTAAGTGACGAGTGGTTTTTCACCCACAAACCGTCTTTGCACACTATACCCTATTGGGTTAGGAGAGTCTTGAAACCTACATAATGAAATGCAAGCAGATGTATGCACCATTCCCCACATTTATATTCATATGCATCCACAAATTGCTTCTTGCAATCTCATTTCCTATTCCGGATGAGAGGAAGAGAGGAAGAGAGCGGTTGTGGGTTTATGATCAATGGTTGATAGACCTGTTGTACCAGAAGGATGCAAAACCTGAATGTGATCAGCACATTCAGCAAAGAGAACATTCTGTTGCTTAGCAGCATGAGAATTATCTCCATCCAATACTTGCTTTTGTTGCTGCTGGAAAGAACCCTCAAGATGAGATTGAGGAGAACTTACAAACAATCCATAAGATGCTTGAGTGTCTCCAGACAAGCCCAGAGTACCCAAGGGATGTCTTAGCGTAGAATGGTCACTTTTTTCAGCAGTTGGATCAAAGATCTGCTCCGTATCTAGTACTAATTCAAGGACCTTGTTGGCTCCATATATCCCACATTGACCAGGGTTTACAGCGTGCTTAACTTTGGGTTCCACAGAACTTTCAATCATTGCCACGCTAACTACTTTATGCTGACCCTTCAGCCTTGCCGCATCATCGGAATAATAACTATGGACTATAGGATGGTCATTTGTACGGGCATCGGCACCGAGTAGGACGAGGAGCATAGCTTGTAACGTGAGAGCCATTTCCGAGGTAAAATTACTCCTGCAGTGTAATTCGAATCTTTCTTGCAAAAGGTATGGCCACAGAAGCCACCATGCAGTGCCTTCCTTCCTTTTTCTAATCCACAATACTGAACTGCATTCATAAACTCCTCGCATAAGTAACAGCATCGTAGTACGTGCCAGAACTCCATCTTCGACTAGGAGGAAGGCCTAAGTCGTGGCCTTGGTCAGGAAGAGTGGGAGCGTACTTAATCTGATACTGGAGATCGAGGGCGCTCACAATTCTGAGTTATTGAATGGCATAATCGAAGGGCAGCGGAATGACAAGGTCCGTGACAACTCGACTAGGTGTGTATGATCCGATTTCAGTCGAACTAGTCGGCCGAATCGAAGTCGCGTCAAGATTTCGATTGAGCTGATGATCGATCGATCGAAGATCCAAAGTGAAACGAGTTGGCTCGAAATCCAAACGAGCTCGATTGACTAAAATTGATTTCAAGGTGATTCATAAATTTTTGAATATTTAAATAATATAATGTAAACATACAACAACAGTTACACAATTGAGTTGAAAAATAAAATTTTAATGACATTATAATTTCACATTACAACTAAATAGTTCTTATAAATACAAATTTTGTACAACTCTCACTAATATTATACATCGATATCTTATATTTGATCACCTAACAATAATAAAAAGTCTATAAAATGATACAATTGACAATATTTAAAATAAATAAAAAATAACAAAAATATTAAATTGTCTTTTACTTGTGGGACTTACATAGGGCTGCAAACGAACCGAATCGAACCGGCGAGTATCTCTCAAGCTCGTTGCCAAGATGGAGCTTGAGTTCCCGAGCTCGATGAAGCTTTAGGATGGTGTTGAGCTCGTTAAAAAAAATTACGAGCTCCTTAACGAGCCTTAATCAGCCATTATCGAGCCTTAATCGAGCCTTATACGTGATATTTATGAAAGCCTTCATCGAGCCTTAATCGAGCCTTATACATTATTGTTTCAACAATCCCATTTTCGCTTCTTAACGAGCTTGTTGCAGCTTTAAATGATCTGTTCAACATAATGAAGAACAATAACTTGTGTTTGTCATTTAACAATTGAGTATTTACAAAAGTGTTCAAGCTCGTTCGATTAATTAAATGAACGAACATAAACGAGCTCTAATCGAGCCGAGTCACGAGTAGCTTGTTGAACGCTCGGTTCGTTTACACCCCTAGACTTAGAGTCAGAGAAAATAATATCCATCTTTAAGCATTAGCAAATAATAATTAGTAGAAATTTATAATTTGTATATTTCACTTCAATAATCAGATGCTAAACCTCCGCCACAAAGCCATCCATTAGAGCCATAAATATAGAGAAACAAATCTCTAACAAAAATTTGAAATCTTTAACAAATGTAATAAAATATAAACTTTTTTTTTTTTTTAAAAAGTAATCTCAAAAGGGCCCCAAAACATAATTATGACAGCAAACGCAAGCATTACAGCTTTTAGAAAATACTTTTCATGGAAAGACAACTGTTTCTAGTAAAATCTCAATATTACAATCATGACAACACAGTAACTAAACTCCCAATAGGCAGGCAATATCCTCATAATTGAAGCTGCATGACAATAATAATTACTGCAAGTGTTTCAACACAAAACTAAACCATCAACTTTGCCAGATAGGCAGAATGCAGACATAATATCTGATATGAACATGTTTCTAAATAAAATGATTGCTCATATTCAAATGTATTGTTTAACTTAAAACCATCAAACAAATGAAACTGCTGTCACATCAAACAAATGAAACTTGCTTTAAGCCAATTGCAATCATCAGTCATCTCCTCAGGGATAGTGTAATGGGCATAGCAATTAGCACATTAAAATAATTTCTCACTACACATAGCACATTAACATAATTTCTCACTGCACATTACAACTATAGAAGTGTGAAACGTTCAGAAATCAAAACCCAAAATAGAAGGCTAAGTGGCTAACCTCTCGGCTCTAACATGCAGGTAAAAAAAATATAACTTCATCCGCAAGAATCGCAAGTTGCAACTGCATAAAAACAATGATACACATGCATGACAGCATGAAGCAGCACAACAAACCATCCTGAACAGTTAAGCTTGGTCCCTTGGACACTTAGTTAGGTAATAAAAACAAAAGCAACTTGACGAAATCTCTAAACTCAAACAATTGAAGAATCGAAACATCCCTAGTAGGCTAACCTCAAATAATGGAATAATGAAAATAATTGAAAGAACCGACATCTCATAGACATAGGCTCATAGCATGAAATACTTACAGAATCAGGAAATGAAACAAGTAGGTAGTAAATCTGGAGCAAAGAAGCAAACCGAGCACGCATGTGATCGAACAAGCTAGGTTGAACGCGATGATAGTGACAAAGAAACACCTCAACCAGAGATCGAAATCAAGTCCGATCCACGATATCGTGAGGAATCGATTTTGAAAATTAGGCATGAGCGACGAAGCCAAGAAGAAAAAGAAGAAAGAAGGGTCATGAGAGTCGAGTCGGAGTCTTCCGCTCGAGTGTCGAGGACTCAACCGAGGCGCCGACATAGAGAAAAGTAAATTCATCTCCCCGTTGATTTAACGATTCCTCGATCGACAACAACTGCATTCGGTAATTATAACGGGTTTCTGATAGGCGGCCAACGGCCCAATTATTTCGATCCAATCCCGAAGTAATTCGAGTCAGGCTTTGAACTTGACTCGAAATAATTTCGAGCCAAATTTCTGGCTCAAAAGTCGGCTCGTTTTCTTCGACTCGATCTCGATTCGAGCTCAAATTTAGTCGATTTTCGAGCGAGCCACGATCTTCGAGTAAATTTCTCAGCCCTACTCTCTGCTTCCTGAGATTGTTTGAATTAAAGTTATTTTGAAAATCAAGAATTAAGAAGTTTCTGACTTTAAAATAAGCCATGATATAGCAGCCATCGGCTAGTATGGAAGAGAAGTAGCGTGCTATAGCAGTGCTGGTATAGCGAAATAGAACGCCTTTCTGTTTTTGCAAAGTGATGTTGAAGTCGAAGAGAGTGGAACATATGGCCGTATGAAACTCGACAGAATTGATTTTGATTAGTATGAATTATCTTATCTCTGTGAAAAAAGCTCCCGAGTTGGCCACGTTCTTCCATCTCTTTGATGATATCATGATAACGGTAGTAAGTTATTGGAAAAGTGGCTAGGGCTGATGAGGGGGTAGAGTGGGTGTGCAGCAGGTAGATGTACAGAACAAGGAACTCTTTTCTCGAACGAGTGAGAACACCGTGAGAGAGGGAGAGGAGTGAAACCATGGACGAGAGAGAGAGAAAGATTGTGCCCTTGCGGTTTGCTGTTGAAGAAGAAGAAGGGGGAATCGAGAGTGGAGGGAACGGGTTTTCTTGCGGTTCCTCGACCGAAAGCACACGAGAGGTCAGGAGGGAGGAAACTAGGCGTGTGCAATTTCTGTGCAGTTCAGAGGGTCGGACGAGCGAAAATAGGAATCGAGAGATTGAATTGGGGTTTTAGGGTTAGCTATTAAATGATAACTTAGATAGATATTTTATTTAAGTGATTAAATTAATCTACAATTTAAAATTTTGTATGATGATATTATATAGCTAATATATATGTTGATCTAAGATTATTCTGATGTTCTGGATGCAACGGCGTAGCCCATTTTATGATCGAAGGCCGTTTGGTTCAAGTCGACGTCAAATTGGATCAATTTTGGCTCAAAATTTTGCGTCACCGCTTCCAATCGCTCGACATTCATGCAAACTTATCCAAATTGAGTGAAAATAATCTCACTTGATAGATTTTGATGTTTTGAAACTCTCAACGAAATCAATTTTATGAACGAAGATCATTTGATTTAAGTCGGCGCCTCCTGACCTCGATATGCATGTAGGCGCATTGATGACTCGATCGTTTGATCAGTTGATCATTAGTTGTGCAATGTTTATATTCTGACCACTTACGACAGTCTGAACACAATGACAAGTCCGTTAATCAATCAGAGATCATTTCAACTGATTTTGGCGACGTCCAATATATTTCAGCATCGATTTACGTGCTGCCACTTCTGATCATTCTACATTCATGTAGACTCGTCTGAATTGAGCGTCGACATTCTTATTTGGTAGGTTTCGGTGTTTTGAAGCCAACGACGCAACCAATTTCACGAATGGAGGTCGTTTGGACATCGTCGTAGTTTCTCTTCTCTAATGCGTGTCGACACATTGACAGCTCGATTGCTTGCTCGGCTGATCGTTAGATTATGCAATATTTATATTCTAACAAATTTCAATGTTCTGAATGTGATGGCAAAGTTCATTCATCGATCGGAGGTCATTTGGGCATCGTCGTAGCCTCCCAACTCTGATATGTGCGTCGACACATTAGCAGCTCAATCACTTGCTCGGTTGATCGTTAGATTATGCAATATTTATATTCTGACCAATTTTGATGTTCTGAACACAATGACAAAGTTCGTTCATCGATCGAGGTCATTTGGGCATCATCGCAGTCTCTTGACTTCGATATATGCCTCGGCACATTGGCAGCTCGATCGCTTGCTCGACTGATCATTAGATTATGCAATATTTATACTCTGACCAATTTCGATGTTCTGAACATGATGACGAAGTCCATTCATCGATCAGAGGTCATTTGGGTATCGTTGCAGCCTCCCGACTTCGATATTCGCATCAGCACATTGATAGCTCAATCGGTTGATTGGTTGCTCGTTAGATTGTGCAATATTTATATTCTGACTAATTTCGAAGTTTTGAACGGGATGACGAAGTTTGTTTGTTGATCGAAGGTCATTTCAACTATTTTCGACGACGTTCAATGCATTTTAAGCTTCGATTTGCACGTTATTGCATCCAAAGTCTGACGAATTTGACTTGTGGGATTGACTCGACTTATGACATGTTGTACATTGCCTTAATATTATCTTGAAAGATATTCAAATAATGTCTTATGTCATTGAGCTTGCAAAGAATGCATCTAAGGTGGCACTTTTTATTATAATCATATCTTCATGCTAGCTTGATTATGAAATAGAATTGATTGATAAGAGATAATGCATCTTGGGGCAATAAGATTTACAACTACTTTCATTACTTTGAATGGTGTTTATGAGCATAAACATAATTTTCAGGCATTTATTACTAAGAAGTGTTATGCATACTCAAAGTTGGGTAAAACTATAAAGGAAAAAGAAGTAGTTTCTATTAGTTTAGATTTTGAATTCTAGAATGATTAATTTATAATGTTGAAGTTGTGTGAGCCTATGATAAGGTTAGTATTCTTAGTTTCTTAGTTTATAATTTATTTTTTAAAAATGAAACATCCATAACTTCAACTTTCTACATTTTTTATTAAATTATAAATTTCTATAGGTTGGTTCCAATAACTGATTCTGATGCAATCCTCACTTGAATATCTTTATGATGGCATACACAAAGCACAAAAAGTAACAAATGTTGACCTACATGTCTATTCCATTATATGAAACAAACCAAATGTAATGGCATCAACAATTAATGAAAGTGATTTGCACAAATTGAAGTTAAATTACTTCGATCTTCTTAATCATCGTCGAGACTAACCAAACAATGTCGGTTCATAAAATGGACTACACCAATGCATTTGTAGCGACATAATCTATCAAATGAAGCTTCATGTAATGGATTTGGCCACATGCAACAATGATAAAGAGCTACAAACAAAGCACTACTCAAATCAAGCCAAATACATTTCGACAATGATTGACATTGCCAAAATGATGTTCGTTAGCAAAATGTATCACTCCAATGAGTTCGGTGCACCACAAATGCATAGAAAATAAGCACATATTTTCTTAGCGTGAATACGCAATTAACTACATCGAGTTCGTGGCATGAAATTTGAAGTGCACGAAGAACGATGGAACTTGCGAATATATATATATATAAAACTAATATTAACTATTTATTTAGTTGACTAATTAAATTAATACAAAATGTTAATTGATCAATTATACAGAACTAAAAATTTTATAAGCAACGTATTACTATCATTATCAAATTAAAATTAATATAAGAAATTTATCTAGATTAGACATGTTTTGCTTAATGTATATTGTAAATATTAGTTTAATGAAATTAGGATCAAATGACACCATAGTATTAACAAATGAATTAATTAATGAGTTTAAAAAAGGAGTTTTCAGTTGAATATATATATATATATATATATATATATATATATATATATATATATATATATATATATATATATATATATATATATATATATATATAATCAATTTGAAACCTTGAATTCCCTCGAAATCCCTCAAAACCCAAAATTCTCTCTCCCATCATCACCACTTCCTCGTATGAGTCGAGAAAATATTACATGTGGAGTCCGGACATAACTTTGCGTTCCGAAGCCAACCGATCTCAACACGTGTTATTAATAAATCTTTTTTACTTTATAACGTGGTAACGTCAGTTGCGATGCCGTTGACATTATTTGGACCAAGCCCGACCCGACCTGTTCAAACAACAGGAGAAAATGTTACGGATGGCGTGGACAATGTTTCAGATTCCAAGCCCCTAAAAATTTAGGTATTTTTATATTTGTTCAGAAATTTTTCTCAGCTCCCTCTCCCAGTGTGCATTAGTGCGAGCATCCAACATTCCCCCAAAGTTCTGCTAAATCTCGGGCATTAAAAATCGAGGTATTATATCATCTTCTCCATTTAGGCAACTCTATGAGGTATATCTTCTTGCATTCTTGAACTTTAAAGATTTAAGATTTTCACATTTGTTCCGATCATCGAATAGGAGCACATTTGAGTTTTTTAAAGTAGACTTTGGGGGTTTTTTGGAGCAGTTTTCACGTGTACATTCATGAGTGTATACCCTTTTTCCCTAATTTTTTAAACAGTGGGACTTGTCATATGCTTAGTACATTCTATTGCAAGCTATTTGGAGTTTATTCATGAAGAATTTGTGAGTTTTTGGAGCTATTTTTGAATTGTACACTCTGTACACTTAGGAGTGTACACCCTTTTTTTCAAATTTTTTTAACTGTGGAGTTTGCCATTTGTTTACACATGGTATTATAAGTTGTTTATAGATGTTTCTTAGAGAATTTGGTGATTTTTGGAGCTATTTTTCATATGTACATTCTGTACACTCATGAGTGTACACCACATTTTCAAAAAGTTTTTAACTGTGGGGCTTGTCATTTATTTTGTACATACTATTGTAAGCTGTCTGGAGATATTTCTTGGAGAATTTGGTGATTTTTGGAGCTATTTTACATGTGTACACTCTGTACACTCGTGAGTGTACACCACTTTTTTCAATTTTTTTTTTAACTGTGAGCTTGCCATATTTTTATTACATTCTATTGTAAGCTGTTTGGAGTATAGTCCTGAAAAATTTGGGAGTTTTTGGAGGTATTTTTGAAGTGTACACCCCTTTTTTTCAATTTTTTCAACTGCGGGGCTTGTAATATGTTTAGTACATTCTATTGTAAACTGTTTGAAGTTTAGACCTAGAAAATTTATGAGTTTTTGGAGCATTTTTGAAGTGTACACTATGTACACTCATGAGTGTACACCCTTTTTTTTTAGTTTTTTTTCAACTACATGACTTGCCATATGTTTCGTACATGTTATTGTAAATTATTTGGAGATTAGTCCTAAAGAATTTGGAGAGTTTTTGGAGCTATTTTTGAAGTGTATACTCTATACACCCATGAGTGTACCCTTTTTTCAATTTTTTTTTCAACTATAGGGCTTGCCATATGTTTAGTATATTCTATTGCAAGCTGTTTGGAGTTTAGTCTTGGAAAATTTGGGAGTTTTTGGAGCTATTTTTGAAGTGTACCCTCTGAACACTCATGAGTGTACACCCCTTTTTCAAATTTTTTCAACTGTGGGGATTGCCATATATTTAGTACATTCTATTTTAAGCTATTTGGAGTTTAGTCCTGGAGAATTTGGTTATTTTTTAGAGCTATTTTTGAAGTGTACACTATGTACACTCATGAGTGTACACCCCATTTTTTAGAATTTTTCAACTATAGGGCTTGCCATATGATCTGCACATGCAATTGTAAGCTATTTGGAGATGTTTCTTGGAGAATTTATGTGTTTTTGGAGCTATTTTTCATGTGTACATTCTGTACACTTATGAGTGTATATCCATTTTTTTAATTTTTTTTTTCAACTGTGGGGCTTGTCATATGTTTACTCATTCTATTGTAAGTTATCTAGTGTAAACTTTTTTCTCAATTGTTTTTAACAGTGGGACTTGCCATATGTTTTGTACATGCTATTGTAAGCTGTTTGGAGTTTAGTCATGGAGAATTTGAGAGTTTTTGGAGCTATTTTTCAAGTGTACACTTTGTACACTCATGAATGTACATCTTTTTTTTTTCAAATTTTTTCAACTGTGGGGCTTGCCATATGTCTACTACATTCTATTATAAGATGTCTGGAGTTATTTCCTAGAGAATTTTAGAGTTTTTAGAGCTATTTTTGGTGTGTACACCTCTTTCTTCAAATTTTTTTAACTGTGGAGCTTGCCATATGTTTAGTACATTCTATTGTAAGCTATCTGGAGATATTTCCTGGAGAATTTGGGAGTTTTTGGAGCTATTTTTCATGTGTATATTTTGTACACTCACAAGTGTACACCCATTTTTAAATTTTTTTTAACTTTGGGGCTTGCCATATATTTTGTACATGATATTGTAAGCTGCTTGGTGATATTTCCTTGAGAATTTAGGGTTTTTGGAATTTTTTTTCATATGTATATTCTGCACACTCATGAGTGTGCACCCTTTTTTCATTTTATTTTAACTGTGGGGCTTGCCATATATTTTGTACATACTTTTGTAAGCTATTTAGAGATGTTTCCTAGAGAATTTGAAGGATTTTTGAAGCTATTTTTCATGTGTACACTCATGAATATACACCATTTTTTTCAAATTAAACTCAGGGGGCTCGTTATATGGAATTGGGTGTGTGTTATAAGTGTACACTCTGTACACTCATGAGTTTATACCCCTTTTCTCAATTTTTTTCAATTTTGGGGCTTGCCATATGTTTTGTACATTATATTATAAGCTATTTGGAGTTTAGTCCTGGAGAATTTGGGAGATTTTGAGATATTTTTGAAGTGTACACTCTGTACACTCATGAGCGTACACCTTTTTCTTAATTTTGTTTCAACTGTGGGGCTTTCCATATGTTTAGTACATTCTATTGTAAGCTGTTTGGAGTTTAGTCTTAAAGAATTTGGGGGGTTTTTTGGAGCTATTTTTGAAGCGTACACTTTACACACTCATGAGTGTACACTCAAATTTTCAAAAATTTTCAACTGTGGGGCTTGCCATATATTTTGTATATGCTATTATAAGCTATTTGGAGTTTAGTCCTAGAGAATTTGGAGATTTTTGGAGCTATTTTTAGGTGTACACTCTGTGTACTCATGAGTGTACACACTTTTTTTTAATTTTTTTCAACTATGTGGCTTGCCATAAGTTTAATACATTATACTGTAAGTTGTTTGGAGTTTAGTCCTGGAGAATTTGGGGGTTTTGGAGCTATTTTTGAAGTATAAACTTTGTACATTCATGAGTGTACATCCCATTTTTCATAATTTTTTAACTGTGGGGCTTGCCATATGTTTAGTATATTATATTGTAAACTATTTGGATTTTAGTCCTGGAGAATTTGGAGGCTTTTGGAGCTATTTTTGAAGTGTACACTTTGTACACTCATGAGTGTACACTCCTTTTTTTAATTTTTTCTATGGGGCTTGCCATATGATTAGTACATGCTATTATAAGCTATTTGGAGATGTTTCCTAGAGAATTAGTTGGTTTTTGGAGCTATTTTCCACCCTTTTTTTCAAATTTTTTCAGTAGTGGGCTTGTCTTATGTTTACTACATTCTATTGTAAGCTATCTGGAGATATTTCCTAGAGAATTTGGAGAGTTTTGGAGCTATTTTCCATGTATACACTTTGGACACTCATGAGTATAAACCCCTTTTCTCAATTTTTTTCAACTATGGAGCTTGTCATATGTTTTGTACATGCTATTGTAAGCTGTTTGGAGTTTAATCTTGGAGAATTTGGGAGTTTTTGGAGCTATTTTTGAAGTGTACACTCTATACACTCATGAGTGTACATCTTTTTTTTCAATTTTTTCAACTGTGGGGCTTGTCATATATTTATTAGATTATATTGTAAGATGTTTAGAGATGTTTCTTAGAAAATTTTAGAGTTTTTGGAGCTATTTTTCATGTGTACACTCTGTACACTCATGAATGTACACCTTTTTTTTCAGAAATTTTCAACTGTGGGGCTTGCCATATGTTTAGTACATTCTATTGTAAGCTGTTTAGAGATATTTTTTAGAGAATTTGAGAGTTTTTGGAGCTATTTTCCATGTGTACACTCATGAGTGTACACTCTATACACTCATGAGTGTACACTCTTTTTTTGTCAAATTTTTTTCAAATGTGGAGCTTGCTATATGTTTTGTACATTCTATTGTAAGCTGTTTGGAGATGTTTTCTAAAAAATTTGAGAGTTTTTGGTGTTGTTTTCTATGCGTACACTCTGGGCCTCTATTCTGAAGATAATGTTCTCATGAATTCACTTTTCATTTTGAACCTTAAAATGTCTTGGAAAAGGATACCTTTCAGTTACAGGCCATCCACCATTAGACCAGTATTTGATTCTATTTCAGGCCGCTTTAGTGATGTTGTGCTTATCATTTTAAGATGGCTACATATGTATCAATTCATTAGAATGCATATCATTCAATAAGATTCGGTTGTAATCACTTCAATCATGTCCTGCTAGAATATAGAAAAACAGACATTCTATATTGGTGGCCAATGCATTCCTTTCACCCCTAATGATGTTGCATTAATTGTAGGGATACCAAACAGAGGAGAGAAGGTCATATGGTAAAAATCCCCACTTTCCAAGTCTGACTAAGTTGATTTTAAGAATAAAATTGAGAAGTTAGATCACTCGTTGACCGCAACACAGTTTGTAATGTACATATAATTTTTTACTTTCAATTCTTTTTATATATATCATAATTATAGAGTGGCATTAGATTTGATCTCCTACGCCAACGATATAGAGAGATTTGTTGATTATAATTAGTCAGAAGTCATCTAGAGCTTCCTGGTTTCATAGTTTGATGGTATTACATCAAAAATTTTGACTTAAAAGGCACCCGGGTATATGAGTGTCTTTGTCACTCTTCTGATGGTATGTTTTACATCTTTAGATTTATATTATCTTATGCACTGAAGCTAAGTTATGTAAATATTTATTGCAGATTTGGGCAACATAGCACATAAGAATCATATGACCACCCATTCCTTCTACAAAGCCATGTATGTTATGATGGATAAAAAATAAAGTTTACAGAGGCTTCCTTTAGGGGTTTGCAAGGACACCAGGTGATGCGAAATAAACTTACTTCATTTACTTCAAAATTTATTTATTCATATTAAAAATTATCATATTTTTTTATTGGTGTAACACAGGTCTTCCTATCATTTAAATACATATTAGATGAGGAAACCTAACTCCTTGAAATAGTGCCCCTTGTCCCGCAGCCAACCCATAGTGAGCCCCATAGGAGCCCCATTCCAAGTCCAAGGAGTGAAGCCCCAAGTGGATCTTCCTATGTCTCTCCTCGATATTCTCCTCCTTCCAATGTATCTAGCCTGTCATTTGCTACTACCCCTCCATAAAGCTTAGCAATAAATAAAATACTTTCAAGTTTCAGGGCCCTAGGAGATAGAGTATCATTTTTTGAAGCTTTAATAATTGAGAGAGAGTAGATGATATTGATTCACGACTAGTTGTCATTGAGGCACTGGTTGCTGGACAGGAGGGTCCAAATATGAGGGAAGCTCTTAAGGAGGCTACCACAGGGGAAGCTCCTGAGGAGGCTACCACTGGATAGAAAGATGCTGCTCAGCCTTTACTGGATAGCATAGAACATGGTGTGAAGGCGAGAAAGCTAAGGATGAGGAAAGTTATCTCGTCCTCATTCACACAAGTGTACAGGAAGACACGTAACACAACAACTTCTATTATTGCTACCACATAGGATGGACAGACAACAGAGGAGGTATTTCTTGACTTTTCTTTTAGTTTAATCTAATGAAGTTGATTTAAGTGATTTTTTATATAGGTTAACAGAGAGGTTCCTATAGCACAGAATGAACCAACAACTTCTGTCACAGTGGTTGAGGAGCATCAGGCAGAGGTATTCTTCATCTTAGAAGCTTTGACTTTAATTCATATTGAATCTAGGTCTTAAACCTTGTTAATTTCTTGCAACCAGCTAATGCACATGATATCATAGACTTCTCATCAAGAGATGTTTTGCCCAAGCCAATGTTGCATCTTATTGACACTTCTTGCACCCGATTCAAGGGCAAGTAAGTTATTGGTTAGTCTATTTCATTTAGTATACATAAAATCACCCTTTAATTTAGTAATGCTCACATTACCATGCTTCTCACATACAAGAGTGATAGCGTATTCTCAGTTGGGAATATCATTATTGCAAGAGGCCAAATTGATGAGTTGCTGACAGATCAGTATTTGTCAGATGCACTTGTTGATTCCTTTTCTTATTTACTAGCCGAGAAGAATAAGATCTATCATGGGCTATATGTCCCCTATCTATATGTCTCATGCTTACACTGGGTGAGTTAGTGCACAAAAGCTTGAGTTATATTATGGCTTCAAAAGTTCTGATAGTTATAAGCTAGTAATTTTTAACTTTTCTTTGAATTCTTGCAAAGTTATGCTAAATATGGTCTAGCAAAAGAAAGTAAAATGTTCATCCAACATGTTATTGTAGATAGTGTTTTAATGGTTGATTTACTCCTACTTTCAATTATTAATAATCAATATTGGACACTACTAGTGGGGCACATTAAGAAAGGGGCTTAGTACTTCTATGACTCACTACCAAACCCAACTCATGAGGCCATTCTTCCTGATATTGTAAGAATTCTTGTCATCTTTAGTTCATGTCAAATGCATACTTTGTACCTAGCTCTTCACTTTTATTTTTAACTTTTTAGATCAAATTACTCATCCAAGATGCTGGCCAAGCTTTTGAGAGCAATCCTTAGGAAAGCCTAATCGAAGTGATCAATAGTCTACCAGTCCAAAAAAATAGTGTTGATTGTGGCATGTTTGTGTGTAAATACATGGCAGCATTGGTCAGCAAACCTCCAGTGGACTGGGTTGAGCACCAAGATTGGCCAAAGAAAATGAATTGCTTCATAGTTGAGTTTGCTTATGCTATTTTTTGTTTAAATATGAAATAACTTAGATGTAAAATGTTGAATGCAAGAAAGTTGCTATGCTTATGAATAAAATATTTGGAAATCTAAATGTAGATTATCTTTGTATTAATCTCTGTTGTACATGTTATTATAATATGTTTGTACATGTTATTGTAGATTAGTTATTTATTTATCTATGTTGTACATGCTATTGTAATATATTTGCACATGCTACTGTAAGATGGTTGCACATGCTATTGTAGATCATCCTTTTATTTATCTATGTTATGCATGCTATTGTATGCGGTTTTGAGTTATTTATTGGTAATTTGGTGTAATTTATCTTTTTTTTATTTTTTTCAACTGTGGGGCTTGCCATATATTTTGTACATTCTATTGTAAGCTATTTGGAGTTTAGTCCTAGAGAACTTGGGGGGTTTTTGGAGCTACTTTAAAGTGTACAACCCTTTTTCAAACTTTTTCAATTGTCGGGCTTACCATATATTTTGTACATGCTATTTTAAGCTATTTGGAGATGTTTCTTAAAGAATTTGGTGGTTTTTGGAGCTATTTTCCATATGTATACTTTGTACACTCATGAGTGTACACCTTTTATTTCTTAATTTTTTCAACTGTGAGGCTTGTCATATATTTAGTACATTTTAGCTGTTTGGAGCTTAGTCTTAGAGAATTTGGAGGGTTTTTTGAGCTATTTTTGATGTGTACACTCTGTGCACTCATGAGTGTACACCTATTTTTTTTAAAATTTTGCAAATTTTTTCAAATGTGGGGCTTGCCATATATTTTGTGCATGTTATTGTAAGCTATTTGGAGATGTTTCCTGAAATATTTGGTAGTTTATGGAGATATTTTCTATGTGTACACTCTGTACACCCATGAATATACACCCCTTTTTCCTAATTTTTTTAATTGTGGGGCTTGCCATATGTTTAGTACAGTCTAATGTAAGCTATTTGGAGTTTAGTCCTAGAGAATTTGGGAGGTTTTGAGCTATTTTTGAAGTGTACACTTTGTACACTCATGAGTGTACACCCATTTTTTTTTGAAAAATTTTCAACTGTTGGGCTTACCATATTTTTTGTTCATTCTATTATAAAGTATTTGGAGATGTTTCTTGAAGAATTTGAAGGTTTAGGGAGCAATTTTCTATGTGTACACTCTGTACACTCATGAGCTTTTTTTTCAAAAATTTTCAACTATTAGGCTTGCCATATGTTTAGTTCATTCTATTGTAAACTGTTTGGAGATGTTTTCTGGGAAATTTGGTGATTTAAGGAGCAGTTTTTCATGTGTACGCTCTATACACTCATGAGTGTATACCCTTTTTTTTTTTAAAAAATTTTTAACTATTGGGCTTGCCATATGTTTAGTACATTATATTGTAAGCTATTTGGAGTTTAGTCCTAGAGAATTTGGTGATTTTTAGAGCTATTTTCCATGTGTACATTCTATACACTCATGAGTGTACACCCCTTATTTTCAATTTTTTAACTATGGGGCTTGCCATTTGTTTTGTACATGCTATTGTAAGCTATCCAGAGATATTTCCTAGAGAATTTGGTAGTTTTTAGAGCTATTTTAAATGTATATAGTATGTACACTCATGAGTGTACAGTCCTTTTTTCAAATTAAACCACTGTGGGATCCTTATATGTTTAGTAGATGTCATTCTAAGCTGTTTGGAGGAATTTGGGGTTAGAGTTGTTTTCCATGTGTACATTATGTACATTCATGAGTGTCCACCCCTTTTTCAAATTTTTAACTATGGAGCTTGCCATTTATTTTGTACATGCTATTGTAAGCTGTCTAGAGATGTTTCCTGGAGAATTTGGTAGTTTTTGGTGCTGTTTTCCATATGTACATTCTGTACACTCATGAGTGTACACTCCTTTTTTTCAAATTTTTTTAATTGTGGGGTTTGCCATTTGTTTTGTATATGCTATTGTAAGCTATCTCAAGATGTTTCCTCGAGAATTTGGTGGTTTTAGAGCTATTTTATATGTGCACTGTCTATACACTCATGAGTGTACACCTCATTTTTTCAAACAAAATCACTGTAGGGCTCGTTATATATTTAATATATGCTATTCTAAGCTATTTGGAGGAATTTAAGGAAATTTTTGGAGCTATTTTACATGTGTACACTCATGAGTGTACACCCCATTTTGTTCAACCAAAACCAATGTGAGGCTCGTTATATGTTTAGTAGATGTTATTCTAAGCTGTTTGGAGGAATTTGGTGGTTATTGGATTTGTACACCCTATTTTTTCAAACAAAACCATTGCGGGGCTCGTTATATGTTTAGTATATGCTATTCTGTGGAGAAATGTGTGTGTGTGTGGGGTTGGAGCTATTTTATATGTGTACACTTTGTACATGTCCCAATAGTGGTTTTGTTTAAAAAAATGTGGTGTACACTCATGAGTGTACAGAGTGTATACATTAAAATAGCTCCAAAAACTACCAAATTCTCCAAGAACTATCTCTAGATAGCTTACAATAGCATATACAAAACAAACGGCAAGCCCCATAGTTAAAAAAAAAAATTAGGGTGTACACTCATGAGTACACATGGAAAATAGCTGAAACCACCATGAAACATCTCAGATCGCTATAATAGCATGTATAAAACAAAGTCAGATAATTAAAAAAATTTGATAAAAGAGGTGTACACTCATAAGTGTATAAAGTGTACACTTCAAAAATAACTCCAAAAATCCACAAATTCTGTACATGTGTACATTATGTACAGTCATGAGTGTCCACCCCTTTTTTCAATTTTTTTTACTATGGGGCTTGCCATTTATTTTGTACATGCTATTGTAAGCTGTCTAGAAATGTTTCCTTGAGAATTTAGTAGTTTTTGGAGCTATTTTTCATGTGTACATTCTGTACACTCATGAGTGTACACTCCTTTTTTTCAAATATTTTTAATTATGGGGTTTACCATTTATTTTGTATATACTATTGTAAGCTATTTCAAGATGTTTCCTCAAGAATTTGGTGGTTTTAGAGCTATTTTATATGTGTATTGTCTATACACTCATGAGTGTACACCTCATTTTTTCAAACAAAATCACTGTAGGGCTCGTTATATGTTTAGTATATGCTATTCTAAGCTGTTTGGAGGAATTTGAGGGAATTTTTAGAGCTATTTTACATGTGTACACTCATGAGTGTACACCCCATTTTGTTCAACCAAAACCAATGTGAGGCTCATTATATGTTAAGTAGATGTTATTCTAAGTCGCTATGTGAATTTGGTGGTTATTGGAGTACACCCATTTTTTCAAACAAAATCATGAGCTCGTATATGTTTAGTAGCTATTCTAGTTGTTTGGAGAAATGTTTGGGGTTGGAGCTATTTTATAATCACTTTGTACATGTCCCCACAGTGGTTTTGTTTGAAAAATAGGGTGTACACTCATGAGTGTACATAGTGTACACATTAAAATAGCTCCAAAAACTACCAAATTTTCCAGGAACTATCTCCAAATAGCTTACAATAGCATATACAAAACAAATGACAAGCCCCACAATTAAAAATTTAAAAAAGGGGTGTACACTCATGAGTGTATAGAATGTACACATGGAAAATAGCTCCAAAATCACCAAATTCTTCATGAAACATCTCCAGATAGCTTACAATAGCATGTATTAAATAAATGATAAACCCCACAATTAAAAAAATCTGAAAAAAGGGGTGTACACTCATAAGTGTACACTTCAAAAATAACTCCAAAAATCTACAAATTCTGTGCATGTGTACATTATGTACAGTCATGAGTGTCCACCCCTTTTTTCAATTTTTTTACTATGGGGCTTGCCATTTATTTTGTACATGCTATTGTAAGCTTTCTAGAAATGTTTTCTAGAGAATTTGGTAGTTTTTGGAGCTATTTTCTATGTGCATATTATGTACACTCATGACTGTACACTCTTTTTTTTTCAAATTTTTTTAATTGTTGGGTTTGCCATTTATTTTGTATATGTTATTGTAAGCTATCTCAAGATGTTTCCTCAAGAATTTGGTGGTTTTAGAGCTATTTTATATGTGTACTGTCTATACACTCATGAGTGTACACCTTATTTTTTTTCAAACAAAACCACTATAGGGCTCATTATATGTTTAGTATATGCTATTCTAAGCTGTTTGGAGGAATTTGAGGGAATTTTTGGAGCTATTTTACATGTGTACACTCATGAGTGTACACCCTATTTTGTTCAACCAAAACCAATGTGAGGCTCGTTATATGTTTAGTAGATGTTATTCTAAGCCGTTGAGGAATTTGGTGGTTGAGTCATGTACACCCTATTTTTTCAAACAAAACCATTGCGGGGCTCGTTGTATGTTTAGTAGATGCTATTCTAGGTTGTTTGGAGAAATGTTTGGGGGGGAGTTGGAGCTATTTTATATGTGTACACTTTGTACATGTCCCCACAGTGGTTTTGTTTGAAAAAATGGGGTGTACACTCATGAGTGTACAGAGTGTACACATTAAAATAGCTTCAAAAACTATCAAATTCTCCAGGAACTATCTCCACATAGCTTACAATAGCATATACAAAACAAACGGCAAGCCCCACAGTTAAAAAAAATTTAAAAAAAAGGGTGTACACTCATGAGTGTACAGAATGTACACATGAAAAATAGCTCCAAAACCACCAAATTCTCCATGAAACATCTCCAGATAGCTTACAATAGTATGTATAAAATAAATGGCAAGCCCCACAGTTAAAAAAATTTGAAAAAATGGGTGTACACTCATAAGTGTACAAAGTGTACACTTC
Organism: Cymbidium sinense; assembly: GCA_021442155.1. NCBI lineage: Eukaryota > Viridiplantae > Streptophyta > Magnoliopsida > Asparagales > Orchidaceae > Cymbidium > Cymbidium sinense. The sequence goes on along the minus strand of CM038226.1, from coordinate 26,070,115 downwards.
AAAAATAACTCCAAAAATCCACAAATTCTGCAGGACTAAACTCCAAACAACTTACAATATAAGGTACTAAGCATATGGCAAGCCCCATGGTTGACAAAATTAAGAACAAATGGTGTACACTCATGAGTGTACAAAGTGTACACATGAAAATTGCTCCAAAAATTAGCAAATTTCCCATGAAACATCTCTAAGCAGCTTAGAATAGCATTTACATATGTTGTAACATGGCTCACCGTTGAAATTTTTTTGGAAAAAAGGGTGTACACTCTAGAGTGCACAGAGTGTGCACTCTAGAGTGTACACATCAAAAATAGCTCCAAATACAACTAAATTCCCCAGGAAACAACTCCGCACTGTCTACACCCTAAAAAAATTTTCAATTAATTTTGGTGTAATAACCCAAACTCTATTGAGAGGAATTTTTAGTGATTTAAAGTACAAAATATCAACAGTAAAAAAATAACCAGCATAAGTTGAAGTACAAAGTTTAGCTTTAAAGTACTACATAGTAACTATTGATTGGCACACTTTTAATTAAATTGACCTGAAAGTATATACATTCAAAGAACACATGACGATTAAATGATATCACACATTTTAATGTTTCCCTGTAATGATATCTATCATCAGCTTGGTGTATGCTTCGACGGACTGAGTGACTGTTGAGCTTGAGTTAAATTCCTAAATAGAAGAACATTGTATCAGTTGCTAATATCTAACAGTAGTAATGAAGTGTTATACCAACATACCTCTGAGAAGCGCTCGACATAACAGAAATAAATATTGCAATGGGTGACCTTTATGCTCACTATCTCTCGCAGCTTGTTCTTTCATCTTTGTAACATTAAAGACAAAATTGTTAATTGTTTAACAATAATATTTGAAGAGTATAAATTTATAGAGACAATTAGAAAATTACTCTTAGTTTTCTTAATTCTCTCCCAATATCCTTTCAGCCTTGCATTGGAAACACCCTTTGGTCATTTCATAATTGGATCCTTTAGTAAGTCAGTTCCTAAATCTATTTTAGTAGACTTCTTTTTCTTAGCTATTTTGTCAATTGGAGGTGAATTCCCACATAATATAGAATTAATATTATCAAATAGTTTTTTTTAAGGAATCCAACATATACTCCTCAGCTTCCTTATTACTTGTGCCCTAGTGCTTATTTGATATGCATATCGATTGATGTTGTTCCAAAAAATAATGCCAGTTTGATTTTCATCAATACCTTGCACATCTTTTAAGTTCCTGTAAGCACAGTCAAAGTAGATACCCCTCTTTGCTCTGGTTGACCATCACATGAGAAGATAGTTATCCGAAATGCATAATATCTTCCTAACTTAGAACTCGGATACAGTGGGCATAAAGTACCCCCATCATTTCAAATTTTTTGCAACTATAAGTTATATTTAGGCATGTGTTGTTGAAATGGATAGTTCATGTCTTGGAAGAGCTCTTATTCTCTAATTTTCTCACTAAATACTCCATGGGATTGTGATCTAACACATTTGTTGCTAATCCAACGACTCCATACAAAAATTTTTCTTCAAACATTGTATAAAGCTTACTTGTGTAAAACATAGCAGCTTATTTCAGTATTGGACTGGTTTTAACAATAAGAATAATTGTTGACTAACTACACTTAAAATTTTTATCATATTCATTCCGTCGCCATGTGTCCATAACCTTCTCCAATCTCAAGAAACAATCGGTGATATAACTTATTGGTTTAGAGATTCCATGACATACATTATTCGTGGTCTCACTACATTGCATTGATAAGATACCCATTCAGATTGAGTCTTTGTAGAATGTGGTGGACCACTTGCATCTAATTTTATATAGCTCAGACAACCAAACATGATCATGCAAATTTCCTTCTTCTAGCATGGTAAAATAAGCTTGTTCAAACTCTTCCTCTAAATCATATGTACTTATGCAAGTATAAAAGAGACTTTATATTGTCTTATTACTATTAAAGCAACATACCTTCTAAGGAGCTTTCTTAGAAATATGCCATTGACACAACCTATGGCGAGTATGCGATAATGTAATTTTGATAGCTCTCACTATTGCCTGATCTTGATCAGTGAATATTATTGTAAGATGCCTCTCATTCATTAACCAGAGAACTATTTTGAATAGCCATGTCAATGACTCAATTATCTCTTATGATAGAAAGGAGACTCCAAATAAGATATTTTTCCAGTGATGATTCACTACAATAAAAGGTGCACAGACAAGATTATTTTTATTGAGTCGATAACTTGTATAAAAAATTATGACATCCCCAAAATAATCATAGTATATCCTTGACATGCCATTGTTCCAAACAAAATTGACCAAGTTATCCGACTCATCAACTTGGACTTCCCATGCAAATATTCCATCCTCTGCTTGCCTTTTTTGAATAGTTGTATTAATGCATTAGCATTACCATTGGCAATCCTTGATCTTCTTTCTTTTTGGATGTAATTGAAAGCATCTTTGTTTGTAAAGCCAATATTCTCCACACCCCCAACTTCCTCACTAAGATAGCTAAATGTATCAATAGCTCTAATTCCAGCCTCTGTCATTGACTTCAACACAACCGCCTTCTTATTGTTGACGTCTCTGTGTGATCTGAGAAGATGTAAGTCACCCAGCTTTGCTAATGAATGATTATGACTTTCTATAAATTTTTTAACCTTCCAATTCTCATATAAATCAATAAAAAATCTAATCATGGCCATATAGCCAGTCCTCGTATCTATTTTTTGAAATTTAACTGAGCAGTTTAGATTGACACCTTTCTTCAGACCTACTTTTGCATATAAAAAATCATCTGATTTCAAATTCTTCAATTTCGGCCAATAACTAGTATGATCCTTATGAACACTGAATTCAGTTTAATGTGCATAATTATAGTATTGTCATATGCCATCTTTTCATTGTGAACAGTGGTGCCAATGAGTTTGCCTACAATTGGTTTATAAGACATAACAGCTTCATCATCGCACCGGTTATTGACCTCACTTTTGGTGTGAGTTCTCAACTCCTCCATCTTACACATAGGACTCCTCTAGATACTAAGAATTTCTTAGTCTTAACAAACTTCTAGTGATTAGGTGAACACTTAATCTAACCTTAGAGACTTAGAAGAGTTAGCCATAGGAATAGGTTGTGCCTTAGGGGTTTAGGAAGACTTGCCTACCATATAAACTTGAAATTGATCCTTGCTTCCCTCTTTCAAACCAATCAAAAACAAATCGTAAATCAATTCCAACTCAATTGAATTTCTTAAATCATAAATTGATTCCAAAATTTAAATCATGGATCAATTCCAAATCAAATGATTGAAACCCATGATCAAATTGAAATCCCAAAATCTTTTCTAAGCCCCTTAATTCCATCTTATGGACTTAGCCCAAACCAAATCCAAATCACTTCAAACTCAAATGATTTTCTCATAACCCATTTATATCTTTATTTATATTAAAAATATAAATAAAGTATATTCAAATAATCAAAACTAAACCTAAGAGTAAACCAAAATCCAACTTATACCCTTTCAAGTTAAATTCTTGAACTTAGGCAAATCATTCCCAAACAAATCCAAATCACTTCAAACTGAAATGATTTTCTCATTACCCATTTATATCATCATTTATATTCATAAATATAAATGAAGCATAAATTCAAATAACCAAAACTAAGCCCAAGGTTAAACTAAAATCCAACTTATACTCTTTCAAGTCTAATTCTTGAACTTAGCCAAATCATTCTCAAATCAATCCAAATCATTGGATTTTCTCTTCAAACAATCACTCCTTCAATCACATGCCCAAATATAAACATAAACTACAATCACCAAATCAAAATCAAGCTAACCCAAGTCAAACTCATGTTCATACTTTTGACCTGAAATTGTCAAATGAATCAAAATCCATTTGACTCTAAATCACTTGCAATTGGATTTATATTTTCATCATAAGTTCATATGTGAGTTCAACCAAACTTCAATCAAGCCTTGATCAAATCAACTGACCCATTTAGGCTCACTTGACTTAAAGTGACCTTTTTGAGCTAAATTTTAATCCAACCCAAATTGGATTGAACTAAGCCCATCTAAGGCTCACATTGTGAGAAACAATCATCTTAGGATGATCAATAACTCAAATTAGGTTAAACCAAGTCAAAAATAGCCTTTGACCAAGTCAATATTTAGCCCAAATGAAACCCAAACTAGCCAAAATCCATCATATATCAAATTAATTGAAACCATTGGTCTAAACCAATTCATAATCAATGTATGAACATGATCAAGCCATCAATTGAGCCAAACCAAGCCTAATTGGCCACTTAACCCAAGTTGACCCAAATTGACCTAAAAAATCAAAATGGGTCAAATCTTGATCTAAGCCAAATTGGTTGCAACCAATGGGTCAAATTCATTCCAAATCACTCATTGAACTTGACCAAAGCTTTAATTGACCAATTAGACCTAACCTAGCCCAATTGACCATGTACCCAACTGGACCTAAAAGGTCAAATCAACTTGAAATCAAACCAAATCAAAATTGATTGAAACCAGAGCTTGTAATACATTTCAAATGATCAACCAAGCCTAAAAACCAATGACCTAACCCAATTAGGTCAAATGGGTCAAATTGGTCAACCTGGCCCATTTGGCCTAAATGAACTTAAATGAATCAAAACCAAATCTAAACCAAATTGAGCCAAACCAATGATACTCATAGACTCCAAATGATCATTTGAACTTGACCCAAACATGGTTTGACCCAATTTGACCAATTGGTCAACCTAACCCAATTTGACCTAACTTGACCTAAATGGGTCAAATTGAGCCAAATCAAATCAAATGAACTCCAAAATAACTTGAAATTTGGCCCAACCCATTTTTAAATCATTTCAAATTGGCCAAATAAAAATTAAGGCCAAATGACCACTTTTCCCTTAGGTCAAAGGGTATCCTATGACTAAATTCACTTAGAATTTGGTCATTTCTTTCTCAAGGCCACTTGGCACCCTTCTGGTGGTCCACATAGGCACCAAGGGAGGTGGTGAACATGACCTAATGAGCTTGGGTCAGCCATGACCCAAGCCAAGGCCAATCTAACCTCACTAATGGAAATTGAACACTTGGAATCCCAAATCCACTCACCTAGCACATGGGCACCCACTCTCCTTCCCTCCACTGCCTAAAATGACCCAAAAGGGGTGTTTTGCAGCTTTTATCGTTGATAAAAAATGGTAATTCAGCCCTTCACCAACTGATCCAAGGAGGGGAAGATATACTCTCCCTCATTCTCACTCAAACCACAAGCACTCAATTTGACAGAGCCAATGAGATTGAAATGAAGCCTCCCAAGCTCTTTCAAGCCATTTCCAAGCTCCATTGATTTCCCATTCTCAGCTTCACTCAAAGCTGAAACAAAAAAGATTAATCCTGAGCTCAACTCATCCAATTCTCCATCAAAGTCAAATTAACCTTGCACACATCATCAGTGGACTCTGACGAGCTTAACCAAGTCGTTTCCTAAGTCTTCAAGCCACGGGAAGTATCACCTTGATCAAAACCGATCTCCATTGAAGGGGAGCTTGGTCAACTGAACCATCCACTTCAAATCGAGACCTAATTCTTTCATCTTCCTCTCTACTAGATGAAGCTACCTCCTCCGTTGGAAGCACCGATGATAGCCTTCAGCGAGGTAATTGCTTGAAACCATAGCCTTATGAAAATTTGCTTGGTGCTTTTTGAAGAAAAGTGTAACCCCATTGGATCTTGATCGTTGGATATGCATCCCCCCACCTTTCGAAGGTGTGGGATCATTTTGATCCCAATCCAAGCTCGGATGAGCTTGAATTGAATGGGGAGAGATGAACGGTTTTCATCTCTCATCATTCATGAAGGAGAAGGATCACATGTCATTCGTTCAATATGATTAGAATGGATGGCTGTGATTAGATCATGTTAGATCCTCTTTGGTATAAGCCTAAATCACGGGATTAATCTCAGCCATCCGATCTTAGATCGGATGGCTCAGAGAGCGCCCACCGCCGACTTCGTGAGACTGATGACAACTTAAATAACATATCCCATCTGCCATGGAAAGCATGCACAGCCCAACGAGATTAAGGGGTTAATTATACTTAATTAATTCAACTTTAATGCTGAAACTTCTAAAATTCATAATTAATTATAGAAAAATTCAAAAATATAAACTCAGGTTCATTTTAAAGATAATTCAGAGAAGAATAATAAAAAATTAAAATTAATTAATTTCAAAAGTGAGTTAGCTTAGTTTGGGTTTTATTGAAAATGTACTTAAACTAATTACTCTTTAATTAATTAGGCAATTAACTCTAAATTTTCTAAGATTAATTAGTGGGATGACCTCTGCCTCCCAAGATTTTCTTAGAATTTATTGATTAATTAACTAGGGTAATTATTTATTTTATCCCTAATCACTTTCTTAATTAATTAAATGATTAATTAACATGTTAAATATTGATAAATTCATTAATTAAGCTTCTTAATCATCATTAAATAGTGAATAGACTTAGAGAATGAGATTAGGACTTCTTTTACAATCTTCCCCCCTAAGTCTACTTCATTTGGGTAAACACTTAATTAAGTTGTAATTAATTAATGACTTAATCACTTCATTAAATAATTCAATTAATCAAACTCAAAACCAAAACATTCCATAAATTAATCATTTAATTCTTGGGTAGATTCTTAGGTGTTCAATAACCTAAGAGGATTCCAAAGGAAATTATAATCAAACTACATGTGTAGGAGGGTTATGGAAGTACTTAATGAAACTCTTTAGCTTAATTAACTAATAATTGTGTTCCAATTGCATTAGGCCCCTTTATTTCTTAGGTGCATTACTAATTTAATTTTTATGTGGTTGCATATCATATGTTGGCTCATAATTACTTGGATAATTATATTAAAGTGGCATAGGTAAGGCATAATTAAAGGATTTAATTCATACTTTAACTTAATCAAAATATAAAATCAACTTAATTATTCTAAATTAAACTAAACCACTTCACACATGGGAGAATATTTTAGGATTAGGAAACCTTTCTCACATTTCCTAAGTCAAATCAAATTCAAAAATAAAAATCTCCTTGAAGAATTTTGATTCATTTTAAATGATCTTATTTTATAGGATTATCCTTATGAATTAATTGAGGTGAATGAAGTCATGTGCTTACATTCATTTATTTCTTTCCACTCATGCTAACTATTATTTGTCATATGAAATCATGCATTCATTTCTTTTGAAAGTTAATTAAAGAAAATATTTCCTTTATGTCAAATTGCATGTGTTGGCTAAAATTAAGAATATGAGTGGCTATTATCATTATTAAACCAAAAATTACTTTCCAAAACTTATAAATCAATAATTATAAATGAAGTGATGCTACCTCTAAGTATGTAAAAGCTTGCATGTGATAATAGCATAAGATGAGTATTATGAAGTTCTCATTCTTTTTTTTAATATGGATTTACATAGGATTTGTAAGTGTATAATTCATTTGAAAAGAATACAACACTTGCCTAAATCTATTCCAATGTATCTCCATATTAAGACTTGGAAAGGACCTTCATATTACACATATAAATCTTACAATCAAATCAAACATAATTCTCTTGCATGATTCTTCATCCATTTGATATTTTTTTGTACATGTACATGTATTTAAGAAAAGTGGTATATCAGTCTGGACATCCTGGGGTTGCGAGAGTTTAAGTAGCCCCAAGTAAGTCTTGTACCTTACTCCCCTGGTGTAGAAAATAATGGTTCCATACTCACTTATAACTTTTATACATATGGATATGCATTTAGCTAATGGATAAAACAGTCCCTCTTTTCTATATAATAAAAACATGCATTCATGGATATCCAAATTTTCAACCCACATCTCTTTGAATTCATCATCAAAGTGTGCTAAGATTTGCATTGCATGTATAGTTATGCTTAGGATTATTCATATGCATGGTATACATGATGGAAAGAAATAAATGGGTGTCTGTTATATGGTAGTAATCCACCTTAGCTAATCCTAAGATGCCTTTCTTATTAAATAGGGTTATTTAAAGTAAACCTAAACTTAGGACTAATTAAAGCACATAATAAAACATTCATTAAAGGAAATCCATTAATGAATCTACCTTAGAAATACTTTAAGGTAGGGATGATAGAGAGTTCTCCTCTCTTTTCTTCTCTTCATAATATTTATTAACTAAGTGTAGGTTCATTCAAATCAAATCAAATCATCAACTAAAATTGATAAGCCAACTAAATCACTTAAGCTAAAACCACCATCTAAATTGAATCTTTCATACTTAAAAAATTCCAACCTTAAAGCCTAGCTAAGCCATGTCACTATGGTGTTTTATTTATTTCTTATTCCTCAAACTCTTTTTTTAGGAATTTGAAAAATAAAAATAAATATTGTGTGTATATTATTGGGACACCACATAGATCCATGGATGTTCTTATTAGGGTGATCGGGTGCGATATTGAGGAAAGATATACTATCTCGAGAGATAGAAGTCACCATCCTATAGTAGACCTAATCACCTAATAAGGACTCCTGAGGATAATGGGTCTTCGAATGTACCAAAGATTCTTTCCCTACTTTACATGGAAAAATAAAGTAGGGTTTATTTTAAACTGGGTTTGTTAAGTTCCTTATGGGGGCAAGCCTCCATAGTTAATTACATTTTAATGAATGAGATTCCTTAAGAATACTCTCGATTAAGGTAAATGATCATTTTCTCCAAAGATTTCAAAGATAAGACTATCAATCAATTGGTTATTTTTGGAAGACCAAATGGGATTGATCAAAAGAAGGGAGTTATTATCGAAACCAAATAAAGATAAGTAGGGGATGCTTACGATGCTAGAAAACCTAGTGAGCATCCCAAAACTATCCTATGGTTGGGCTTTATATTTTTGAAATTTGAAGAGGATTATATGTTTGAGTTGAATTTTTATTAAAAATTTAGAGCTTATAATTCCATAATACAAGATCATGAAAATGCCTAAGATGTGAGGATTTATGCTTGTAGCCCGCAAAGGGAAACAACAACCTCAGATCCTAAATCTAGGGAGATCTAGCGAGGGCCAAAGCACGACCTAAATCTAAGAAGAAAATGGGTATATGGTTCATCTCCACAAGAGAGGATAAACCACCCAACTATTAGACTTTCAACCACCTAGGGCTAGCCGCCAACTAACTCCTACGATTTTAAATATATATAGGAAAGTCTTATGCTTATGCAAGATAGCTAGGCTATTATTTATTTAAAAAGAAGACTAAGTCCTTAAACTGACTCCCTAAGAGACTAGATCATGAAGGGCATGAACTCATGACTTAATCTAATGCAAATTTTATCAAGTTTATTTTCATTTTTGGACATTTTTTATTTGACACATGCTATGGGATTCATATGCCTAAAGCATGAGAAATTGGTTATGGGCCAAAATCAGTAAGAAGGAGGTGTGTTTCCACCATGACTCTTGAAAGTCAAGCCATTTTCTCTGGCAAAGGTGGATGCTCTCCATAAGCAAGAGTGAAGCAAGATGATTTTACGCATGATGTGAGACATACAACTTCCAGCTAAGGGGTTGCTAAATCTTTCATTATCTTGATTTATGTCCTAGGCTTTAGGTGAGGTTATGAGTTATTTAATTTTAATTTTGAGTTGATTAATTAGATAAAAATTTTATTTTTTTTCTTAGGAGCCTAATCGCATCTAGGCCATTTATCAAATAATGAAGAAACTAGAAAAATTATGCCATCTTAATGCACAAGTTAAACAAACATCAAATAATTTTATAAAGCTAGTACAAAAAAATAAAAGGTTTTTGAAGTCAGGCTCCACTGCGCAATCCCTAAAAGAAATGTGGATAGCCGAGCTCTACCCTTATACAACCCGAGTTACAAATGAATTATTACAATTAAAAGGAATTCTTGTTTTGGGGGTCTTCATTCTTCATTTCTTCATTCTTCATTCTTCATGCTTAATTTGGTTCTTTCCTTTCTTCTTTTTGGCTTAGTTGCTCCAAAGGCTTCACATGGTCCATGAGACATGGTCTTATGACCAATGTTCACCCTAATTCTACCATAACATTTATTCCAAATCTTAATTGCAAAATTTACATCAAAATGGGAAAAGTAAATCTAACTAAACTTGCAAAATAGAGATTAGCTAAACATACCACACAACCCAAGTAGTTATATGAATAATTTGGACTTAGCACTCCACTCATGGGTAACCAAGTCCACCTATCCTAATTTGGATCATGCTTAGGGGTATAAGCAACCTGCACAGTAAAAGTATTTATATTTTTATTACAATGTCCCTTAAGCACAATCTCCTGTAGAAGACATGATTAGGCTAATATTGCCCTACCATTCAGCCTACACACATATACCCTAACATTCAGTCTAAAACATTTCATCACAAAATAAAATCAGGCATCAAACCATGCGCCTCCCTAACATAGAGCTAGAAATGATGACTTTGTTTAATGTGTGTGTGTGCCATTTAAGGCTTGTGTGGCATGTCCTAGCTAGGATTTAAGGTTGAAATTTTCTAAGTGTGAAAGGATACAACTTAGAGGGTGGTTTCATTTTAAGTGGTTTAGTTGATTTGTCAATTTTATTTAATGATTTGATTTGGTTTGAATGAACTTACATTTAGTTACTAAGTGTTGTAAAGAGAACAAAAGAGAAGAGAACTTCTCTTTCATCCCTACCTTAAGTAATTTCTAAGGTATATTCATTAATGGTTTTCTTAGTAAATGTTTTATTATGTGTTTTAATTAATCTTAAGTTTAGATTTACTCTAAATAAACTTATTCAAAAAGATAGACATTTTTAGGATTAATTAAGGTGAATTACTATCACATAACACACAATAATTAATTTCTTTCCAACATGTATACCATGCACATGAATGAATCCTAAGCATATCTATACATGCATACAAATTTTTAGCACACCTTAATGATGAATGCTTAAGAAAATTTGGATATTCAATGAATGCATTATTTCATTAAGTAGAAAAGAGGGACTCTTTTATCCATTAAACAAATGCACATTTACATATATGAAAGATATAAGTGAGTACGACGCCATTATTTTCTACACCAGGGGTGTAAGGTAGAAGACCTAGTTGGGGATTCTTAAAGCCTCACAACCCCAGGATGTCCAGACTAATATACCACTTTTATTAAATACATGTGCATGTACAAAAGTAAACAAATGGATGAAGAATCATGCAAAAGATTTTTGTTTGATTTTTTTATGCAATTTACATGTGTTGTGTTCTTAATTCATAACATGGAAAGGCATAGGAATAGATTTAAGGAAGTATTGTGTTCTTTTCAAATGAACTATGCACTTTGCAAATCCTATACTGGTCCATATTAAGAGAAGAGAAGAGAATCACATAACACACATCTTATGCTATAATAACATGCAAGCTTATAAGTATTTATAAGTAGCATCACCTTATTTGTAATATTTGATTTATAAGTTTTAAAATTTTTTTTTGATTTAATAATGATAATAGCCACTCATATTCTTACTTTAGTCAAAACATGTAATTTCACATAAAGGAAACATTTTCTATTTTAGTTGATTTTTCAAAAGAAATGAATGCATGATTTCATATGGAAAACAACATTTAACATGCTTGGAAAGAAATAAAGTGATGTAAGCATATGACTTCATTCACCCTAATTAATTCTTAAGGGCAATCCTATAATATAAGATTATTCAAAGTGAATCAAAATTCTTTAAGGGAATTTTTATTTTTGGATTTGATTTGAATTAGGAAATGTGAAAAAGGTTTGTTGGTCCTAATCCATTTCCCCCATGTGTGAATTAGTTTATTTTAATTTTTAGAACAATTAGATTGATTTTATATTTTATTTAGGTTAATGTGTGAATTAAATCCATTAATTACCCCTTACCTACACCACTTTAACTTAATTAACCAAACAATTATGAGCCAACATATGATATGCAACCACATGGAAATTAAATCAGCAATGCACCTAAAAAATAAAGGGACCTAATGCAATTAGCTCATAATTATTGATTAATTAAGCTAAAGGATTTAATTAAGTACTTTCATAGCCTTCTCATACATGTCACATGCATATGATTAACTTAAACTTATCTTAGACTTTTGAACACCTAAGGATCTACCCAAGATTAAGATGATTAAGTTTTGGAATAATTTGGTTTTGAGTTTAGTTAATTAAGCCATTTAATGAAGTGATTAAGTTATTAATCTATTTGTAAATTAATTAGTCTCTATCCAAATAAAATAAACTTAGGGAAAAATATTAGGGAAAGAAATCTCAATCTCATTCCCTAAGTCCATTCACTATTTCAAGATGATTAATAAGCTTAATTTATGAATTCATCACCATTTAATAGGTTAATTAATCACTTAATTGATTAAGGAAGTGATAAAATATGAAATAAATAATTACTTAAATTAATCCAATAATAAATTATAAGAAAATCATGGGAAGCAGAGGTCATCCCACTACTTAACCTTAGGAAGTTCAGAATTAATTACTGAAGTATTTAAGGAGTAATTAGCCCAATTACATTTCCAATAAAACTCAAATTGAGTGAAAGTTACTATTCAAAATCAATTAAGCTTAATTTTATATTATTCTCCTTTGAATTATCTTTAAAATGAACTTGAGTTTGCATTTTTTGGAATTTTCAACATTTAGTTGTGAATTTATGAAGTTTCTATGATTATTGGTTAATTAAATAGCCTAATTAATTAACTAATCTTGTTGGTACCATGTGGACCACTGATACAATGCACTTTTCATGTGATGTGATGGGATTGGTTATTTAAGTTGTCACATCACACGTCGCGTCAGCTGGCGGTGCAATGAGCTTTCCCCTGGGTTGTCCGATCAAGGATCAAATGACCAGAATTAAACCCGTGGTTTTAAAGGATTTAAATAGAGGATCTAACGTGATTAAATCAGGGTCATCCATCCAAAACACATGGGATGGATGACCCATGATTCATCCCTGCCTAAGCTGCGGGAGACAGAGGTCATCTGTCCTCCATGGCTTGATCCGAGCTCACTTGTGCTGGAATTAGCTAAGATTCACCCCACACCATCAAGTGGTGTAGGGAAGAACATCCAACGGTTGAATTTTAATGGGATTACAATTTCCTTCATAATAGACCAAGCATTTTTCAATGGAGGATCGATTTTGAACAATACCTCATCGAAGGCTATCAACGATGCTTCCAACAGAGGAGGTAGCTTCATCTAGTGGAGACAAAGCTCTGTTGAAAGTTTCAAGACTTGATTTGAAGTAGATCTCTTGATCTACCAAGCTCCCCTTCAATGGCTTGCCACTTCGATCGAACTCCCCCTTCCCGTGACTTGGAGACTTGGGAAAAGCTTTGGGTGAGCTCAACTAGGTTCCTTGATGGTGCTTGCAAGAGCAATTTAGGTTTGATGGAGAATTGAGTGAAGTGGAGTTTTGAATTACCTCCACTGTTTCGACTATGAAGGAGACCGATAAGGAGGATTTCAAGATGCTTGGAAATGGCTTAGGGAAGTTTGGAGAAGCTTGCCTTCGATCCTTTGAGCTCAATCGAATGTAAAGTGTGTGCATTGAGTTGGAATGAGGGGGAGTATATCTCCCCCACCTTGGATCGGACAAAGAGCCATCTTATCATTTTTGATCAATTGAGGAGATTGAATGATTTGTTTAGGCTATTAAGAGCTCCATGTGGTTCAATTTTAGCAGATGAGTGGAGGAGAGGAAGTGCACATGTACTAGGTGAGTGTAGGAGGTGATCCAAGTAGAGAATTCTCATTGGAGGGGTTGGTTTGGCCTTGGGTTGGGTCATGGCTGACCCAAACCCATTGGGTCATGTGGACCACCCTTCTTGGTGTCCATGTGGTCCACTAAGAGGATGCCAAGTGGCCTTGAGAAAGAATTTGGCAAATTTTAAGTGAAGTTGGCCATAGGTTACCCTTTGACCTAGGGTAGAATAGTCATTTGGCCTTGATTTTGATTTGGCTAGATTTGAGATTATTTAAAAATGGGTTGTGCCAATTTTTAATGAATTTGGAGGTGATTTGATATGATTTGGCTGAAGTTGACCCATTTAGGTAAAAATGGGTCAACTTGGGTCAAGTTGACCAATTGGTCAAATTGGGTCAAACCACTGGTTAGATCAAGTTCAAATGATCATTTGGAGACTATGGGTATCATTAGTTTGGTTCAATTTGATTTATACTTGGTCTTGGTTCATTTAGGTTCACTTAGGTCAAATGGGTCAAGTTGACCAATTTGACCCATTTGACCCAATTGGGTTAGGTCATGGGTCAGTTCAAGCTTGCTTGATCTTTTAAAATATATTGCAAGCTTTGGTTTTATTCAATTTTGGTTTGGTTTGATTTCAAGTTGATTTGACCTTTTAGGTCAAGTTGGGTTTATGGTCAATTGGGCTAGGTTGGGTCTAGATGGCCAATTGAGGCTTTGGTCCAGTTCAATAATTGATTTAGAATGAATTTGACCAATTGGTTACAATCAATTTGGCTTAGATTAAGATATGACCCATTTTGATATTTTAGGTCAATTTGGGTCAACTTGGGTCATGTGGCCAATTAGGCTTGATTTGGCTCAATTGATGGCTTGGTCATGTTCAATATTTGATTATGGATTGGTTTAGATCAATGGTTTCAATCAATTTGTCCTATGGTGGATTTTAGATAGTTTAGGTTTCATTTAGGCTAAGTGTTGACTTGGTCAAAGGCTAGGTTTGACTTGGTTTGACCCAATTTGGATGCTCGATCATCTTAGGATGATTGTTGCTCGCAATGTGAGGCTTAGATGAGCTTAGTTCAATCCAATTTGGGTTGGATTAGAATTTGGCTCAAAAAAGTGCTTTAGGTCACTTTGGGTCAAGTGAGCCTAAGTGGGTCAATTGACTTGATCAATGCTTGATTCAAGTTTGGTTGAACTTACATATGGACTTATGATTGAAATATAAATCCAATTGCAAGTGATTTGAGATCAAATGAGTTTTGATTCATTTGATAATTTCAAGTCAAAAGGTGAACATGGGTTTGACTTGGGTTAGTTTGATTTTGGTTTGATGATTGAAGTTTTTATTTATATTAGGGTTTATGATTGAAGGATTGATTGTTTGTAGAGAAAATCTAAAGGTTTGGATTGATTTGAGAATGATTTGGCTAAGTTCAAGGATTTGACTTGAAAGAGCATAAGTTAGATTTTGGTTGGATTTGGATTTGAGTTTTGAATTTAGTTTTGGTTATTAGAATTTATGCTTCATTTATATTTGTGAATATAAATGGATTATGAAAAAAATATTTTGAGTTTGAAGTGATTTGGATTTGATTTGAGCTAAGTCCATGAGATGAAGTCAAAATGGCTTAGGAAAGATTTTGGATTTGAAATTGAGTTTTGGATTTAGTTTTGGTTATTTGAATTTATATTTCATTTATATTTGTGAATATAAATGAGAATATAAATGGGTTGTGAGAAAATCTTTTGAATTTGAAGTGATTTGGCTAAGTCCATAAGATGAAATCAAAGGCTTAGGAGGGATTTTGGATTCAGAATTGATCATGGATTTCAATCATTTGGAATTGATTCATGATTTGAATTTTTGAATTGATTTGATGATTTGAGAAAATTAATTGGGGTTAGAATTGATTTGAGGTTCGATTTGGAGTTGATTTGAATTTGAGAAAATCAATTAAATTGAAATTGATTTGAGTTTGGATTTGGAATTGATTTGAATTTGAAGTCGGTTTGAATTTGAGGTTGGTTTGAATTGGAGTTGGTTTGAATTTGAAGTTTGACTTGAAAGAAGGAAGCAAGGATTTGGTTCAAACCATAGGGTAGGTAAGTTTTCTTAATACCCCAAAGGCATAACCTATTTCTTATGGCTAACTCTGATAAGTCTCTAGGGTTAGATTAAGTGTTCACCTAATCATTAGAAGTGTCTTAAGACAAAGGAACTCTTAATGTCTAGAGAAGTCCTATGTCTAAGATGGAGAGGTTGAAATATCACTCCAAAAGTGAGGTCAATAGCCACACAAGCCTTAAATGGCACACACATTAGGCTAAGTCACCATGTCTAGCTCTACGTTAGGGCGGTGCATAGTTTGATGCCATTTTATTTTGTGATATAATATTTTAGACTAGATGTTAGGGTGCATGTGCGTAGACTGGATGATATGATGATCTTAGCCTAATCATGTCTTCTATAGAGGATTGTGCTTAAGGGGCGTGTGGGTGAAAATTATATATTCTTGCCTTCATCTTATCCCCTTCTTTTTTAAAAGAGATAAATGAAAGCAAAAATATTTAACACCTTGTGGGGGCACCATGTAGATCCGCAGATGTTCTATTTTAAGTGATTTGGTACGACATTGAGAAAAGGTGTACTATCTCGAAAGATATAAGTCACCACCCTATAATAGACCTAATCACTTTAATGGGGACTCCTAAGGACTATAGGTCTTCGCATGTACTAGAGATTCTTTCCTTACTTTACATGGAAAGGTAAAGCAGAATTTATTTTAAAACAAGTTCGTTAAGTTCCTTATGGAGGTGAGCCCCATAGTTAATTACATCTAAAGGAACGGGATTCCTTAGGAATACTCTCGATTAAGATAAATGAACATTATCTCCAAAGATTTTGAAGGTAAGACTATAAATTGATTGGTTTATTTTTAGAAGATCAAGTGAGATTGATCAAGAGGAGGGAGTTATTATCGAAGCCAAAGAAAGATAAGTAGGGTATGCTCACGATGATAGGAAACCTAGCAAACATCCCAAACTATCCCATGGTTGGGCTTTATATTTTTGAAAATGATGTATTTGTTTGAGTTGAATTTTTATTAGAAATTTAGGGCTTATAATTCCATGACACAAGACCATGAAAATGCCTAAGAGGTGAGCATTTATGCTTATAGCCTGTAAAGGGGAGAAGCAACCTCATAATCTAAATCTAGGGAGCTTTAGCGAGGGCCAAAACACAACCTAAATCTAAGGCAAAAAATGGGTATTTGGTTTACCTCCACAAGAGAGGATAAACTACCCAACTGTTTGGACTTATAACTACCTGAGGGTGGCCGCCAATATGATTTTAAATACATGTAGGAAAGTCTTTTTGAAAGATAGCTAAGCTATTATTTATTTAGAAAGAGACTAAGTCCTTAAACACACTCCCTAAGAGACTAGATCATGTAGGGCATGAGTAATGACTTAAATCTAATGAAAGTTTTTTATATATTTTATTTTATTTTTTGGACAATTCATTTAACTCGGGTTATAGGATTCATATGCCTAATGCATAAGAAATTAGATTATGGGCTGAAATCAGCTAGAAAAGAGGTATATTTCCACCATAGCTCTCAAAGGTTAAGCCCAATTCCTAGGCACGAGTGGAAGCCCTCCGAATCAAGAGTGAAATAATATGCTTATTATGCATAATGTGAGAAAGAAAATACAACATCCAGCTAAGGGGTTGCTAATTCTTTTATCTTGATTTATAACCTAGGCTTTAGATGAGGTTATGAGTTATTTATTTTTAGTTTGAATTGATTAGTTGGATAGAAAATTTTCTTTCCTAAGAGCCTAATCATCATCTAGGCCATACATCAAAGCAAGAAAGAAACTAGAAAAATATGTCATCTTAATGCACAAGCTAAACAAACATCAATCAATTTATAAAGCTAGCGCAAAAGAATAAGATGCCATTTTTGGTTGGGCACCATCGCACAAACCCAAAAATAAATTGGGTAGCCGAGCTCTACCCTTATACAACCAGGATTACAAATGAATAAATTACAATCAAGTAAGGAAATTCATGTTATTTGGGGGGGGGGGGTCTCCATTCTTCTTTCTTCTTCTTTTTTCTTCTTTCTTCTTTCTTCTTTTGGATGGTTGGAATGTGGATGCTCTAAAGGCTTCACATGGTGTATAAAATATAACCTTATGACCAATGTTCATCCTAATCCCCCATAACAATTATGCTAAAATCTTAATTGCAAAATTACATGAAAAGAGAAAAATAAATCTAACTAAAACATACAAAATAGATATTAGCTAAACAAACCACATAATCCCAATCATGGATATACATAAATTGGACTTAGCATCCCACACATGGGTAACCAAGTCCACCTAGCATATTGGATTATGCTTAGGGGTATAAGCAACCCGCATAGCAAAAGTTTTTATATTTTTATTATAGCACCCCTTAAGCATAATTCCCTACAGAAGATAATGATTAGACTAAGATTGCACTATCATTCAGTCTACGCACATACACCCTAACATCCAGACTAAAATATTATATCATAAAATAAATGCAAAGCATCAAACCATGTACCGCCCTAACCTAAAGCTAGAAGTGGTGACTTAGTCTAATGTGTGTGTTATTTAAGATTTGTGTGGTATGCTTAACTAGGTTTTAAGGTTAGAGTTTTCTGAGTATGAAAATGTTCAACTTAGAGGGTGGTTTTATTTAAGTAATTTAGTTGATTTTTATTTTTACAATTTGTTTAGGTTTGAATGAACCTGCAATTAATTACTAAGTGTTATAAAGAGAGAAAAAGAGAAAAGAACTTCTCTTTTCTCCCTACCATAAGTAATTTTTAAAGTAGATTCATATTTGATTTTTGTTTAGTGAATATTTTATTATGTGTTTTAATTAATGCTAAGTTTAGATTTTCTCTAAACAAACCTATTCAAAAATAAAGGTATTTTAAGATTAAGTAAAGTGAAATACTATCACAAAATACACAACACTTCATTTCTTTCCCAACATGTATAACATGCATATGAATGAATCCTAAGCATATATATACATGCAAATGAAAGTATTTAGCACACCTTAATGATGAATGCTAAGAAAGTTTGCTTAAGAAAATTTGGAATGTTTCATGTATGCATGATTTTATTAAGTAGAAAAGAGAGATTCTTGTATCCATTTTTCATATGCACATTTGCAAGTATAAAAGACATAAGTGAGTATGACATCATTGTTAACACCAAGAGTGTAAGGTACAAGACCTACTTAGGGTTATCCTTGTAACCCCGGGTTGTCCAGACTAATATATCAACTTTTCTTAAATACATGTGCATGTACAAAATGAAATGCATGGAAAGAGAATCATGCAAAAATTTTGTGTTTGTTTGTTTAATTTGTTTATGCAATTTACATATGCAAGTGTGGATATCCTTCTTAAGTGATAACATAGGAATGAATAGGAATGGATTTAGGCAAGTGTTGTGTTCTTTTCAAATGAACTATACATTTTGCAAAATCCTATTCAAAACTATGCAAAAAAGAGAAGAGAAGGAAAGTCACACTATGCACATCTTTATCTTTATACTGACATGTAAGCTTATAAATAATTATAAGTAGCATGCCTTTCAGTAATGATATTTTATTTATAAGTTTTGAAAATAATTTTGGATTTAATAGTGATAATAGCCATTCATATTCTTACTTTAGCCAAAATATGCAATTTGACATAAAGGAAACATTTCATTTTAATTTTATTTTTAGAAGATATGAATGCATGATTTTCATATGGCATACACATTTAGCATGCTAGGAAAGAAATAAAGTGATGAAAGCAATGTAAATTCATTCACCCTAATTAATTCCTAGAGACAATGCTATGGAATAAGATTATTTAAAGTAAATCAAATTATTTTAAGAAAATTTTATTTTATTTTGAGTTTGATTTTAGATTTTGGAAATGTGAAATGGTTTGCTGGTCCTAACCCTCTTCTTGCATGTGTAAATTATTTTAGTTTAATTTTTAGAACCATAAAATTAATTTTATATTTTGATTAGGTTAAGGTGTTCATTAAGTTCATTAATTACCCCTTTCCAACACCACTTTAACTTACTTAACCAAACAATTATGAGCCAATGTATGACATCAAACCACACAAGAAATTTAAATCAATGCATCTAGGAAAGAAAGGGCTTAATGCAATTGGCTCACAATTAATGATTAATTAAGCTAAAGGGTTTAATTTAAGTACTTTCATAACTCTTCCCACACATGTAGGTTGGACTTTGATTTCCTTAAGCTACTTAGGTTATTGAACACCAAAGAACTTACCCAAGATGAATTGGTTAAGTTCTGGAATGTTTTCATTTTGAAAAGTTTGATTAATTAAGCCATTTAATTAAGTGATTAAACTATTTAATAAATTTGCACTTTAATTAGATTTTTATCCAAATGAAATAAAGTTAGGGGAAAAGCTTTGGGAAAGAATTCCTAATCTCATTCCCTAAGTCCATTCACTATTCTAAGGTAATTATCAAACCTAATTAATTAATTTATCATTGCTTAAAAGGTTAATTAATTTTTTAATTGATTAATTGGGTAATTAGGAATGACTCAAGTAATTCCACTGACTAAACTATTAAAAAAATTCCAAGAAAATTAGGAGAGATATAAGTCATCCCACTAAATGTACATAAGAAGTTTGGAATTAATCAGTGGGATAATTAAAGAGTAATTAACACAATCACATTCCTAATAAAACATAAATTCAAAAAATATCACTGCTCAAAATCAATCGAATTTGATTTTATATTATTCCACTTTAAATTATCTTAACAATTCATTTTATTTTGTATTTTTCTAATTTTTTTACATTTAGTTATGAATATTTGAAGATTCCATAATTAAAATTTAATTAAATAGTTAATCCCGTCGGCACCATGTGGACCACTAATGTGGCGCGCACTTTCCACGTGGCATGACAGGATTCACTATTAAAGTAGTCACATCCAATGCCGTGCCTGCGGTGATGCTATGCGCTTTCTCCTGGACCGTTCGATCAAAAATTGGATGGTCATGATTAAGCCCATCGTTCTTAAGGGATAAATCCATTGATCCTACATGGCTTGATCATGACCATCCATCTAAAATGCACGAATTGATGGTCCATGATCCGCCACTGAGCTTGCCTGTGGGAGAGGGCAACCATCCACTCCGTAGGGCATGATCCAAGCTCGATTGAGCTCGGATTGAGCTCAAACTCAACCCACACAATCTATGAGCAAACACAAGAAGATCTAACGATCAATTTTGCATGGGGTGAAAGTTTCTTTCACAAAGGACCAAGAACTCCTATACCTAAGCTCAGTTTGAAGGCATACCTCATAGGAGGCTATCATCGATGCTCCTAACCATTGAGGTAGCTTCATCTAGTGGAGATGAAGCTCTGTTGAAGATTTGAGGGCTTGAGGTTGACTGGATCTTATTATGGACCAAGCTCCTCCTCAAATGCTTGCGACCTTGGTCTAGCTCCCACCTCCCTTCCCTTTGAAGCTTGGGAGAAGCTTTGGGTGAGTTCGATTAGGCCTTTTGAGGATGCTTGAAGGAGGAATTGGATTAGAAATGGGAATTGGCTAAGTTGGAATTTTCTTTAGCCTCCCCTATTTTTGATTTGAAGGAATCTGAAAAATGGAGAATAAGAAATGCTTGGGAACTGCCTGAGAAAGCTTGGAGTGCTAGCTCTAGGTCTCTCTCAGTCAATTGAGTGTGAATGTCTCTAATTCAAGTGAAATTAAGGGGAGTATATCTCCCCCTTGAAGGATCGGACGGTTGAGCATGGCTTTTCCATTTTGGATCAATTGGCTTGATTCAATGGGTTGTTTGGCTGTTTGAACTTGCACATGGTTCATTTTGGCTAGAGGAGTGGAGTGGTGAAGGTCCCATGTGCTCAAGAGAGTGGAGGAGTGATCCCCATGTGCTTATTTTTAAGTGAGTGGTCGATTTTGGGTTTGGCTGACCCAAACCCATTGCATCATGTGCACCATGCCACTAGTGTCCACTTGGTCCACTAAGAGGGTGCCAAGTGGCCATGAAGAGGATTTGACCAAATTCCAAGTGAATTTGGAGAAGAATTACCCTTTGACCTGGGGGTAAAATGGTCATTTAGCTTTAATTTCAGTTAGAATATTTTTGGTATGATTGAAAAATGGTTAGGCCAAGTTTCAATGAATTTGGAATTGATTTGATAGGCTTTGGCTCATGTTGACCCATTTAGATCAAAATGGGTCAACTTGACCAATTAGTCAAATTGGCTCAAACCAAGGGTTGGATCAAGTTCATATGACCAATTAAAATATGTTGGCATCATTGGTTTGGTTCAATTTGGTTTATATTTGAATTTGGCTCATTTGATTTCATTTAGGTCAAAGGGTCAAGTTGACCATTTGACCTTAGGTTAGTGATGGGTTTTGTTTTTGGTCATTTGAAATGATTGGTATCTTTATTTCCAATCAATTTTGGTTGATTTGATTTTAGCTCAATTTGATTTTAAGTCAAGTTGTTCATGGTCAATAATTGGTCTAGTTGGCCAATTAAGACTTTGGTCAAATTCAATAAGTGATTTGGAAATGAACTTCTGACCCATTGGGCCAATCAATTTTAGTTTAGATCAAGTTTTGACACATTTTGATTTTTTAGGTCAAATTGGGTCAACTTGGTCGAGTGGCCAATTGGGCTAGGTTAGGCTCAAATGATGACTTGGTCAAGTTCAAACATTGATCATGAATTAGTTTTAATTAATGGTTTCAATCAATTTGGCCTATAGTAGATTTTAGCTAGTTTAGGTTTTATTTTGGCTATGTGTTGACTTGGTCAACATTTAAGTTTGACTTGGTTTGACCCAATTTGAGTGATTGATCATCTTATGATGATTGTTGCTCACAATGTGAGGCTTAGGTGGGATTTGTTCAATCTAATTTAGGTAGGATTAGAATTTGGCTCATAGGAGGTACTTTAGGTCACTTTGGGTCAAGTGAGCCTAAGTGGGTCAATTGGCTTGATCAAGGCTTGATTCAATCTTGATTGATCTCACATATGGACTTATGATTCAAGTATAAATCCATTTGCAAGTGGTTTGAAGTCAAATGGGTTTTGATTCATTTGATAATTTCAAGTTCAAAGAATGAATATGAGTTTGACTTGGGTTTGATTTTTGGATTTAGTTTTGGTTTGATGATTGAATTTTATGTTTATAATTGGGTTTATGATTGAAGGATTTATTGAATCATGAAGCAAAATTAAGGGTTTGGCTTGATTTGAGTTTGATTTGGCTAAGTTCAAGAATTTGACTTGAAAGGCTTAGGATGGATTTTGGTTGAATTTATATTTGATTTTTGAATTTAGTTATGGTTTTATGATTGAGGTTTATGTTTATATTTGGATTTATGATTGAATGATTGATTGAATTATGAAGAAAAATCAAGGATTTGATTTTGATTTTAATTTTTGAATTAGTTTTTGGTTTGATGATTGAGGTTTATGTTTATATTTGGATTTATGATTTAAGGATTGATTGAATCATGAATAAAAATCAAGGGTTTGCCTTGATTTGAGTTTGATTTGGCTAAGTTCAAGAATTTGACTTGAAAGGCTTAGGTTGAATTTTGGTTGAATTTGGGTTTGATTTTTGAATTTAGTTTTAGTTATTTAAATTTATATTTCATTTATATTTGCGAATATAAATGAGAATATAAATAGGTTATGAGAAAATTTCTTGAATTTGAATTGATTTAGATTTTATTTGAGCTAAGTCCATAAGATGGACTCAAAGGGACTTAGGAAATATTTTTGAACTTGGAATTCAATCATGGGTTTCAATCATTTGGGTTTGATGCATGATTTGAGAAAATCCATTGGAATTGATTTGAGATTTGTTTTGGAGTTGAAGTTGATTTGAGCTTGGAGTTTGACTTAAAAGAAGGAAGTGAGGATTAGGTTCAAGCTATAGGGTAGGCAAATTTTCCTATCACCCCTAAGGTATGACCTATTCCTATGGCTAACTCTTCTAAGTCTCTAGGGTTAGGTTAAGTGTTCACCTGATCACTAGAAGTGTCTTAAGACTAAGGAACTCTTTGTGTCTAAGAGGAGTCCTATGTCTAATATGGAGGGGTTGAGAGCTCATTCTAAAAATGAGGTCAATAGGGCATTGTAATAAAAATAAAAATGATTTTGCTTTGTAGGTTGCTTATACCCCTAAGCATAATCCAAACAAGGATAGGTGGACTTGGTTACCCATATGTGGGGTGCTAAGTTTAACTTATTCATATAACTGCTTGGGTTGTGTGGTATGTTTAGCTAACCTCTATTTTGCAGGTTTAGTTAGATTTACTTTTATCATTTTGATGTAAATTTTATAATTAATATTTAGAACAAGTGTTAAGGGGATTAAGGTGAACATTAGTTATAGGACCAAGTCTTATGTACCATGTGAGGCCTTGGAGCAAACTACATCCCAAGTCAAATTAGAAGAAAGAAAGAAATGGAACAAATCAAGATGAAGGAATTAAGGACAAGGAGTGAAGAATGGAGGATGAATAATGAAGACCCCCATAACACTTGTCATTTCATAATTGTAATTATTCATTTGTAATCTGGGTTGTATAGGGGTAGAGCTTAACTACCCATACTTCTTTTCGGGTTGTACGGTGGGACCCGACCATGTCGACCTCTTATTCTTTTGCACTAATTTTATAAATTAATTGATATTATGTTTATGATTGTTCAATTAGGATGGTATGATTTTCTAGTTTCTTAATTGTTTGATGGTTGTTGAATGGCCTGTATGTGATTAGACTCTTAGGAAAAAATATAATTTTTCATTTAATTAATCAACTCAAAATTAAATTAAAGTGACTCATAACCTCACCTAGAGCCTAGGACATAAATCAAGATAATAAAATATTTAGCAACCCCTTAGCTGGATGTTGTATGTTTCACATCATGCATAAATCGTATTGCTTCACTCTTGCTAATGGAGGGCTTCCACCTTTACCAGAGAAAATAGCTTGACCTTTGAGAGCCATGGTGAAAACACACCTCCTTCTTTCTGATTTTGGCCCATAACCAATCTTCTCATGCATTAGGCATATGAAATCCCATAGCCTGTGTCAAATAAAAATGTCCAAAAATCAAAATAAAACTTAACAAAATTTTCATTAGATCTAGGTCATTATTCATGCCCTTCATGATCTAGTCTCTTAGAGAGTGAGTTTAAGGACTTAGTTTCTTTCTAAATAAATAACAGCTTAGCCATCTTGCAAAGCATAAGACTTACCTGGATGTATTTAAAAATGTAGGAGAAGTTACTTGGCAGCCACCCCCAGGCGGTTGTAAGTCCAATAGTTGGGTAGCTTATCCTCTTTTATGGAGATAAACCATATACCCATTTTTTGCCTTTGATTTAGGTCTAGTTTTGGCCCTTGTCAAAGCTCCTTATATTTAGGATATGAGATTGTTGTTTCCCTTCGGGGCTACAAGCATAAGTCCTCGCCTCTTAGGCATTTTTATAATCTTATATTGTGGAATTATAAGCCCTTGATTTTAAATAAAAATTTAACTCAAATACATAATTCTTTTCAATTTTAAAAATATAAAGCCCAACCATAGGATAGCTTGGGATGCTCACTAGACTTCCTAGTATCATGAGCATCCCCTACTCATATCCCTTTGGTTTCAGTAAGAACTCTTCCCTTTTGATCAATCCCACTTGATTTTCCAAAAATAACTAATTGATTGATAGTCCTATCTTTGAAATATTTAGAGATAATGATCATTTATCTTAATCGAGAGTATTCTTAAGGAATCTCATATCTTATGATGTAATTACTATGCGGGCTTGCCTCCATAGAGAACTTAACTAACTCAGTTTAAAATAAACCTTACTTTACTTTTCTATGTGAAGTAGGGGAAAGATCTTTGGTACACTCGAAGACCCATTGTCCTTAGGAGTCCTTATTAGGTGATTAGGTCTATTGTAGGATGGTGACTTCTGTCTCTCGAGATAGTACATCATTCCTCAAATATCATACCCAGTCACTCTAATGAGTACATCTACGGATCTACATGGTGTCTGAGTAATGCCTACACATCTCCATCCACAAAAATAAACACCACACTAGTGATTAACCTCATTCACCTGATCAGACACAAATACATTTTAGGATTATACATGAAAAATTGCTCCAAAAACTCCCAAATTCTCCATAAAACATCTCTAAACAAATAACAATAGAATGTACTAAACATATGGCAAGTCAAACAGCTGAAAAAAATTGAAAAAAAAGGTGTATACTCATGAGTTTACAGAGTGTACACATGAAAAATAGCTCCAAAAATCACCAAATTTTCTAGGAAAAAACTCAAAATAGCTTATAATATAATGTATTAAACATATGATAAGCCCCATAGTTGAAAAAATTTGAAAAAAGGGTGTACACTCATGAGTGTTCAGAGTGTACACATGGAAAATAACCCAAATTCTCCTGACTAAACTCCAAACAGCTTGCAATAGCATGTACAAAACATATGGTAGGCCCCATAGTTGAAAAAAATTGAAAAAATGGGTGTACACTCCAAAAATAGCTCCAAAAAACACCCAAATTCTCCAATAAACATCTCTAAATAGCTTACAATAGCATGTACATATCATATGGCAAGCCCCACAGTTAGAAAAAATTGAAAAAATGGGTGTACACTCCAAAAATAGCTCCAAAAAAACACCCAAATTCTCCAATAAACATCTCTAAATAGCTTACAATAGCATGTACATATCATATGGCAAGCCCCACAGTTAGAAAAAATTGAAAAAATGGGTGTACACTCATGAGTGTATAGAGTGTACACTCATGAGTGTATAGAGTGTACACTTACAATAGAATGTACTAAATATATGGCAAGCCCCACAGTTAAAAAAATTTGAAAAAAGGGGTGTACACTCATGAGTGTATAGAGTGTACACATGAAAAATAGCTCAAAAGAATTCCAAATTCTAGAGGACTAAACTCCAAATAGCTTATAATAAAATATACTAAACATATGGCAAGCCTAACATTTAAAAAAATTTGAAAAAAAAGGTGTACACTCATGACTGTACAGAGTGTACACTTCAAAAATAGCTTCAAAACTCATCAAATTCCCCAAGAATAGACTCCAAACAACTTACAATAAAATATACTAAACATATGATAAGCCCCACGGTTGAAAAATATTAAAAAAATGATGTACACTCATGACTTTACTGATTGTACACATACAAAACAACTCCAAAAATCCCCTAAGTCCTCTTGTAAAGAACTCCAAAAAGTGTAGGAAATATATATTTTAGAAAATAATTTCAAAGAAGACCACTAACTATTTCAAAATAATTGTATATATAAAAAGGTGGAGAAAATTTACCGTTCATTTATATTTAATACATCATCTGCTAAATTGGTCTCAATATCAAGGCTACAACTTTCAAATTTGTTCTCCATCTTCACAGTTCTTGTCGAAATT
The DNA here is from genome assembly GCA_021442155.1 of Cymbidium sinense. Classification (NCBI taxonomy): domain Eukaryota; kingdom Viridiplantae; phylum Streptophyta; class Magnoliopsida; order Asparagales; family Orchidaceae; genus Cymbidium; species Cymbidium sinense. The sequence goes on along the minus strand of CM038226.1, from coordinate 26,042,681 downwards.
GAAATGTGAGATTAGCAATACGTAACTGAACGAAGTACATCAGAAAAAAATCATATTATGCCCTAAATCTATTTATACATTACTTTGAAATTGCTCCTGCTCATTCAAATGATGTCCAGTCGCACCCCTAAATGGCATAATATTTTCTACTGCTGTTTTAATGGATCAGGCCAGGTTCGAATAACGTTAACGGCATCGTGACTGGCATTATCGCATTATAAAGTAAAAACAATATTTTATTAGTGGACACGTGTTGAGATCCAATTGGCATCTGGATGTAAAGCTATGTCCAGACTCCACACATAATATTTTCTCGTATGAGTCACCATCTTTACATCCCATATGGCTAGCTTTTTGTAAAAAATGGGGAGAGGAGCATTCAACAATTTTCTTCTCTAAGCCTGTCATTATTTTTGGGGTCATCCATTCCAAGCATATCATAGCCAACCACACAACCCTCTCGTCATCCAATCGGTAGCCTTTAGCTCGACACTCCACCACCGATGAGCACAACCCTCCTCCTACTAAAGAACTATCTGCAGTCCTATTGCTGACCATTTTCATATCTCGCCCCAACAACTCCTAGCAAACTGAGCAACCTCCTGCCTCCATCCAAAACTTATGCATACAAAATTTATCCTGTCAACTCCAAGCTTGAGCTCCAAATCACACGAGCTGCCTTCCTCTCATGTTGGCAAGTGCTTCCAACCGACGATCTCCCTCTACCTTCCCTGCAAGCTCCACTGTTGTCTAAACCAAGCCTCTTCCTCTCATTATGTTTACACACAACAAATAAATCTCTCTCTCTCTCTCTCTCTCTCTCTCTCTCTCTTATATATATATATATATATTAATGAGCATAAAAAATAATTTCATTTTATTTTCCCTTCATGTATCAAAGTTATCCCTCTATCTTTCTCTCTATCTCTCTCTTGGGTTCACCGAAAAAAGGGTTAATTTACTCTTTGCTTTCCTTCCAACCATCCCTCTCCCTATCTCTATCTCTATTTCTCCCTAAATCGAGAGAGATAATATATGTATATTTATCATTTTGAGCCATTTCTCTCTCTCTCTCTCTCTCTCTCTCTCTCTCTCTCTATGATTTGGTAAAACAAAAAATAATAAAGAAGTAAAAAAAAAGAAGAGTAAAAAAAACTAAAATAGAAAGAAGTTATTATATATATATATACTTGTTTACAACTTTCATCATCAATTTCGCTGCTCACTCTAACAAAAATATAATGTGCTGTGATAAATTATAATATTGTAAAATTTAAGTACCCGTACACGCGTCTCTTAGTGTGGCAGGAAAATGTGTTATTTTGTACAGGTCAAAGATCCTATATGCGCCTTTCTTGGTGTGATAGGATGGCGTCCATGGTGCTTGCACCACCCATACACTCCTTTCTTGTAGTGGTGGACAGGCCCAGCATTCTTGTGTGACTCCCCTTCTGGGGAGGTGATGCTGGAATGCTACCAGAGTAATGCCAAAAAATACACTTGCATGAGACTTATGTTGAAAAATTGAAGTACTCGTATACGCCTCTCTTGGCATGGCGGAAAAAAATATATTTTTTATGCAAGTGAGAGATCCTATACACGCCTTTCTTAGCATGGTAGGATGGCACTCCTGGTCGTGGTGCTCATACCACCCATACACGTCTCTATTGGCATTGTGGGAAGGCCTACTGTTCTCGTCTGACTCCTTACATAGAGAGGTGATGCTGAAATGCTATCAAAGTAATGCCAAAATTCACAAATTGCAGGGTACTTGAACAAGATGAAATGAAGTGATTAATGAACATAAGTTCCAAATTAAATCAAAGTTAAGAATACGAAATTATAAAGTCTCAAAATTAAAATTAATTTGTAAACAAATTAAACCTAAAATAATATATATAAAGGACTTAATGACTCATCATGAACTTGAAAATATTTCGTTCAATGGATATTGAATCAGCATATTCTATGTTTGAGGAACATAATGTGATCTTTAAACAAAATCAAGTTTGAAGAGCTTACATTGTGCTCAACAGCTCACTTATGAGTAAGAACATAAGCTATTCCTTAGCCAATGAGAATAAACTAATCTTCTTGATGGGTAATTAATGACGTTGTTATTCATATTGAACGATGGAACATGAACAAATGAATTGATCGATGTTTGTGTGGAACTTCAAAGCTCTTTAATAAGAGTGACTAATCCAAAAACATATAAGCATGGGCACATCTTAAGGCAAATTTGTGCTCAAAGATATTATACTCAAGTGTGTGTCAATAATCAAAAGATGAAGATTTGCACATACTTCAAGGTGACCTCACATCTAAATTTAGTTGTATTTTATCGAAGTACGTGCAAATACATATAATTTAACACATATCTCAAGTTGATCTAGCATTTAAATCATCAAATTAGAATGCATGCAGAAATACCAAAATTACACGTAGGCAACTTGTTGTTTGAGTTGTGCATTAATATACTTGCAAATACTTAAAGTTGTAAGTCAATTGAGCACACATTTTGTGAAATAAAAATTATGGGCACTGCTTTAAAATGCATGTTGATAATTCAAACTACTTACGACATGCATTACGAGGCAAGCTTACACGTAAAATCAATGCTCCAGGATTCACGCAAATGACAAAATGATTCACACATATATTTCATGAAATGAAGTAAAGTCAAGTAGGAGAAGTGCAGATATGTTGAATAAACTTAAAAAATTGTTTTTACTTCATAAAATGTGTAAATTCCACAAATTATAGTAAACTCAATGAAACTAAAAGACATATTCACATGGGCCACTTCATCTATATGATGAAGTCGTAAGTCCCGCTCAACCAATCCAATCCACCTTATAAGAAGCAGGAGTTGATAGGATTGGCTGCAAATTAAATACTCAATTATTAAGAAAAAGATGATTGTATTTTATATTTACAAATGATCGACAAAGGCATTAATAGAGAATTTTTATATTTAACATAATTAATTCTCTATTTCTATATGAAAATTATAATTTAACTATATATACAATCCTCTGCAAACAAAGAAGCAAAGTTAACAAAGTCTACACCCTGGTAATGATTGTGTTGATTATAAATTTCAATCGGAGGGGTTCTATCTTAAATGAAATTATCAAATTATAATGTGAATATTCAAATCATTCATTTTCTAATGATGACTGAGTTGATTGAAGATATCAATCGGAGGAGTCCTCATTATAAAAATATATAAGATATTATATTCAATATTCTTAAATTCAAAATCATCAAAATATAAATCTATATCTGATCCTCTATTATTAAATTAATTGAGTCAATAGGATCTGGAATAATAAACTAAGTTAAGCAGAATTATAGACCCTGATGATGACTGTGTTGAATGGAGATTTCAACCGGAGGAGATACTTACTATCAAAATGCGCTTGCAAGCTCAAATCAGATTAATCCAAATTAATTATCAATATAAGTTTAAAAATTAGATAAATCATTAAGTTTTAAATAATTAAATGAAATTAGATATTCAAAATTTAAAGTTAAAATTTTAATCTATCCTTCTTCTGCAATTGTTTTTTGGAGGTGATAGATTAAGGAAACTCTAGCTCACAAAGGAGTCAATGTCAAGTCAAGTGTATTCTTATACTCACTCTCAATCAATCTCATGTTAATAAGGATGTGGCCTGTGACCTCTGACTGTGTGGTTTGTCTAGTAGGCTCTACATATGATATAGTTACTACTAGAGTCCTCTGATCGGGGGGCTGTCACTAAATGACACCATTATATTACGGTCAAGACTGAAGCCCGTATGCCCCCCAATGGCTCTATACCTTGAGTTGTGAACTATAGGGTGCACTTGATAGGGCAAAAAATCATATATCAGCAAAGGTAGACTTAAGCATGTCTCCTTAGATAAACATCACCCCAGCTCTACAAGGTTCTCTTGGACGACGCAACCCATGGTTACTGACTAGAATCCTTCGGTCAGGTTGGGTCGACTACCTTCTCTGACTAAGTAGACTAGGGACCACGACAGCTCGGTATGGCAAAACCATGGGATCTTGATCTGGCATGTCATTGTTCCCCCAACCATCTGCTTTAAGTTAAAATAATGAATTTCATAAACTTCAATTTTAAACTTTGCATACTGCTACTATATGATGTGCATTTAGCGATCTAATGACTAGCCTTAATCAAAAGTTCTCTCTCAGCATTGGGAGGGGTAATTAACTATTGGTGCTTGTGCTTATAAAAAATCTAGAACTATATCTAAAGTCCTCACAAAATGAAGACAAAATCTCTAGGTGGTGTCTTATATTCTATTCCATGTGCCTTCTAAAAATTTAACCGACATAAATCATACTCTCTTCATCGAGAGGTCGGTGGTGAATTTTCGGAGCCCATAGATTTCTGGCAACTCTATTGGGGATAGGTTTCTCTTTCCATCTTCGTCTAGTTGAATCTAAGCTATAGTAATAGTGGAGTATAAAGAAATTAAAATAAATTAATTAATTTTCAATGAAATTAAATCTTAGTCAATCATGTCCTGGTGACTAATCTGTTTGCTCCTTATATTAATGGATCTTCAGAGTGCATCGTTTATTATGCAGCTAGGTCACGAGCCAACATCCATCTCACTAATGATATAATCAATACTGGAGATGCTAGAGCTATCATCCAATTTAGTAGTCTAAACTTTCTAGCTATCATCGCTACAAATAATCCTCTACTGGAAGCACCTGCATATTATACATACCAACCTGTGTAAGGGAGGAGATCAACTAGAATGGTCTCTACTGCAATTAAGGTTCCTCGAAAGAGAGCCTCTATAATAAAAAGATTGGTTCATTCTGAGGTGTCAGTCATGAAAAGAAACATCATTGGACAGAAAGTTTCGATACTTATGATTGCGACCACTCTGATAGTTGAACCTTTCGCACTAGGAAGGCATGATGCTGAAGCCTCCTCTTTTAAAGGAAAATTAAGAAGAAGACAAAGAAGGAGAGGAAATACTGAATTGCGAGCTCAGTAGTTACTGCCTAAATCACTAGCCATGCAACCAAACTTGATGCCATAACTGAGTGTTCCCACTCACAATAAGTTTGAAAAGCTAAAATGTGTGAAAAGGAACAGCTCTACTTATCATATCAAACAATCATTCTAGGGGCAGTGGCACAAAGCTATAACCCCACAAAGGAGACATCCTAAGACTCTGTCCTCTAGAGTGCACAGGGTGCTTAAAGTTGTTAAGGAGAAGGGTCTTATGAAGAAAAAGTATCAATGCTCGATTATCAAAGAAAATGAGAAAACCTCATTAAAAAGGCTACTCTTAGTGGTTAATGCTCAAGATCACTCTAAACAAGTCCTGCATGGAGAGCATCGGGGTGTGACACTTGGACCACATGTCCAGGAATCCACCATCAAAAGGTACCAACAAAAAGGAAAATAAATATAGAGGCTGAAGCCTCGAGAAGAAGTAGCGATGTAAAAGCTTCTTCATCTAAAAGTAAATTAACCTAAAGGAAGCGAAGAAATAAAAATGCTGAACTTTGTGCTCAACAGCCATTATTCAAGTAGAAAATTGTACAACCAGTTGTAGAATCAAAAGTGAGTGTTCTAACCCATAACATATTTGATAGCCTAAGATGGGTAAAGCGGAACATCTCTACTGGTCAAATCAAATAGTCATTCTGGATCCGACAACATCAGGTTACAACTTCTCTAGTGATGAAACTCGAAAGAGTATATGCAAGAGTGCATCTGGTCCTCAAAATTGCTAAGGTGAAAGGACTAATGAAAAGAAAATATCAAAGTCATGTCATCTAGGAGGCTAGAGTTGCTCCTCCAAGGAGACCTCCTCCTACAACCCCGATAACATGTCAATCAATTCAAGTCCCGCATGGTGAGCATAGAAGTGTGACACTTGGACCACAGGTCCAAGAATCCATTGTTGAAAGCTCCTGGTAAAAAGATAAGCAAATTTGGAGGCTAAAGCTTCGAAGTGAAGCTGCCTTAAAAAAGTTAATGACATGACATCTCGACTGTACTCCCACAAAATCCACTCCTTATGCGTTAGTATTTAGAGCTGAAATAGTCTTGTCACTTGAAGTTGAACTACCTTCACTCCGAGTAGTCATTCAACACAATCTCACTCAAGATGAGAATGCCCATCTACGAATAGAAAACTTGATGCGCTTGACAAAGCTAGGCTCCAAGCTCAATAAAATTTAGAAGTCTAGCGAGCGAGGACGTCCAAAGCATCCGATCATACAGTACATCCTTGAGCTTTTCAATAAAGATAATTAGTCTTGGTGTTGAGAATATTAATTATTCCTCACCGTTATTACATGTGTAAGTTTTGCCTGAAAATTCTCTTGTAACACAAGAATGTATTTTCAAAATGAAGCAAAAATCTTCTTGTTAGACATGAGGCATTTTTAAATTTTATAGCAAAATGTCAAACTTTCCCTATGAATTAGGGGTCTTTCTGCTGTATTTGGGTTGGCATCACGCCTAAGGTCGAGATACCCATATACATGTTCAAATTATGTATTTATGTTCACAAGTCTCAAAGTCTTACCGACCAAAAAGAGAAATTTTAAGTCTGCAAACTACAATAAATCAAGTTGGAGACATATCTTCCACCATATATTAAATCTAGGGCTCGAGTGGGTGCATAAGGTCAGACTCAACACGCCCAAATATGGTTGAGTTGTTGATAGGTCTGCTTACTCAACATGCTACAAAGGTCATAGTAAGAGATCTCCCACCTCGTTAGCCTACTGATAAAACCTCTATCAATTGCTCAAGTCCAAAACTCAAGTGCGTGCATAAGGTCGGACTCAACACACCCAAATAAGGCCAAGTCATTGATAGTTCCACTTACTCAATATGCAATAAATACCTTAGTAAGGGATCCTCCTACTTCATTAGTTAAAAGACAAGAGCATTCAAAAAAAACCACCATATCCTTCCAACTTGGTGAGTTCAAGTGGCCCAGACTAGAGATCATCCTTAACAGTCGTAAGGTCATTTTTCAAAATCCAACAAAAAAAATATCATCACTTAAGAAGACACTAAGTCGAGTTTGGTATCAATATCAAATGAGAAATTTCAACTCCTTCAACAAGTTTGTTAAAGAAGAAAGCAAATACCGAAGGAAACTCTTCTTCAGCAAGTCCAATCAACCAGAAAAAAAAGGGACCAAAGAAGTCATCCTAATGTTCATACAAAGCCAAAGGCTTAACTGAGGGAGTTATGTCATCAACATGTCCGTAATGCACAAAGCATAGGACTGATGACTCTTCGCTAATAACCCAACACAAGTTCTAAAGGTTAGGTCATCGGCAGACATCCTTCTATAAGGCCACGAAAGCAGAAAGCTATGGTGGAAGGTAATTTCGTATCACCTGACAAGTCTTCAAGATAATTCAGGACTTTTCTTCATCAAATTTTCCAAGACATGAAGCTAAGATAAGAGGAAATATAAGATACAAATCTCCAAGATGGAGTCTTCAACAAGTTTGTCAAAACATAAAGCATAGGATCGAAGATCTTCTCATCTTGCCAATAAGTCATCAACTCCACAAGTCCACTAAGGCAGGAAGCCAGGACAAGAGAAAAATATAAATTTTAATTTTAAGATTGAATCTTTAACAAGTCCGTCTAGCACCAAGCATAGGACATAAGATATTCACATCTCGATAACAAATCAACAACTCCATTAAGTCCACCAAGGCACAAATCCAAGATAGGAGAAAAATACAAAATTTAAACTCTCAAGAGGAAGTCTTCGACAAGTCCGAAAGCAAAAAGCATAGGACCAAAGACATTCCAAATTCTCTCAATAGTTATTGTGAAGACCCCCTATTAGACAATGGGCATTTTTATATATTTATCTAAGTTGACATCGTGCTTCAATCTGAGATCCTCAAATAAATATACATGATGATCAGAATGAGCTATGTTTATTTATATTAAAGAAGTTCAAACTCTATGATAAATTTATCAGCTAATCTATAATCTCCCTGTTAGACATGAGCCCTTTTATATGATCAAGGTTGTTCAATCCTCTTATGTGAAACATGACATCTTCTTGTATATATTCAGGTTAACATCGAGCTTTATGCTGAAATTTTTGAATATATCTATAACTATTATTATTAAACTTGCAGGCTCTTACAAGAACAGAAGAATCTATTTCTACACATGAAAAAATAACCCTAAATATCAAAGGTTTATCTCCCAGATTTATCAGATTCTAAAGAGCAAGTTAGAAGAACTCCCAATTTCTGAAGCTTCAATCAACTAAGTTGGATAAACATCAGCCTCTACATCTTCAAGTCTAGGACACGGATAGGTTCTAAAGGTTGAACTCAGCAAGCATATAAATGGTCGAGTTGCTGATGCTCTCCTTACTCAACAAGTAGCAAGAAAATGCCACAATGAAAGAGCCCCCATTTATTTCGATGGCCAAACCACCAATCCATCATAGCCTAAGTCGAAGACTCAAGCAGGTTCTAAAGATCAAACTCAATAAGCCCAAATATGGTCGAGTAGCTAACGCTCTACTCACTTAACAAGCTATAAGAAAAGGTTGTAGTGAGAGAGCCCCTACTCATTAGTCTAATGATGATGGCTATCCAATCCCAAAGAAAACCCAACTTGGTGAATTATAAGCAACCTAGATCTAGGAATTCTTTTCAATTGATTGGTGGATTAAGAAAAAAAAATCGAGAAAATGACTGTCAATTTTGGAGCAGTCTCAAATCAACATTTATGCTACTAGCAAACCAATACAACATCCTCTATTCAAATGGTCTTACTAAGCACAAAGTACAGGCCAAAAGAACTTCTTCAACTTGTTTGATAAAGAAATATGCAAAAGACCGAAGAAGTCATCCCACAGTTCATGTGAAGCTCGTGACTGAGTTAAAGGGATATTACAGTTATTTAGTTCGTCAAAGCATTGAGTGTTGGATTGATAACTTACGATCACAGACCTAACGCAAGCCTTGAAGACTAGGTTGCCACCATAATCCATTTTTGAGCCCACAAAAGAAAAAAAAAGCTAGGGTAGAAGGTGAGTTCATATTACTTCAAAAGTCCATGAGACAATTCAGGATAACTCCTTCATCAAGTCCGTCAAAGCACAAAGCCAAAAAAGAAGAAAATATAAACTATAAATCATTGAGATGATTTCTTTACAGGCCCATCAAAGCATAAAGCATAGGACTGAAGACAATATCATCTTACTGACAAGTTATTGACTCCTTCAAGTCCATCAAGGCATAAAGCATGGACAAGGAGAAAAAAAATATAAACTTAAAATCATCAAAAACAAACCTTCATCAAGCCTGTCAAAGCATTAAGCTGTGGTAGAAGGTAAGTTCTCATTTCCTGATAAGTCCATGAGATAATTCAGGATAATCCTTCAACAAGTATGAAAAAGAAAGAAGCATGGGATTGAAGGCATGTCTATCTTCTTGACAAGTCAATGTAGACAAATTAGGTAAATTTTTCATTGAGTTCATCGAGTGCAAAGCCAGGACAAAATGAACTTTGAATCCCAAAATAAATAAATCCATATCTTCAGCAAGCCTATCAAAAATAAAGCTAAGGCTAGAGGAGGATCAAATTTAGAAACCTCTAAAATGGCCTTCATTAAGTCCATCGAAGAAGAAAGTAGAGGATAGAAGGTACTCTTATCTCATCAAAACAAAGTTTGAATAAAAGAGATTTCAAATTTCAAATCAACCAGAGAAATAGTTAATATCAAATCCACTAAGAACGAAGCATTGGATTGGTGACAACATCTACTAACTTAGTAAATTGAAGTAGTTGAATTGAAAGAAATTCAAACTAAACATTGGCCCCAAGAGGCAAATCAACTTCTTTCAGGAGAAATTATCAGGCTTCAAGAAAGCCCATTGAATTGAAGCCTAACAAACCTCCAATATGAGCTAAAGCATAAATCAAAGGTCATTGTAAAGTGTTGAATGACCGTGAGTCGAAAGAGAAAGACATGAATCATATTTATTGAGGGGCATTTGTTGACCTACATATCTATTCCATTATTTGGACCAAACCAAATGTAATGGAATCAACAATTAATGAAAGCAGTTTACACAGATGAAGATAAATTACTTCGATCTTCTTAATCATCATTGAAACTAACCAAATAATGTCGGTTCACAAAATGGAATAACCAATGCATTCGTAGCGATAAAATCTATCAAATGAAGTTTCATGTAATGGATTTGGCTACATGCAACAATGATAAAGAGCTACAAATAAAGCACTGCTCTAATTGAGCCAAATACACGTCAATAATAATTGACTTTGCCTAAATGATGTTCATTCGCAAAATGGATCACCCCAATGAGTTCGGTATACTACAAATGCTTAGAAAATAAGCATATATTTTCTTAATGTGAATACACAATTAACTATGGTTGATCTCACTTTTGGAGTGAGTTCTCAATCTCCTTATCTTAGACATAGAAATATTTAGACAGTAACATTTCCTTAGTCATAAGACACATCTAGTAGTTAGGTGAACACCTAACCTAAGCCTAAAGACTTAGAAGAGTTCAACTACAGGATTAGGTCATGCCTTAGGGATTAGGGAAATCACTTACTCTATAGCCTAAACCCAATCCATGTACACCCTCTTAAATTCAATCCAAATCCAAATTTCAAACATATCCTCAAATTCAATTTGAACTAAAATCCAAATACTAAATCCAAAATCCAAATCCCAAATCAAATGATTGAAGATGCCCTTGATCAAATCCTCCTTAAAGCCTTATGATTGAATTCCATGAGCTTAACCAAATCTTAACCTAAAATCAATTGATTTCTTTATAAATCAATTATTCCTCCATTTATATTCAAAAATATAAATGAAACCCCCATCCCAGTGATCAAAACTAAATCAAAATCTTCCTTAAGCCATTTTGGCCTATCTCCATGAGCTTGGTCAAATTTGCCTCCAAATCAATTCAAATTTATTTGATTTTTTTGTTCATGAGTCAATCATAATTCAATCATCTTCCCAAATATAAATCAAATATACAATGAAATAGCCAAAATCAAATTCAAATCAAGTTAAAACCCAAATTTGAAATCTTTGAGCCAATTCTTTGGACTCAATCAAATCTCACTCAAATCCTCTCCAAAAGTAATTGATTTTCTCATGAATCAATCATTCCTTCAATTATCTATCCAAATATAAATGAAATCCATAATCATCAAACCAAATCAAAATTAACTCAAATCAAATCCAACTTAGCCCATTTGACTTGAAATGTTCCAATAAACCAAAACCCGTTGGAATCCAAATCAATTGCAATTGGATTTATATTTCAATCCCAAATTCATATATAAACTCAACTATATCAAATTCAACCTAAAATCAAGCCAACTAAACCCAATTGGCTCACTTGACTCAAACTAGCTAATTTGACCTACATTAACCATAATCCAATTCAATCTAAATCAAAATAAATTAAGCCAATCCAAACTTCATGTCATGATTGTTGATCATCTTAAGTTAGTCAATTATCTTGAATTGGGTCAAACCAAATCAACCCTTTAACCCATATGAACTCAAACTAGGAAAAATATAACCTAAATTAAATTGATTGCAATCAATGGCTCAAGTTCATTCTAAATTGATTGTTGAACTTGACCAAAGCCTCAATTGGGCCTAATTGACTCACTAGACCTAGAACCCAATGAACCCAACTTGACTTAAAGGGTCAAATCAACTTAAAACCCAATCAAAACCAAATTGAACTTAACCAAATCCTTCAATACATTTCAAATGATCAACTAAATCCAAACAAATCCATAATTCAAGCCAATTTGATCAATTGGGTCAAATTCGTTAACTTGACCCATTTGACCCAAATGTACTCAAATGAGCCAAAATCAAATCTAAACCAAGTTAATGACCCCAATACACTCCAAATGATCATTTGAACTTGATCCAACCCTTGGTTTATCCTAATTTGACAAATTGGTCAACCTAACCTGATTTGACCCAATTTGGCCCAAATAGGTTAAATTGACCCAAATTAAACCAAATGAACTCCAAATGATATAAAATTTGGTCCAATTCACTGTTGACTCATTTCAAATCTGTCCAAATCAAATACAATACCAAATGACCACTTTTCTCTTGAGTCAAGGGCATCCCATGGGAAAAGACACTTGCCTAAATGGTCATTTCTCTTCTTTGTCCAATTGCACTCATCCATTAGTCCATATAGACACCAAGGACACTGACCAACCTAGCCCAAGAAGTGGTTGGGTCAACCATGACTCATGGCGAGGTGAATTCACTTCACCTCTCCCATTGAAACATTTGGCATGAAGGACTTTCACCTCCCCTTACTAGGACATCCATTAATCCTCATGGCAGCCACCTCTCATGCCTTGGCCACCCAAATCAAGCCACCTAAGGAGAATCCCAACCACCCCAAGCCAAGGACACCCACTAGGAGCCAAAATCATAAGGAATGAGGTAATTTTTGGCCATTCCAAAAGCATAAAAAATAGAGAGATAAAAAACTCTTCCTCCCACACTTATTTCACTCTCTTAGAGCTCCCAAACTAACCAACAACCATTCTCACTTAGTTTTTGAGCAAAAAACCATCAAAATCAAGTAGATTACAGTGATGAGCGGTGACATTTGGTGCACACATCATTCTGGAGCAAAGCAAGAGCCCGGATCCATTCCAAAGCCTCTTCATGCATACACGAGTGTGCTCGGATCTTCACCGCCACCAAAAATCATCCCCGGTGTGATAATTTTAAAAACAATTGTAGTCAACCTTAGGTTCTTGTGTTTGTGGTAATTTTGGATGATTTTAAGGATTTCCTTTGATAAATCTTGCATTTTTCATTTTATATCATCCTGCATGAATCGAGAAGTTTTCCTGTGAAGTTTTCCGTTGAAAAAGAAATTGAGCCCATTTGGATGAAATTTCATTTAATTTTTGTGAAAATCGTGAAATCCCATCGATTTCATTGGCTGGAAAGTAGCAGTCATCCAATCCTATGCCTGGGGATCGGATGACTGAGATCTCATGTTGGATCGCATGTTTCCAGCCTTCAGATTGCAATGATCGATCTGGATCATCCGATCCGTGATCGAATGGTCCGATCTAATCCAAGCATCGCGATCGGCCTTCCCGCTCATCTTGGTCGCGTGGCACCGTGCGACCAATCACACAGTGTCGCGTGGCATCGTGTGCCACACAGTATGGTATCACTCAACCGCACGTCGACACGTGTAAGCGAGTTGCCCCGTCAGCGCTGCGTGGCATTGACTAGGTTAAATAGGAAATTTAGCCTTTTTTATTTTAAAATTTATAAAAATCACTTGAACTTTAAAAATTTATAGCAAATAAAATACTTAACTAAAAATTAGAAATAAAGGCTTATTAGATTCATCTTTATGAGAGGAATCCAACAAATCTAAAATCTCCAAATTTCACTAAATATTTTGAGCTTAATTTGAGTTTTAATAAAAATTAAAATTTCATTAATTAAACCAAAACTACACATCAGATTGATTTGAATTTTGTAGGGATTGAAACTGAAGTTAAAATACACCTACCATAAAAATTTCAAGTCAAAAGGGTTTATGGATTGGGAGATATTCCATTCTAAAGCTCAAGTAGTCTAATTTAGTTAAAAGTAAATTAATAGACTTTATAAAAATCATAAAAAAATCATTTAAATCAACTGAAACTTTGAAAAATTTTAAAAAATCATAAAAAAATCATAAAAATAAAAATAGATATTCATTTTGAAGGTATTTTAGAGAGGGATTTATTAAAAATACTAGTAATTGATTTTAAACAATAATTAGAGCTTAGTTAGGGTTTAATTAAAAAAATTAATTGTCTTAATTACTCACTAATTAATTAATTAATTAATCCAAAAATTTTTGAGATTATTTAGGAGAATGACCTCTGCTTCCCCTAATTTTCTTGGGATTTATTGGTTAATTACTTAGGAGAATTATCTAATTATACTTTAATTACTCTCCTAACTTGATTATGGGTTAATTAATCACATGAATAGTAAATGAACTAATTAATTGGGCTCATTTGTCACTATTTAACGGTGAGGAGACTTAGGGATTAAATTGGGGCTTCTTTCCTAGTCTTTTCCCTAAGTCTACTTCATTTGGAGGATAGTTTACCCATGTAGCAATTAAGTTTAAGTCTAATTACATGATTAATGATTTCATTAATCTAATTAAAATTTAAAACAAATCAGAACCTAATTAATCAATTCATGGGTAAATCTTTAGGCGTTCAATAACCTAAAGATATTTAAGGAAATTATGGTTAACCCACATGTGTGGGAAAACCATAAAAGTACTTAATTAAGTTCCTTAACCCAATCAATTATTAATTATGAGCTAATTGCATTAAGCACTTTCATTTCTTAGGATCATTGCAAATTATTTTTCATGCATATCATATTGGCTCATAATTATTTAATTAATTACTTTAAGGTAACATAGGCAAGGGTTAATTAATGGATTTAATGCATTTCACAACATAATTAACCCATAAAATCAACTTAATTACTTTTCATTAAACCAAATTAAATAACAAACATGAGAATGGGTTATGATCATCAAACTTTCCCTCATTTCTTCAAATCAAATCAAATATGAAATTGAAAGTGATAATTAAAAAGCCTTGGTTTTCTTTAAATGCTTTTATTTGATATGATTGTCCTAAGGAATTAATTTAATTGAATGAAATCACATGTTTATATTTATTTATTCATTTCTAATCATGTTAAATGTTGCATGTCATTTGAAATCATACATTCATCTTTTCAAAATTAATTAAATCAAATGGTTTTACTTTATGTAAAGATTGCATGTGTTTATTTAATTTATAATATGTGTGGCTATTATCACTATTAAATCCAAATATATTTTTCAAAAGCTTATAAACAAATGATTATATATGTTATGAATGCTAGTTATGAATACATAGGAGATGCATGTGATTATAGCCTAAAGTATATGGAATGAAGCTTTCTTTTCTTTAATTCATATGTAATTTTACATGGACTTGAATGTTAATAAGTATATAGTCTGGACATCCCGGGAACATGAGGCTTTAGTTAGTCCCAAGGAGGTCATTTGACACCTCACTCAGTTAACAAGGACACGCATTACTTATTTGATTTCATTTACATGTATTTCTATATTAGAATTTGGATAGAACTTTAATCCATATGCATAAATATTTCAGTTGAATAAAAATACAACTTTTGCATGATTTTCGATTCTTGTAGTCATTTGTACATTCATGTGTATGCAAGAATAGTGGGTATATCTAGTCTAGACATTCCGAGGATGCAAGGCTTTAAGTAGCCCCAAGAATGTCTTTACTTCATTCCCCTGGTTTAACAATGGCGAAGTACTTGCTTAAAACTTTTATACACTTGAATGTGCATGTAGCTAATGAATGAAAATCTCATTATCAACAAAATACACATATACATCTTTCATTTAAAGTGTGCTAAGGGAAATATATTGCATGTGTAGGTATACTTAGGATTTAATGTCATATGCATGTTACATGTGATGGAAATGAATGATTTAGCATGTATCATGTCATATTATTTCAAGTAGATTAATCTTAAGAAGCCTTTCACATTGAATAGAATTATTTAAAGAGAATCTAAAATGTGTAATAAGTCATTCACTAAAGAGAATCAAATTAAATCAACATCCTTTAGAAAGTGGCTTAGGGTAAGGATAAAAGAGGGCAACCTCTTTTCTTCTCTTTACAACACTTAGTTGCTAAGTGTAAACCATATGAAATAAAAGAAAACACAAATTAAAACTTGCAAATCAATGAAAGCACTTGAAGTGAAACCACCCTTTAAGTTGAATCTTTCTACACTTAAGAAACTATAACTCTAAATGTTAGTTAGGACATACTACACATGCCTTAATACACACACATTAGATTAAGTCATCACTTCTAGCTTTATGTTAGGACGGTACATGGTGTGATCTATATTTTATTTTATGATGTATTATTTTAGACTAGATATTATGGTGTATATTTCGTAGACTGAATGGTAGGTTGTTATTAGCCTAATCATATTTTATGCAAGGGATTGTGCTTAAAAGGGGCCACTTAAAAATAAATATAAATGCTCTCTTTGTAAGTTGCTTAAGCCCCTAAGCAAAATTCAAATTAGGATAGATAGGCTTAGTTACTCATGTGCAGGGTGCTAAGCCCAAATTATAAATATAACTGCTTGGGTTGTATGTTTGTTTAGTTAACCTCTATTTTGTAGGTGTAGTTAGATTTACTTTTCTTATTTTTAATATAATTTTGTATTAGGAATTAGGATTAGTGTTATGGGTGGATAAGGATAAGCATTGGCTAAAAGGCTTTATCCTGGGAGGCCATGTGATGCCTTTGAAGTGGAGCAAAAAAAATCAAAGAAGGAGGAAGATACAAGAAGACATGAAGACTTGAAGGCCCCCCATAGAATTTATCATTTGTAAATTGCAAATTATTATTTTATGTACTGGGTTGTATAAGGGTAGAGCTCGGCTGCCCATTTTTCTTTTCGGGTTGTACGGTGGCACCCGACAGCACTGACCTTTTATTCTTTGTGGTAGCTATAAATTGTTTGATGTTATGTTTAGCTTATGCATTAGAAATTGCATGCCTTTTCATTATTTCTTTATGATTGGTGTTTGTCGTATGACATGGATGCGATTAGGCTCTTAGAAAAAAAATAAATCTTCTATCCAACTATAACTCATAACTAAAGTTTTAAATAATTCATAATCTCACAATAAAGCCTAGGCATTAAATCAAGATAATTAAAAGATTTAGCAACCCCTTAGCTGTATCATTGTATCTTTAATGGCATGCATGCATATTCTACCACTCTTGCAAAAATGAAGGCCTTTGTTCTTGCACGCATGGGAACTGCTTGACCTATGAGAGAAACTCCTACTGATGGAGCTTCACCCTCTTCTCTTTTGAGTTGGCCAATAATCCATCTCATCATGCATTTAGACATATGAAAATCCCAAAGCCTTTGGCAAAATGAAGTGTCAAATACAAATAAAATTTGAAAAGATTTACATTAGACTAAGCCATTACTCATACCACTCATGCTCTAGTCTTTTTAGGGAGTGGGTTTAAGGACTTTAGTCTCTTTCTAAATAATAACAATCTAATTATCTTGCAAATCATATGATTTGCCTACATGATTGTGTTATGTTTGTGTGTGTTTGTGTGAGGGGACACCATGCAGATCTGTAGATGTACTCATTAGGATGATCGAGTATGACATTAAAGAATAGTATACAATCACAAGAAATAGAAGTCACTACCCTATAATGGATTTGATCACCTAAAAAGAACTCTTAAGGCATGATGGGTCTTCGAATATACTAGAGATTTTTCTCCTACTTTATATGGAATAGTAAAGCAGGGTTTATTTAAATTGAGTTCATTAAGTTCCCTGTGGAGGAAAGCCTCCATAGTTAATTACATCCTAAGAAAAATGAATCCCTTAAGAATACTGTTGATTAAAGTAGTCGATTGTTCTCTCCAAAGAATTCAAAGATAGGGCTATCAAAGGATTAGTTGTATTTTTAAAAATCAAGTGGAAAAGATCAAAAGGGAAGAATTATTATCGAAACCAAGGGGGATGAGTAAAGAGTAGTCATGATACTAGGAAGCCTAGTGAGCACTCCAATCTATCTTATGGTTGGGCTTTATACATTTGAATTTGAGAAGATTTATTTATTTGAGTGAAAATTTTATTAGAAATCTAGGACTTATAATTTCATAATATAAGATTATGGAAATATCTAAGAGGTGAGGATTTATGCTTGCAGCCTACAAAGGGAAACATTGACCTTAGATCTAGGGAGCTTTGTCAAGGGCCAAAATATGACCTAAATTTAAGGTGAAAGTGGGTATATGGTTTATCTCTGCAAGAGAGAGTAAACCACTCGATTGCTGGACTTATTATCGCCTGGAGTCGGAGCTAGCTAACTCTTCCTACACTTTAAATCCATGTAGGCAAGTCATATGCTTTGCAAGATGGTTAGGCTATTATTTACTTAGAAAAAAACTAAGTCCTTAAACTCACTCCCTAAGAGATTAGATCATGAAGGGCATGAGTAATGACTTAATCTAATGCAAATTTTAATAAGTTCTATTTGATTTTTGGACTTTTTGTTTTAACATAGGCTATGGGATTTTATATGCCTAAATGCATGAGAAATTGATTGTGGGCTCAATCAGGAGAGAAAGAGGTGTCTTTCTATCAAAGGCTCTTACAGGTTAAGCTATTATTCTCTAAAATAAATGGAAGCCCTCTATTAGCAAGAGTGGAAGAATATGACATGCATGATATTATACATTCATTCATCTAGCTAAGGGAGTGCTAAAAATTTTATTATCTTGATTTAATTTCTAGGCTTTTATGTGAGGTTATGAATTATTTTAAAATTTTAGTTATGAGTTATTGATGGGATAGAAAATTTATTTTTATTCTAAGAGCCTAATCGCATCCAGGCCACACAGCAATCACTAATCATAAAGAAACTATGAAAAGATATGTTATTTCTAATACACAAGCTAAATAAAATATCAAACAATTTTATAAAGCAATCACAAAAGAATAAAAGGCCAGTGCGGTCGAGTACCGCTGTACAACCTGAAAAGAAATGTGGGTAGCCGAGCTCTACTCTTATATATCCCAGTACAATGAAAGAATAATTACAATTATATAATGATAAGTGTTATGGGGTCTTCATTCTTCATCCTCCATTCTACACTCTTCATCTTTCATTTCTTCATTTTTTATTTACTCCATTTCTTTCTTTCTTTTGGCTTGATTGGAATGTTGTTTGTTCCAAATACATCACATGATAAATAACGCATGGTCTTATAACCAATGCTTATCCTTGATCCCCATAAGAATTATCCTAATCCTAATGCAAAAATTATATTAAAAGGAAGGAAAGTAAATCTAGCTACACCTGCAAAACAAATATTAGCTAAATACACCATACAGCCTAAGCAGTTATAGGAATAATTTGGACTTAGCACCTCACATGGGTAAATCAAAGTTTTCTATCCTAAAGGCTATGCTTGAGCTTACAACCCCGACAAAAGCATTTACATTTTTATTACAATGACCCTTTTAAGCACAGCTCCCTACATAAAACATGATTAGGCTAATATCGACCAAACATTCAAGCTCCGCACATACACCCTAACATCCAGTATAAAATAATCCATGCACTGCCCTAACATAAAACTATAAATGGTGACTTAGCCTAATGTGCATGTGTTAGAGTTTGTGTGGTATGTCCTAATTAGGCTTTAGAGTTATGATTTGCTAAGTGTGGGGGATTTAATTTATAAAAGGTTGATTTTTTTAAAGTGGTTTAATTGATTTGGAGATTTTATTTAGTATTTTCTTTTGTTTCATGTAGCCTACACTTAGCAACTAAGTATTATAAAGAGAAGAAAGAGAGAGAGACTCTCTTTTATCCCAACCTTAAGTCATTTCTAAGGTAAGTTGATTAATGGATTTCCTTTAGTGAATGGTTTATTATGTGTTTTAATTAACCCTAAGTTTATATTCATTCTAAATAGACATATTCAATAGGAAAGGCATCTTAGGATTAGTTAGGGTGGATTATTATCACATAACACACACTCATCCATTTCTTTCCATCATGTATACTATGCATATGAATAATCCTAAGCATACATATACATGCAACGTAAATCTTATCATATTTTGATGATGAATGCAAAGAAGTGTATTGTGAAGTTTAAATATTTCATTTGTTAATTAAATTATGAATGCATGTCTTTGTTATGTAGAAAAGAGAGATTTTTCATCCATTAGCTAAATACACGTTCACATGTATAAAAGTTATAAGTGACTATGGCGCCATTATTTTCTAAACTAGGGGTGTAAGGCACAAGACCTACTTAGGGCTACTTAAAGCCTCGTAGCCCCGGGATGTTCAGACTAATATACCACTTTTCTTAGATACAGGTAAATGTATGAATATCTATAAGGATAAGAAAATCCATGCAAAAGTTATGTTTTATTTATTTGATTTTTGATTCTTTATTCATTGGCCACATTACACATGCATATGTATAAGAGTCTTAAGTGAGTGCAACGCCATTATTTTCTACACCAGGGGCATAAGGTACAAGATCTACTTAGAATAAAATACGACCGGGATGTCAGACTAATATACCACTTTTCTCAAATACATATGAATGTACAAAAAATCAAATGGATAATAAATCATGCAAAAAATTTTGTTTGATTTGGTTGTATGAATTACATGTGTAACATGAAAATGCTTCCTAAGTCTTAACATAGAGATGCATAAGAATAGATTTAAGCAAGTGTTCTGTTCTTTTCAAATGAACTATACACTTTCAAATCTTATGTGAATCCATGTTAAGAGAAGGAAAGAGAACTTCATAGTGCACATTTTATACTATCATCACATGCAAGCTTATAAGTATTTGTAATTAGCATTACTTCATTTATAATAATTGATTTATAGGTTTTAAAAATAATTTTTGGTTTAATAGTGATAATAGCCACTCATATTCTTAATTTTAGCCAACACATGCATTTGACATAAAAGAAAATATTTTATTTAATTAATTTTCAAAAGAAATGAATGCATGATTTCATATGGCAAACAATATTTAGCATGATTGGAAAGAAATAAATGAATGTAAACACATAATTTCATTCACCCCAATTAATTCCTAAGGATAATCATATTAAATAAGATTATTTAAAAAGAGTCAAAATTCTTTAAAGATATTTTTATCTTTGAATTTCATTTAATTTAAGAAATATGAGAAAGGTTTGCTAATCCTAACATATTTCCCCATGTGTGAATTAATTTGGTTTAATGAAGAAAATTTAAGTTGATTTTATTTTTTTTATTAGGTTGAGGTATGGATTAAATGAATTAATTATCCCTTACCTATGTCACCTTAAGTTAATTAACTAATTAATAATAAGCCAATATTATATGCAACCACATGAAAAGTAAACTTGCAATGCTCCAAATAAATGAAAGGGGCCTAATGCAATTGGCTTATGATTAATAGTTAATTAAGCTTAAGGGATCTCACTTAATTACTCTTATAATTACTTCACAATGCTTTTCTCACACTTGTGAATCAATCATAATTACATTACCTCTCCCCTTGGGTTATTGAACACCCAAGGAGCTACCCAAGATCAATTAAAGATTGCTTAAGTGAGGATGAATTAATTTTTTAATTTTAATTTCATTAGGCTTTTAATGAAGTGATTAAATGTTTTGGTTAAGTTTTAATTTGAATGATGAAATTAACTTAAGAGAAAGGATCAAGGGCAAGGCCTCAATCCTAATCCCTAAATTATTTAAACATTCAATTAGGCTTTAATTTTCTTATTTTGAAGATTGATCACTTAATTAATCAATTAATCATTCCATTAACCCATTAATTAATTTGATTTTTAAAGATAAGGAAGACTTAGGAAATTAATTAGGAAAAATATCCCCAATCACATTCCCTAAGTGATCTTACTATTTAACTGGGATAATTATGTTCAAATGATTAATCAAGTTATTTTTTATTCTTTAATTATAATTAATTGGATTAAGAGAGTGATTAGGGCTTACTCAAATAATTTTCTTAATTATGAATCAATAAAATCCCAAAAAATAGAGAAGATAGAGGTAATCCCCCTAAACATCCACAAAAAATTTGAGATTAATTGAGTTCTTAATTATAGTGTAATTAAGCTAACTATATTTTTTATAAAACCCTAATTAAGCCAAAATCACTATTCAAAATTAATTAATTATAATTTTTTAGATTCTCCTCTAAAATATCTTCAAAATAAGCCTAAGTTCATATTTTTTTTATTTTTTTATAATTAGTTATGATTTTAGGAAGT
The DNA here is from genome assembly GCA_021442155.1 of Cymbidium sinense. Taxonomy (NCBI): domain Eukaryota; kingdom Viridiplantae; phylum Streptophyta; class Magnoliopsida; order Asparagales; family Orchidaceae; genus Cymbidium; species Cymbidium sinense. The sequence goes on along the minus strand of CM038226.1, from coordinate 26,020,647 downwards.
TTTAGAATTAAAAATTAATTAATTATCCCTAATTGATCCTTTAATCCTGCAGCCGCGTGGATGCGATGCTTTTGCGTGGTGCGAGATTGGCTATTTAAGTAGTCACATCCGCGCGACTAAATGGCGTGGGCGCTCTTTCTCATGGACCGTCGATCTAAGATGGACGTCTGATTTAAGCGTATTAGGGAAATCAAAGTATCTACCATGGGATTTGATCAAAGCCGTTCATCTTAATCAATCAAGATGGACGGCTCGTGATCTATCCTGTTCATGAGCGAAAAAGATGAACACATTCCATCTTTCTCTGTTTGATTTGAGCTCACCCAAGCTCATATTGGGATCAAATGTATCCTACACCATTTAAGGGAGCACACAATCACATCCAACGGCTACAATCCCTCAACATGGAGATTTATTTTAGAAAAGACCAACACTTAGAGGCCTAAAGCTACTATTTTGAGGAATTACCTCACCGGAGCTAATGTCCGGCAGTGCAACACCGGAGGTAGCTTCGCCTAGTTGAGGCGAGGTCTTGTTGAAGAAGTCCAAGCTCAGTTTAGCCTAGAGTACTCGATTGACCAATCCATGCACGCATATGCCTCAATTTTAATTAAACTCACACCTCGGTGCTTTAGAAGGCTTGAAAATGGTTTGGTTTGCTTTGATTGGGTATGAGGATGGTGTGGGTGCAAGGAATTTGGATTTGATTTAGAAGAGAGGGAGTATTGCTTGAGGGAAGGGTGTCCTATTTCATCTTGCACACAAAAATGGCAATGGTCGAATGAAGAGGGCTTGGGGATCCTTGGATTTGCTCTGAGGGAGTTCGGAATGTGCTTAGGGACTCACACGAGCTGATTCTCTAAAACTTGGCATCGAATTGAGGGGCTATACCCTCAATTTTCCATCATTGATGGACGAGAGTGTGCACACATTTTGCCATGCCTAACTGCCGTCCGACCATCAGAGTTGTCCACATCGAGGTCAGACTGCACGCCAGGGATGGAAGGAGTCATGGGGACCTACCATGGATCCATTATGCCAAGTTCCTATGGGCTTAATCCAATGGGTGCTTGGTTTTGGTTGGAGGTGAGTCAACTCACCTCCCAAGGGTCCTTGATCGACCTAGGGTGAGTTAGGTTAGCTATGTGGGTCAGGGAAAGGTTCCATGTAGTGCCAATGAGCTACCATGGGGATGGGCAAGTTGACTTTAGCTTTGATCCATTGGATTTAAGGTTCAAATCCTATGGTTTGATGGCTAATTCCCTTGGTGGCATCCACTTAGCTTTAGGCTGATTTGGGAGTGAAGTAGGGCATGCTTGGGTCGGGTTTGACTAAGCCCTAGGGTCCCATAAGTTGGTTTGGATGGATTTGGCTTCATTTAGTCAAAATGGGTTCATTTGGGCTAGGTTGTGTTGGGTTGACCAATTGGTCATATTAGGTAAAATCAAGGCTTGGGTTAGGTTCATATGATGATTTGGGATGGTTTGGTTGAATTAATTTGGATTAGTTTGGCTTAGGTTGGAATTTGACTCATTTGGATTCAAAAGGGTCAAATTGGTCAAGTTGACCAATTTGACCAAATTAGGTTGGGTTAGGTGTTGAGTCAAGTTCAATTGGTTGATTGAAAATGATTGTAGGCTTTGGTTTTGTTTAATTTAGAATTAATTTGAATTTTTGTCAATTTGACCTTTTAGGTCAATTTGGCTAGGTTGGGTCAAGTTGACCAATTGGTCAACTTAGGCTCAATCATGACTTTGGTCAAGTTCAACAAGTGATTTGGAATGAACTTGAGCCATTGGTTTCAATCAATTTGGATTAAATCATGATTTGACTCATTTTGGCTTTTTAGGCTAATTTGGGTCAACTTAGGTCAAGTGGCCAATTATGCTTGGTTTGGCTCAATTGATGGTTTGGTCATGTTCAATCATTGATTATGAATGGGTTTGGGTCAATGGTTTCAATCAATTTGGCATATGATGGATTTTGGCTAGTTTGAGTTTCATTTGGGCTAAATGTTGACTTGGTCAAAGGCTAGGTTTGACTTGGTTTGACCCAATTCAAGGTGGTTGACCACCCCATGATGATTGTTGATCATGATTGAGGTTTAGATTGGCTTAGTTCAATCCAATTTGAGTTGGATTAGAACTTGGATCAAAAAGGTCCTTTATGTCACTTTGGGTCAAGTGAGCCTAAATGGGTCAATTAGCTTGATCAAGGCTTGATTCAAGTTAGGTTGAACTTACATATGAGCTTCAGATTAAAATATAAATCCAATTGCAATTGGTTTGGAGCCAAATGGGTCTTAGTTCATATGACAATTTCAAGTCATAAGGGTTACCTTGGGCTTGGTTTTGGTTTGATAATTGTAGTTTATATTTATATTTGGATCCATGATTGACTCATGAGAAAATCCATGAATTTTGAGTTGATTTGGGTTTCATTTAACCAAGTTCAAAAGTTTGACTAAAAGGGCTAAAGCTGGGAATTTGATTTGATTTGAGTTTGATTTATTTTGATTTGATTTGCAAGGTTTGAATTTGGGTTTCATTTATATTTGTGAACATAAATGAAATAATGATTGATTTATAAATAAATCAACCAAGTTTGAGTTGTTTTAAAAGAGTTTTGGTTAGGTTTATAGAGGTAGGTCCATATAGCTTAAGAAGAGATTTTGGAATTTGGAATTTAGAGTTAATCATGGGTTTAAATTAATTTGAAATTTGGAATTGATTTATGATTTAGAATTTGATTTGAGATTGAACTTAGTTATGAGAAAATCAATTGGATTGAGGTTGATTTGGATTTGGTTAAGGCTAAGTCAATAAGATAAAATCAAAGGGCCTACGTAGGGATTTGGAGTTTGAATTTGGTGATGGATTTCAATCATTGGATAGTTGGATTTGATTTTAGAATTTAAATTTGAATTTGGGATTTGGTTAGAAAGAAGGAAGCAAGGATTGGGTTTGGGCCATAGGGTGGGCAAGTCTCTCTTAAATCCCTAAGGCATAACCTATCCCTATGGCTAACTCTTCTAAGTCTCTAGAGTTAGGTTAAGTGTTCACCTAATCACTAGAAGTGTCTTAAGACTAAGGAACTCTTAGTGTCTATAAGATTCCTAGACCTATGATGAGGAAATTGAGAGCTCACTCCAAAAGTGAGGTCAATAATGGTTTAAAGTGTAGGAGGAGTTAGCTGGCTACAACTCTAAGCAGTTGTTGTAAGCCCAGCAACCGAGTGGTTTATCCTCACTTGTGGAGGTAAAACATATACCCATTTTTTCTTAAATTTAGGTCTTGCTTCGACTTACGCCAAAGCTCCCTAGATTTGGAATTTGAGGTAGCTATTTTCTTCGGACTATTATCATAAATCCTCACCTCTTAGGCATTTCGACAACCTTATGTTGTTGGATTATAAGTCTTAACTTTCTTATGAAATGTCAACTTCAATAAAATAAATCTCTTTAATTTCAAATATATGAAGCTCGACCATAAGATAGATTAAAATGCTTACTAGGCTTCCTAGTATCATGAGCATTTCCTACTTATTCCCTTTGGCTTCTAAAATAAGTCTTCTCCTTGAACAATCCCAAATATAACCAATTTATTGATAGTCTAGTCTTGAAATCTTTGGAGACCCTAATTATCTACTTTAATCAAGAGTATTCTTAAAGGATCTCATTCATTATGATGTAATTAACTATGGGAGCTTGCCACCATAGGAAACTTAATGGACTTAGCTTACAATAAATCCTACTTTACTTTTCCATGTAAAGTAGGGAAAAGATCTCTGGTATATTCGAAGACCCATCATGCCTTAGCAGTTCTTATTAGGTGATTAGGTCCACTCTATGGTGATGACTTCTATCTTTCGAGATAGTACATCATTCCTTAATGTCGTACCCGATAACTTCAATAAGTACCCCCTAAGATTTGTATAGTGTCCCACACATCCCAAAAATAAACACCATAACTACATGCGAGTTTGTAGCATGAAATTTGAAGTGCATGAGGAATGATGATGAAAACATATATGAATATATATATATATATATATATATATATATATATATATATATATATATATATATATATATATATATATATATATATATATATATATATATAATATAATAAATTAGTTGATGAATTAAATTAATCCAAAATAGTAATTAATCAATTATATTATTGACCTCACTTTTGGAGTGAGTCCTCAACTTCTTCATCATAGATCTAAAATACTTATAAATACTAAGAGCTCCTTAGTCCTAAGACACTTCTAGTTATTTAGAAGGGTTAACTATAAGGACAAGTTATGCCTTAGGGATTTAGAGAGATTTTCCTACCTTATAGCCTAAACCCAACCTATGCTTTCCTTCTTAAACCTAACCTCCAATTCATGCCAAATTCAAACCAAGATTCTGAGTTCACAATCAATCCTATGATCAAATCCAAGATCAAAATTCTCCATTAACCTTATGATTGAATTCCATAGCCTTAACCTTAGCCAAACATAATTCAATTCCAATTCAAGTAATTTTCTCCAAGATCAATTCAACCTCTCAATCATTTATCAAATCCAAATCCAAACTTAGTTATAAATGATTGAAACCCAAAATCAAATCCAAATTCTAAAATTCCTTCTTAAACCATATGATTCATCCTCATAAGCCTAGTCAAATCACCACCTAAATTATCTCAAAATTAATTGATTCTTTATAAATCAATTATTCCTTCATTTATATTCACAAATATAAATGAAATTCATACTCAAATGATCAAAACCAAATCAAACCAAACCAAGACTCTTCTTAAGCCATATGGACCTACCTCCATAAACTTAATCAAATCTTAACCCAAATCAATCCAAAATCAATTGGTTTCATTATAAAATAATTATTCCTTCATTTATATTCATAAATATAAATGAAACCCACCTTCCAATGATAAAAAATAAATCAAACTAAATTGGTTTCCTCCTTAGTCCTTTTGATCTACATCCATGAGCTTGGCCAAATTTACTTACAAATCACTCCAAACTCAAGTGACTTTCTCTTGAATCATTTATATTTTTGTTTATATTTATAAACATAAATAAAATATAAATCCAAATGGCCAAATCCAAATCCAAAATCAAACTAAAACCCAATTTATACCTTTTAAGCCAATTTCTTGGACTTAACCAAAATCCACCTAAACCAAGTTAAAATTATTAGATTTTCTCTTGAATCAATCATTCCATCAGTCATCTAAACAATATAAATGAAAACTAAAATTATCAAACCAAACTCAAGTCAAGCCCAAGTTAGCCGTTTGAACTTGAAAACTTCAAATGAGCCAAAATCTATTGAACTCCAAATTGATTATAATTGGATTTATATTTCAATCCTAGGCTCATATATAGGTTTGACTAAAGTTGAATCAAGCCAAAACCAAACCAATTGACTCATTTAGGTCCACTTGACCCAAAGTGGCCTAAATGACCCTTCTAAGCGAAGTTCTAATTTAACCTAAATTGGATTGAACCAAGCCCATCCAAGCCTCAAATCATGATCAATGATCACCCTAGGATGATCAATCACCATGAATTGGGTAAAACCAAGCCAACTTGATCATTTGACCAAGTCAACCTAATTTGGTCAAATTAGTCAAAATGGTCAACTTGACCCAATTGATCTATTTGATTCCAAATGAGCCAAAATCAAATCTAGGCCAAATTAATTAAAACCACTTGAACCAAAACTCTTCAAATCATCATTTAAACCTAACCCAAGCCTTAGTTTGACCCAATTTGACCTATTGGTCAACCCAACCCAACATGACCCATTATGAACCCATTTGACCAAATAAAGCCAAAACCCATAAAACCAACCCATGGGACTTTGGTGGCTGATCAGACCTTACCCAAACTCACCCTAGGTCAACCCAAAGTCAGCCCAAAAGCCAAGTGGGTCCAATATAAGCCATTGTCTATTGGTCAAGCCCTCTTTACATAGGATTCCACCCATAAATGGCAAAGTCCACTCTCCCATCACCTTAGCAACCCTCACTCATCCAAATAAGGCTACACCTAACCCACCTAGGCTACTGAACCCATGTTAGGTCAGCCATGGACTAAAGGGAGGTGAGTTAACTCACCTCCCTCCCAAATCAAAACTCAAAGGATTCAAGGAAACCCAATCTGCCCAAGTCCACCTTGGAGCCTCTTGTCATAGCTTATCCCAATCCAGAAGGGCCACGTGGACTTGAGTGAGACACCTCCGGCACTCTGACGGTGGCTGGCTGGCCGAAAAATGGAAAGCTATCTCATCCATCCATCTCAGCAAATTGAAGGGTATACCTCCTCAATTTGAACTAAAAATGCATCAATTGAATTTGTGAAAGCTCTTAAGCACATTTTCAAACCTCCTTGCAATCCCTAGAGCAATCCTAAGCTCCCCCTTGTGGCATTTCCTCTTCCCGTGTGAAACCAAAATAGGGGAGGCTAATCCCTATTCCAACTCTCTCACTTCTCAGCCAAAACCAAATTCCTTTTATACACGCCTTCCACGCACATCGTCGAAGCCACCCAAGTCTTTTTTCAAGCTCCCAAGCCACCAAAGGAGGGACTTTGATCACCACCGAGCTCCATAGTGAAGGAAATCAATCCACCGAGTGAACCAAGAGGAATTAACTTGATTGCTTCTCAACAGGACCTCATCTCTACTAGATGAAGCTACCTCCATCATCCCACTGCATGTCTTGAGCTCCGGTGAGATAATTCCTCAAAACCATCGAAATAGAAAATTTTGGTTGGTCATTTATGAAGGAAATTTGCATGTGAGCCCATCTTGGCTATTGGATCCTTGTGCATCCTTTGGGCGAAGGTGTGGGTTGATTTTGGAGCGAATCCAAGCTTAGGTGAGCTCGGATCGAGCGATCCATGGCGGACGAGCTCCGTCGTTTGTCCTCGTGGGAAGGAGGATCACGGGCCATCCGTTCCACCTGATTGAAATGGATGGCTCTAATCATATCACACTATATTTGTCCATTTTCCCCCTTTAAGTTGTGGGATTGATCTGCGAGGTCTAATCCGAGATCATGGCGGAGATTAATACCGTGTCCGTTGCCAGCTGACTCAACACACAGATGTGACAACTTAAATAACCAATCCTACGGTGCCACATGGAAAGCACGCAGTGTCAGCGCTCCACATGGTGACGATGAGATTAGACTTAATTAAGGTTAACTAATATATTTTTGAGGCTAAAACTTCTATAATTCATAACTAATTATAGAAAATTCCAAAAAAATATAAATAATAGCTCATTTAAAGGTATTTCATAGAGGAATCCATTAAAATTATTTTTAATTAATTTTAAATAGTACTTTTAGCTTAATTAAGGTTTAATTAAAAATTTAATTAGTCTAATTACTCTCTAATTAATTATCCAATTAATTTAAAACTTTTGGAGAATGTTTAGGGGGATGACCTCTGCCTCCCCTATTTTTCTTGAAATTTATGGGTTGGCTAATTAGAAAAATTGATTGTTCAAGCCCTAATTACCTTCTTAACTTAATTAAGAGATAATTAAGCATATGAACAGTAATTTGTCAACCATTTGGACTCCTTAATCACTATTGAACAGTAGGAAGACTTAGGGAATTGGATTGGAGCTTCACTCCTAATCATTTTCCTAAGTCTCTCTCTCTCTCTCTCTCTCTCTTTTCAACCAAAATGCTAATTAATGATTAATTAATTAATTAGTAGCTTAATTAGCTAGATTAAAACTCAAATCATACCAAATCATGCTTGATTAAGTAAGAGACTTATGGAATTAGGTTGGGACCTCTTTCCCAACCTTTTTCTCTTAAGCTCATCTCATTTCAAAGGCTAATTGATTAAAGTTAGTACTTAAGAAAAGAGAAATGAATTAATGGATTAATCATTTGATTAATTAAATTAAAAATTAAATTAAAAATATGTTATCCTTTAATGGATCCATGGGTAGAGCTTTAGGTGTTTAATAACCTAAAGAGGTTTAATGAAATTATGATTAGCTCACATGTGTGAGAAAATCATGAAAGTAATTAAGTGAGTTCTTTATGCTTAATTTAGTAAATGATTGTGAGCTAATTACATCCCCTTTCATTTCATAGGAGCATTCCTACTTGCTTTTCAATTCATTTTCATATTACATTAGCTCATAATTATTTAATTAATTACCTTAAGGTAACATAGGTAAGGGTTTAATTAATTGATTTAATTCACACCTTAGCCTAATCAATCTATAAAATCAATCTAATTGTTTTTCATTAAATCAAATTAACTCACATATGGGGAATGGGATTATGATTAACAAACCTTTCTCACATCTATTAAATCAAGTTAAACATAAGATTAAAAGTGACATTAAGAAACTTTAGTTTATTTTAAATAAGATTATTTAATATGATTGTCCTTAGGAATTAGTTGGATTGAATGAAATCATACCAATCATATTAAATGTTGTGTGTCACTTTATTCATGCATTCATGTCTTCCAAAATTAATTAAAAATAAATTATTTACTTTATGTCATGCCTGCATGTGTTGATTTAAATTAATATATGTGTGGCTAATATCATTATTAAATACAAACCTATTTTTCAAATCTTATAAATAAATGATTACATATGCTATGAATGCTAGTTATAAATATATATAGGAAATGCATATGATTATAGCTTAAGCCTATGAAGTAAAGTCTCTTTTCTTTTGTTCATGTATTGATTTATGTAAGTAAGAATGTTAATGGGTATTTAGTATGGACATCCCAGGAATACAAGGCTTTAGCTAGCCCCAAGGATGTCATTTGGTTACCTCACTTCCCTGGTTTAATAATAACACGTACTCCATTTGATTTTGTTCTTACATATTTCAATATTATAATGTAGATAAGTCTTTATTCCATATGCATAAATATTTCAATCAAATAAAAATACAACTTTTGCATGATTTTCTCTCCTTTATTTATGTATATATTCATATGTATTTGAGAAAACCAAGAATTTAGTCTAGACATCCAGAATACGTGGCTTTAAGTAGCCCCAAAGAGGTCATTTGATTACCTCACTTCCCTAGTTAACAATGACATGTAGCTTATGTCTCTTATACATGTGTGTGTGTATTTAATTATGGATTTAAAACCCCTCTTTCTTTTATCAAAATACATGCATTTGCAATCATTCAAGTGATATAATTAATTAATCATATGACTTGGAGCTCTCTTTCTTATGTTCATCTATGCAAATTTACATATGTTTAAATATAAAGGTATTTAGTCTGGACATCTTGGGAATATGAGGCTTTAGCTAGCCCTGAGGAGGTCATTTGATTACCTCACTTCCCTGGTTAACAATGACATTTACCTGTTTAATTTCATTCCTATGTATTTTTGTATAAGAATCTATATAGAGCATTAAATTAATATGATAAAATAATTCAATCAAAAGGAAAAATATAAAATATACATATCCATATCCATCATTAAAGTGTGCTAAAACATATTGCATGTATAGGTATGCTTAGGGCTTAATCATGTGCATATTATATGTGATGGAAAGAAATGAATGAACATGTGTCATGTGATAGTAATTAATTTCAATTAATATTAAGATGTCTTCCTTATTGAATGAGATTATTTAAAGTGAACATAAACTTAGGATTAATTAAAACATATAATAAGGCATTCACTAAAGAGAATTCAGTTAATTAATATGCTTTAGAAATGACTTAAAGTAGGGATGAAAGAGAGTAATCCTCTATTTTCTTCTCTTTATAACACTTTATTGTTAAGTATAAGTCAAGTGAAACAAAAGAAAATACTAAGTAAGAAATTCCCAAATCAACTAAATCACTTAAAACGAAATCAACCTTTTATGATTGAATACCCTTTCATATTTAGAAAATTATGATAAAGCCTAGTTAATGCATACCACACAAGCCTTAATACACACACTTTCAAATTAAGTCACTACTTCTAGCTTTATATTAAGGTGGTGCATAGAGTGATGTATATTTGGTTTTATGATGTATTGTTTTAAACTGGATGTTAGGTCATATGCTTCGTAGACTGGATGTTAAGCCATGATTAGCCTAATCATGATTTCTATAAGGGATTATGCTTAAGGGGTGCTTAAAATAAAAATAAATGCTCTCTTTGTAGGTTTAACCTAAGTATAATCAAATTATGACTTGGTTACCCATGGGTGCTACGTAAAATTATCTATATAACCTCGGGTTGTATGGTGTATTTAGTTAACACTTGTTTATGTAGTTAGATTTATTATTTCTATTTATTTCTATTTTAATGTAATTTTTCATTATGAATGAATTATATGCTATGGTTAAGGATGGACATTGGCCAGAAGGTTTAATCCTGAGACGCCATGTGATGCCTTGAAGCCTACCAAATCAAAAGAAGCAAATCAAATGAAGAAATGAAGGAGATGTGAAGACATGAAGATTTGAAGACCCCCCATAGCACTTATCATTTATAAAATTATAATTATTATTTAATTTATCGAGTTGTATAAGGGTAGAGCTCGGCTACCCATCTCTCTTTTCGGGTTGTACGGTGATACCAGACCACACCGGCCTGTTATTCTTTTGTGTTAAATTTATAAAATTGTTTGACATTTTATTTACAATTGTGCAATAGAAATGACTTACTTTTTTTCTTAGTTTCTTTATGAATGGTGATTTCATGTGTGGTCTGGATCCGATTAGGCTCTTAAGAAAAAATAAATCTATTACCCAACTACAACTCATAATTAAAATTTTAAATAACTCATAACCTTACATAAAGCCTAGGCATTAAATCAAGATAATTAAAAGATTTAGCAACCCCTTAGCTGATTGTTGTATATCTCACATGATACATACTATATTATACCACTCTTATAAAATGAGGGCCTCCATCCTTACACATATAAGGAACGCTTAACCTGTGAGAGCACCCCTTACCGATGAAGCTTCACCCTCTTCTTTCGATTTATCTCTTAACAAATTTCAACATACATTTAGGCATACAGAAAATCCTATGACCTTTGTCAAAATGAAGAATCAAAATCAAATAAAAATTGAAAAGATTTGCATTAGACTAAACTATTGCTCATACCACTCATACTTTAGTTTATTAGGGAGTGGGTTTAAAAATTTTAGTTTCTTTCAAAATAACAATAACCCAATCATCTTGCAAAATCATATGAGTTGACCACATGGTTTTGAAATGTAGGAGAAGTTAGTTGGCTGCCACTTCAGGCAGTTATAAGTCCAGCAGTTAGGTGGTTTACTCTCTCTTATGGAAGTAAATCATATACTCATCTTTACTTAGATTTAGGTCATGCTTTGGCTTATGTCAAAGCTTCCTAGATTTAGGATATGAGGATGTTGTTTCTTTCAGGCTACAAGCATAAATCCTCACCTCTTATGCATTTTCACAATCTTGCATTACGAGATTATAAACCCTAGCAATCTAATAAAAATTTAACTCAAATAAATAACTCTCCTCAATTTCAAATATATAAAGCCCAACCATATGATAGATTGAAATGTTCATTGGGTTTCCAGTATCATGAGCATTCCCTACTCATCTCCTTTGGCTTCAATAATAAGTCTCTCTCTTTTTGATCTTTCCCAATTGATTTTTCAAATTTAACCAATTTATTAATAGTCTTACCCTTGAAATCTTAGATAATTAAATGTCACTTAACACCCAAAACTTTCCTGTTTCTATTAAGGCTTAAGAACTCATTTAGAGCCTCATAGTGATTGGTCCATTGCAGGCTGGTGACCTCTATCTTTCGAGATAGCGCATCATTCCTCAATATTGTATCCGATCACTTCAATAAGTAACCCCTCAAATCTGTGTGGTGTCCCCATATGACATCCTAAAATAAACACCATATATACATAACTAATAAATTTATAAACAACATTTTTAAAATTAAGGTCAAATAAATAGATTTTAATGACTATCATTATAAAACTAAAATTAATATAAGACTTAAAATTTATATGGATTAGACATGTTTTGCTTAATGCATATTATAACTATTAGTTAATTAAATTAGGATCAAATGACACCATAGTATTATCAAATGAATTAATTAATGAGTTAAAAAAAGAGATTTCGGTTGGATAAATATTATATATATATATATACCTCGAATACCTTCGAAATCCCTCAAAACCCAAAATTCTCTCTACCATCATCGCCGCTTCCTCGTATTAGTCGACGTCGTTACATCCCATCTAGCTAGCTTTTTGTTAAAAAAAGGGGGCTAGGAGAGGAGAAAATATTACATCTGGAGTCCTCACGTAGCTTTAATGCACTCAATCCATGGCGACATGTCCAATTTTTTCCCCATTTTAGTGCTTAACGGAGCAGTAACTGGACGGACGATGCTGTAAAGGGATGGCATATTCACGATGTTGTTTACGCTTCCCCTGACCCGACCCGGCCCGTCTCATTCTAACAGCGTGAGAAGAAGCATCGTTGGAATGCACGGGAGGAATTTAAAAGAAATATATAGACAGATTTAGAGTTTAGGGTGTATTTTTTCAGGCAAACTAAGCTCAGAAGAGAAATAGAAAATCTTATTTCCTTTTTACAAAAGAACCATGAAGATGGAGAACGTTGAGGAAATAGCGACCAATTTAGTTGAGGATGTATTAAATAAAAATTCATTGGTAATATTTCTCATATAATTTTTCTATGATTTGTCTGAAGAGAATATGTTCATTGCATTCCATTAGAAGCAATTTGGATGTTGTTTGGTTGAATTTTTACTTTTTAGCATTATTTTGCTTCTATACTCTCTATACCTCTTTGGAGGGTAGAGAGCATTTAGGACTTCTTTTTCCAATTTATTTTTCCTGTTTCTTGAGATTATATTTAGGGCATTCCAATGGAAGTAATTTGATGGCTGCTTGGATGATTTCTGGATATTTTTTTGCATTTGTACTCTCTTACTCCTGAGGGTACGAGCATTTGGAACTCTTTTCCAGCTTTATTTTGCCTACTTCTTTTGATTATGTTCATTACATTCCAATAAAAGCAATTTGATGGTCGTTGGATGATTTTGGGTGGTTTTTGCATCTCAGACTCTATACCTCCTGAGCAGTGCATTTTTTTTTATTATTTTGCCGCTTTAGATTATGTTCATTACATTCCAATGGAAGGAATTTGGAGGCTGTTAGGATGGTCTTTGGGAGTTTTTTGGCATCTATACTCTCTATACCTCTCTTAAGAGTACAGATCATTTAGGGACTTCTTTTTTCTAGTTGATTTTGCCTGTTTATTGAGATTATGTCTAGGCATTCCAATGGAAGCAATTTGAAAGTCGCATGGTTTTGGGGTATTTTGCATGTACTCTCTGCTCTCTGAGTATAGATCATTTATGACCTATTTTTTCAGCTTCTTTTGGCCTAATTATTGAGATTATATTTAGGGCATTCCAATGGAAGCAATTTGGAGGCTGTTTGGATGGTTTCTGGGGGGTTTTTTATATCTGTACTCTCTATACCTCTCTTGAGAGTACAGATCATTTATGACCTTTTTTCATAGTTTCTTTGGCCTGGTTCCTGAGTTTATGGTTAGGGCATTCCAATGGAAGCAATTTGAAGACTGTTTGGATAGTTTTTGGGGGATATTTTGCATCTGTACTATCTGCACCTCTCTTGAGGGTACAGATCATTTATGGCCTTTTTTTCCAATTTATTTTGGCCTTCTTGGAGTAAATATGTTCATTATATTACATCATAAGCAGTTTGGAGGGTGACTGGTTATTTTTATAAGTTTTTCTGCATCTGTACTCTCTATACCTCTCCTGAGGGTAGAAAACATTTAGGGCTTTTTTTTCCAATTTATTTTGCCTGATTATTGAGTTTATGTTTAGGGCATTCCAATGGAAGCAATTTGAAAGCTGCTTGGATGATTTCTGGGAGATTTTTGGCATCTGTACTCTTTGTACCTCTTTGAGTGATCTTTTACCTTTTTCCAATTTATTTTTCCTATTTCTTGAGATTATGTTCATTACATTCCAATGGAAGCAATTTGATGGGATGATTGGTGGTATTTTGCATCTATATCCTATCACATATTTTTGGAGCTATTTGGCGATGAATGCGGTCAATGAGCAAGTTGATGATGATGTTTAATGACCCAAATTTGGGAAACTCGCACCACTGCTCGAATGAAACGGAGTATAATCAGACTACTATGCACATCAAATTGGCTTCAATGTTGGAAGGACCATACTATTGGCCAAACTCAAGAAATTGAAATCAAAAGATTTTCTATGTAAAAGTCGGTTGGAAGAAGTCTCGCGCCTAAAATGGCTTAACAAAATTCCAGAAAGTTGATACAAGAACTGGTTGTCCGGCCATGATTAGATTCTCTGTTGATTTGGAGGGGAATTGGACGATTAAAAAATATACAGAAAGTCATAATCATTCTTTGGCAGAGCCTGCTGACCTACATCTTCTCAGATCACACAGATGCATTAGCAATGAGAAGGCATCCGTGTTGAAGACAATGATAGAGGCTGGAATTAGAGAACCGATGCATTATCTAACCGAGGAAGTTGGCGGCGTAGAGAATATTGGGTTCACAAAAAGATATTCTTTCAATTTTATTCAGAAAGAGAAAAGATCGAGGATTGCGAATGCTGATAGTAATATATTAATATAGTTGTTTAAGGAAAGGCAAGCAGCGGATGGGATGTTTGCATGGGATGTACAAGTTAATGAGTCGGATTGCTTAGTAAGCTTTTTTTGGAGCAATGGCATGTCTAGGATAGAATATGATTGTTTTAGGGATGTGATAATTTTTGATACAAGCTATCGACTCAATAAATATAATCTTGTTTGTACCCTCTTATGGAGTGAATCATCATCACAAAATGTATTATTTGGAGTAGCCTTTTAAAGAGATAATTGAGTCATTCTCATGGCTATTCCAAAAATTTCTTCGGTTGATGAGTGACAGACATCCTATAATAATATTCACTGATCAAGATCAGGCTATGGCGAGAGCTATTAAAATTGTATTATTGCATACTAATCATAGGTTATGCCAATGGCATATTTCAAAGAAAGCTCCTTCCAAGGTTCATTGCTTTAATAGTAATAAGAGAGTACAAGGGCTATTTTATACATGCATGAAAAGTGTGACTCGAGGAAGAGTTTGAAGAAGTTTTTCGCCATGCTAGAAGAAGGTGCATGATCATGCCTGAGCTTTATAAGATTAGATCCAAGTGGTCCATCAGATTCAAGAAGGACTCATTCATGGGCATCTTGTCAATGCAACGTAGTGAGTCCACGAACAACGTATGTCACGGAACATCTAAACCAAAAAGTTTGCTCATAGATTATTTCTTGGGGTTAGAAAAGGTTATGGAGACATGGCACGGGAATGAACATGACGAAGACTTTAAGTGTAGCCAGTCATCGATTGTTCCTGTTGTTAAGACCACTCCAATTCTAAAATAAGCTACTATGTTTTATATAAGAAAGATTTATACTATGTTTGAGGAGGAATTTTTGCATGGAGTTGGAGGCCTATCAGTAACTAAGTTAGATGATAGCACCATGGAGTATTTAGTGAGAAAATTAGAGAATAAAAATGCATCCAAAACATGGACTGTGGATTTCTTGGGGATTACCCTAGATGTAACTTATACTTGCAAAAAATTTGAAATGATGGTATTACTTTATGCCCACTGTATCAGAGTTCTTAGTCAGGAAGATGTTGTGTGCATTCCGGACAAGTATCTTCTCATGCGATGGTCTACCAGAGTAAAGAGAGATATTTATATTGATAGTGCATACAAAAAATTAAGAGATGTGGAAAGCACAGATGGAAATTCTACTGGCATTATTTTTCGGAACCACATAAGTCGATATACATATCAAATAAGCGTCAGGGCACAAGGCAATAAGAGAGCTGAGGACTATATGCTTGGATCCTTAAAAAAACTATATAATGATGTCGACTCTATAATAAGTGAGAATTCTCCTCCATCCGAAAGCGCTTAAGAAGAAGAAGTCAACCACATAAGGGAAAAGACATCTTACGGATCCGCTTAAGCAACGTCCAAAGGGTGTTTCCAACTCAAGGCTTAAGGGATATTGGGAGAGATCCAAGAAAGCCAAGAGTAATTTTTTATTTGTGTATTAGTTTTTAGTACTTTAAATATTATTGTTAATCTTCAAACCATTCTACTTTTGCGTAAACCAAAGTACATCGATAGATTGCGAACGTGTGTCACAAGTTGTATCACCTTTCTCTTATGCCGAGTATTAGGTAGATAGAATATCGCACATCGATGCTATAAGAAATCATCAACTATGATGTTTTACATGCAAAATTTAACTCGATTCCACAATTAATCGTTGAAGGGTACACTAAGCTGATAATGGATATTATTTCAGGAAAATATTTTAATGCATGACATCATCTAATTTTGTGTTCTTCGACTGTACAATCTTTTTTGTAATGCTTTAGAGTCCCTAAGATGACTCTCTTCAACTTAACAGGCACACCAAGATGTTTAGACTGTATTTAGCTAGGGGATTTTCTCACTAGGCTATTTGTAGTTCTTTAAGCAGTAGTTATTGACTTAATCCTCTGCTAAGGACCTTGTAATCATTCGACTGTAGCAAAAAATATGTGTAGTATATTACCAATGGAAGCAGCTTGGAGGATGACTGGTTTTTTTATAGTTTTCAGATCACTCTCACCTCTTGAGGGTACAGAACATTTAGGGCCTTTTTTCTAATTTAATTTGCCTGTTTATTGAGATTATGTGTAGGACATTCCAATGGAAGCAATTTGAAAGCTGCTTGGATAGTTTTTGTGAGGTATTTTATATCTGTACTCTCTATACCTCTCCTGATGGTACAGATCATATATGGTCTTTTTTCAGTTTATTTTGCCTGATTCTTGAGATTATGTTTAGGGCATTCCAATGGAAGTAATTTGAAGGCTGTTTGGATGGTTTCGGATGGGTGTTTTGCATCTATACCTCTCTCGAGGGTACATATCATTTAGAGCTTACTTTTTTCAGTTTATCTTGCCTTATTCTTGAGATTATATTCATTACATTCCAATGGAAGCAAATTGAAGGCTGTTTGGATGATTTCTGGGGAGTATTTTGTATTCAGATCTTTGTACCTCTTCGAGGGTACATCATTTAGGCCTACTTTTTCAATTTATCTTGCATTCTTCTTGAGATTATATTTAGGCATTCCAATGGAAGAAATTTGGAGGTCGTTTGGATGGTTTCGGGATATTTTACATCTGTACTCAGACTCTTGAAGGGTAATATGGCCTTTTCTAGTTTATTTTCCTATTTCTTAAGATTATGTTTATTCAAATGGAAGCAATTTGATTTTATGATTTCGAGTGTTTTTTTGCATATGTACTCATCTCTGAGATTTTTTTAGTATTTTTTGCCTACTTCTTTTGATTATGTTCATTACATTCCAATGAAAGTAATTTGATGGCTGTTTGGATGATTTCTGGGTGGTTTTTTGCATATGTACTCTCTGTACCTCTTTGGAGGGTACAGAGCATTTAGGGACTTTTTTCCAGTTTATTTTGCCTGCTTCTTTAGATTATATTTAGGGCATTCCAATGGAAGCAATCTGGAGGTTGTTTGGATGGTTTCTGGGGGGTATTTTGCATCCAGACTCTGCACTTTCTTGAGAGTACATCATTTAGTGAATTTTTTCAGTTTATTTCGGTTCTTGAATTATGTTCATTACATTCAAAAGCATTTGGAGCTGATGGTTTCGTGGTTTTTTGCATCTGTATTCTCTACCTCTCGAGTACGATCATTTATGACCTTTTTCAGCTTTGGCCTACGAGTTTATGCATTCCAATGGAAGCAAAGCAATTTTGGATGGTTTATGATCATTCTCCTCTGAGGGTACATCATTTATCTACATTTTTAGTTTATCTTATCTTTTCTTGAGATTATGTTCATTACATTGTAAGAAATCAGATGGTTTTTTATTTTGACTGTATTCCTCTGTAGACCTCTCTGAGGTACATTTTAGGCCTACTTTTTTGTTTATCTTGCATTCTTCTTGAGATTATTTTAGGGCATTCCAATGGAAGCAATTTGAGGTGCTTGGATGATTTAGTATTTTTGCATATGTACTCTCACCTCTCAGAGTGTAATATTGGCCTTTTTCCAGCTTTATTTTGTTTTCTTGAGATTATGTTTAGCATTCCAATGGAAGCAATTGAGGTTGCTTGGATGATTTCTGGTGTTTTTTTGTATTCTCTGTACCCTCTCCTAGAAATCATTTATGGTTTTTTTTCTAGTTTATTTTATTCTTGAGATTATGTAGGCATTCCAATAAAGCATAAGTTAACCTAAATCTATTTATATTAAATCGATATCATAAGAAAGGATATCTAGAATTAATTTTTTATTAGATTAAGTTAGTTGCAAATTTAATTTAATAATGTGTAAAATTTAAAATCCTCTTAAAATTTTACACTATTCATTAATTGAAAATAATTATTATATAATTAAATGTTATAAGTTATCTCTTTCACACCAGTTTCATTATAGTTATAAAAGAATTAAATTTTTTATATTGCAATGAGACAAAAAAAATACTATTTTTATAATAGATTGACTTATTTTGTTTGGGTTTCTAAATAAATACAGTCAACTGATAAAGGTTCAAGTTGAACTTCATTTCACTCGAGTAATGAGCATAAGAATACATTTGAGTTAATTTTTTATGCTTTATTTTCAAAATAAAAAATAGCTAAGAACAATCATAATCAGATTTAACTATTAATATTTTAAATATTTAAAAAAATCATGATAAAATTTACTTTTAAAATTAAAACTGTTAAAATAACATGATTATAAAAAAAATTTAAGTTTAAAATTTTTTTAAAAAAAATTTATTTACACCAACCACAATAATTTTACAATCAATATTTAAAAAAAAAAGATAATCACCCAAAACAAACCCTAAATTTAAAAACTATATGAAAATCCTGCTCATAATAACCAAATACAAAGATAAGATAAAAAGATGATACCATAAAATAAACAAATAATAATAATAAGAGCGAAATCAAACTATATTAAATGAGAGAAAAGTTATGATCATCAAAATCAAAACAGTGATTATATATTAAAGCATATAAAATAAACAAATAATAATAATAACAATAAAATAGCTAAGTCTTCGAAGCCACCAAACTAATGCATTATACAAAAAACAAAGTTATGATCATCAAAATTGTTTGACATCCGATCATTCTAACATTTAGAAGTCTAGATTCATATCTATTACATTATATTAATGTATTCTTCATTTTGGGAAAATTAATCTTTTGAGATCAATGAGTTATTAATGAATCATTTGAACTAAATCCTATATCAAACTAAATCCTATGATTGATTTTTTCACCCCAAATAAAATATATAAGTTTTAACTCACTCTAAATATATTCATCTTCTTGGGCCATGGTGGTCGCCACCTGGGAGTTTATGGATCGCCTCCATGTACTTGATAAACATCCCAATCAATACCGTTAGCTTTGACCCACTCACCATTTCATTGGTCATTTTTGGGATCGCCAGAAAAGACCCAAGATCTTCAACAAGTAATTTGATCCAATAGTAACATAATCTCAATAAGTTGGCTAGAAAAAAAAATAGTTAAGAGGAACCAAATTTGAAAATCGTCTTACAATCTCGTGAAGAATGCTCTTATGGGTTGGTTTGGGTATAAAAAATACCATGCCCCTAACTTAATATCCCAACCAGAGTGTCAAGTGTCGATTATCTATAATTGGCGAGATTAACTCACTCTACACACCGCAGTGATATGCTGGATGAATATTTTTCTTTCCATCTTTAGTCGCACATAACTCGCAAGAAAAGAAGAGAACGACATTATAGATTCTAGCTTTTATCTAAACAAATAAGAATTGAATTGTAATACCCAACATTCTGGGGTAACATACCCAATGTAAGCATGAAATGAAAAATACAAATATACACCTGGAGTAATACTTCGGCCAAGAAGGCTAAGGCATCAATATCTGAGAGATATTGATCTAACTCATCGATCTGTCCTCGTGCAATAATGATATTCCCAAAATACTGTATCACCCCTGCAAGTGATAAATATTTTAAAGTGATCTTAATTAAACGAATAGATTATTTTATGTATGAAGGAGTGATTGAAGATTGACTTACTTACTTGAATCGAGCATGACGTCAATAAGATGGAGCATCGGCATAGGAAAAATAGCCGATGAGAACTCAATAAATGATGTGCCTACTGCGCAATGAAAATTACGATGATGAAAGTTAGTGATGAAGAGCTGATTTCACTATGAAAAAGATCGATCTACTGAGATGATTCATACCTCCAATTGATGCTCCTCCACCACAACGATAGCAGTCTATGGATA
Source organism: Cymbidium sinense (assembly GCA_021442155.1). Taxonomy (NCBI): domain Eukaryota; kingdom Viridiplantae; phylum Streptophyta; class Magnoliopsida; order Asparagales; family Orchidaceae; genus Cymbidium; species Cymbidium sinense. The sequence goes on along the minus strand of CM038226.1, from coordinate 26,000,169 downwards.
ATCGACCTTATGGCTCATCTTTATAACCTAAAAAAATTTAGTGAAATCTATTTCTTTTATCTCAAATTTAAAAGAAAGTAACTTAATACCTCTACGGCTCATCTTGAATGGAGGCCACCACATCACCTATTCTTGCTCGTGACTTCCTATAAGTTTATGCGAAGGGGGAACAAACTACTTTCCTCTTCCTCATCCACCGAGCCTTCATACCACATTCAATGCTACCGACACAAGCGATCATGTGCAGTACCCATAAGAACTTCACCTACTGTGAACTCCACATGGGCTCATTGGAGTATCCAACTCAGAAGCTCTGCAGCCTCCATAAGAGCTTCCTCACCTCTCCTGTGGCTTTCCAAGTGGTAGCCTCCTGTGGTACCTCCACAGGAAGCCTTTGTAGCCTCAACAAGAGCTTCCCCACCCTCCTCGGCTTTCCAAGTGGTCCTCCTGGTCCTCCAGGGGAAGCTCTTGTAGCCTCCACAAGAGCTTCCCATGGTAGCCTCCCTCAAGGGCTTTCCAAGTGGTGGCCTCCTCGTACCCTCCATGGGAAGCTCAGCCTCCTGGGGTACCTCCTGTGGGAAGCTCAGCCTCCTCAAGAGTTTCCCAGGACCCCCAGTGAACCTCCCCAAAACCTCCCCACACTGGGGGTGGTAGGACCCCGCTGCCTGGCCAGAACTTCCTCGATAGCAGCAACCAATAAATCAAGCCCATCCATCCTCTCCATCATTGTTGCATGAAAAGATGATACTGTATCTTTCAAGTCCCTGAAACTTGCAAGTATCTTCTCCACCGTAGCTTGTGGGGTAGTAACAAAGGGCTGCTATACACCTGACGGGAGAATATCGAGGAGACATATGGAGAGTCGTGGGGCTAAACTGGACTTAAAATGGACCTATCTGCTTGATATGTGTACATTGTTGGGTGGGACACTGATTCAAGGAGCCAGGTCTCCTCTTATAATATGTCCTCGAATGAAAGGCAGACCTGTGTTAAATCGATAAGAAAATGTGAAGACATACAACATAAATAAAGACAATCTTATATGAACTAAGTGATATTATTATATTTCACCGGTGTCCCAAACCGTGAAAGCATTATTTGGAAACTCATTTTTTGCCCATCGCAGACACGGCATCATAGATGGAAATGATGGGCTTATGATGCTTATGTGTATCATCTACAATGAATATTTAAAATAGTTAACTTCAACGCATTAAATTATACATTCACGGAGATATAGAACATACCATCGGAAGAGTCAAAGCCACTCATGTAATCTACGCCTTCCGGTATGAATCTTTGATGTAATAACATCAAATTGGGAAACTAAAAGTCCCAAATGGCCTCACTGATTCAAAGAATCTATCTATATCATCACAGAAAATCAATTCGATGCCACCCTATAGTTGTGATATACAAAAAATAGATTTGACAGCAGAAAATATATGTACAACTGCATAAACTATGCCACAGGTAACGAGCCATTCGAATGCTCAAGTTGATTCTTGTAGTTCAATGAACTGAACTACGATAGTGTGGATTTCTACCATAAGACCTTCTCCCCTCTGTTTGGCATCCCTATCATCACTGCAACTTTATCGGGGGTGAAAGGAATGCACTTCCCACCCAATTGAAAGCTTGCTTTTCTATGTCCCAACAAGACAGGATCGATGTAATGGCAACTGAGTCTTGCTTAATTCCGTGGAGTCTAATGAATTGATGCAGATGAAGCCTCTTTAAAATATCAATGGCTTCATCAGTAAAGCGTGCTGCAATATTATCAAACACAATTCTTACAGTGGTAGGCCTGCATCTCGAAGTTATCCTTTTCCCAGACATGGTAAACTTTAAAAGAAATGAGTACAAATGTAAATCACCCATCAAACCAAAAACCTTCCAAATTATTTCTAATGACTGCATGATAAAAAAAAACCCCAGAAATCATCCAAACAGCCTCCAAACTATTTCCATTAGAATGCCCTAAATATAATCTCAATAATTAGGCCAAAAGAAACTGAAAAAAGTAGGTCATAAATGATCTGTACCCTCAAGAGAGGTATAGAGAGTACATAAAACCCAAACCATCCAAGCAGCTTTCAAATTGCTTCCATTGGAATGCCCTAAACATAAACTCAATAAATAGGCAAAATAAATTAAAAAAAAGTTCTAAATCGCCTCAAGAGAGGTACAGAGTAAATGCAAAACACCAAAACCATCCAAATAGCCTCCAAATTGCTTCCATTAGAATGCCCTAAATATAATCTCAATAATTTGGCCAAAAGAAATTGAAAAAAGTAGCTCATAAATGATTTGTACCCTCAAGAGAGGTACAGAGAGTACAGATGCCAAAAACCCCCAGAAACTATCCAAGCAGCTTTAAATTGCTTCCATGGAATGCCCTAAACATAAACTCAATAAACAGGCAAAATAAACTGGAAAAAAGGCCCTAAATGTTATGTACCCTCAAGAGAGGTATGAGAGTACGTAAAATATCCTAAAACCATCCAAACGACCTCCAAATTGCTTCCATTGGAATGCCCTAAATATAATCTCAAGAGAATACAAGAAATAAAAGTAAATTCTAAATGATATGTACCCTCAAGAGAGGTACAGAGAGTACATATATAAAATACCCCCCGAAAACCATCCAAACAGCCTTCAAATTGCTTCCATTGGAATGCCCTAAATATAAACTCAGGAACCAAGCCAAATAAACTGTGAAAAAAGGTCATAAATTATATGTACTCTCAAGAGAGGTACAGAGAGTACAGATGCAAAATATCCTATAAAAATCATCCAAACAGCCTCCAGATTTCTTCCATTGGAATGCCCTAAATATAATCTCAAGAAGAATGCAAGATAAACTAGAAAAAAGAAGTTACAGAGAGTACATATGCAATAACAACCCCCAGAAACCATCCTAACAGCCTCCAAATTACTTCCATTGGAATGTAATGAATATAATCTAAAGAAGCGGGCAAAATAAACTGGAAAAAGAAGTCCTTAAATGCTTTGTACCCTCCAGAGAGGTATAGAGAGTACAGATGCAAAAAACCACCCAGAAATCATCCAAACAGACATCAAATTGCTTTCATTGGAATGTAATGAACATAATCAAAAGAAGTAGGCAAAATAAACTGGAAAAGAAGTCCCTAAATGCTATGTACCCTCCAGAGAGGTACAGAGAGTACAGATGCAAAAAAATACCCAGAAATTATCCAAGCAGCCATCAAATTGCTTCCATTGGAATGCCCTAAATATAATCTCAAGAAACAGGCAAAATAAACTGGAAAAAAAGGCCCTAAATATTTTTTCCCGAGAGGTACAGAGTGATGTAGAAAACATCTAAACTATCCAAATAGCCTCCAAATTTCTTCCATTGGAAAAATATAATCTCAAGAATGCAAGATAAACTCAAAAAATAAGTCTAAATGATCTGCCCTCGAGAGGTACAGAAAATACATCCAGAAACCATCCAAACAGCCTTCAATTTGCTTCCATTGGAATGTAATAAATATAATCTCAAGAAGAAAGCAAGATAAACTGAAAAAAGTTCTAAATCTCTGCACTATCAGAGAGGTACAGAGAGTACATGCAAAATATCCCCAAAACCATCCAAAGCCAATTTGCTTCCATTGGAATGCCCTAAATATAATCTCAATAAACAGGAAAAATAAACTGAAAAAAAAGTCATAAAAGATCTGTACCCTCAAGAGAGATATAGAGAGTACAGATGCAAAATACCCCCCAGAAACCATCCAAGCAGCTTTCAAATTGCTTCCATTGGAATGCCCTAAACATAATATTAATAAACAGGTAAAATAAATTAGAAAAAATGTCCTAAATGTTCTGTACCTTCAAGAGAGGTACATAGAGTATATATACAGAAAACACCCCAGAAATCATCCAAATAGTCTCCAAATTGCTTCCATTGGAATGTCCTAAATATAATCTCAAGAAGAATGCAAGATAAACTAAAAAAAGTATGCCCTAAATGATCTGTACCCTCAAGAGAGGTACAGAGAGTACCGATGCAAAATATCCCCTAGAAATCATCCAAATAGCCTTCAAAATGCTTTCATTAGAATGCCCTAAACATAAACTCAGGAACCAGGCCAAAGAAACTGTGAAAAAATGTCATAAATGATCTGTACTATCAAGAGAGGTATAGAGAGTACAGATGCAAAAACCCCACAGAAACCATCCAAACAGCCTCCAAATTCTTCCATTAGAATGTAATGAACATAATCTCAAGAATCAACCTAAAAAAACTAGAAAAAAAGTCCTAAATGTTATGTACCTTCGAGAGAGGTACAGAGAGTACAGATACAAAATAACCTATAAAAATAACCAATCTTTCACTGGATGGTGAGAAGAACAGAGTAAATCCTAAATTCATTCAAGTTCGGGAATGCATGTATAAATACCTCATGTAGTCACCTACAATACCTCAATTTTGATTTTCTATATCATCGAGAAGGCCGACGTATACCGATCGAGCGGAGCTAAGGCGAGAAAAATCCTTCATCGAAAGAAACTATTCTACGGATGAGGAATGTCGAACGACGTATCATCTCAACGCTTCTTCACGTTGGAACGATAATGGTTGGGCGGGAAGCATAAACGACATCGCGGAATATGCCATCCCTTTACGCCGTCCGCCATCGCCCGGGGCTAAAATGGGGAAAAAAATAATGGGCACGCGTCGGCCATGGATTGGAGTCCGCACGTAAAGCTACGTGCAGACTCTGGACATAATATTTTCTCCTGGGGGAGGGGGGAGAGGATCATTCGGCATTTTTTCTTTCTAAGCCCATCATTTTGGGTTCATCCATTCCAAGCATCTCATAGCCAACCACACAACCCTCCCGTCATCTAACCAGTCACCTTTAGCTCCACACTTCACCACCTGGTGACTGATCCTCCTTGCTAGAGAACTATTCTGCCCCTATTAACCATCTTCGATCGCCCCAACAACTCCAAGCAAACCAAGCAACCTCCAGCCTCCGTCCAAAACTTACGCATACAAAATTCATCCCGTCGACTCCAAGCCCGAGCTCCAAATCACATGAGCTATCTTCCTCTCCTACTGACGAGTGCTTCCAGCCGGCGATCTCCCTCCCACCTTCCCTGTAAGCTCCATTGTTGTCTAAACCAAGCCTCCTCCTCTCATTCTTTTCCATCTATAATATGACCAGAATATATATAATCACGTATATATATATATCTCATCAGAATATAGAGTACAAAAAATATTTTCATTTTATTTTTCCTTCATGCAGGAATGTATCCAAGTTCTCTCTCTCTCTCTCTCTCTCTCTCTTTATCTCTATCTCTCTCTCGAGTTCACAAAAAATGGTTAATTTATTCTTTTCTTTCCTTCTAGTCGTCCCTCTCTCTATCTCTATCTCTCTTTCTCCCTAAATCAAGAGAGATAATATATGATATTTATCATTTTGAGTTCTCTCTCACTCTCCTCTTTTGTGTGTTGTGTGTGTATATGAACACCATGCAAATCTAATGATGTACTTATTGAGGTGATCAAGAATGACATTAAGGAATAGTATACTATTTTGAAAGATAGAAGTCACTACCATACAATGGACTTAATCACCTAATAAGGACTCCTAAGGCATGATAGGTCTTCGAATGTACCAAAGAGTTTTCCCCTACTTTACATGGAAAAGTAAAGCAGGGTTTATTTAAATTGGGTTTGTTAAGTTCCTATGGAGACAAGCCTTCATAGTTAATTACATCTTAAGAAAAGTGAATCCCTTAAGAATACTCTCGATTAAAGTATGCGATTGTTGTCTCAAAGAACTCAAAGATAGGATTATCAATAAATTGGTTGTATTTTAGAAGATCAAGTGGGATGGATCAAAAAGGGAAGAGTTATTATCAAAATAAAAGGAGATGAGTAGGGAGTGCTCATGATACTAGGAAACTTAGTGAACACCCCAATATGTCCTATGGTTGGGCTTTATATATTTAAAATTGAGAAGATTTATTTATTTGAGTTAAAATTTTATTAGAAATCTAAGACTTATAATTCCACAATATAAGATTGTAGAAATGTCGAAGTGGTGAGGATTTATGCTTGTAGCCTTAAAGGGAAACAACAACCTCAGATCCTAAATCTTGGGAGCTTTGGCGAAGACCAAAGCACGACTTAAATCAAAGGTGAAAGTGGGTATATGGTTTACCTCCACAGGAGAGAGTAAATCACCCAACTGCTAGACTTATCACCACTTGGGATGACACCCAGCTAACTCATTCTACATTTTAAAATCATGTAGGAAAGTCATATGCTTTGTAAGATGGTTAGGCTGTTATTTATTTAGAAAAGAAACTAAGTCCTTAAATCCACTCCCTAAGAAACTAGAGCATGAAGGGTATGAATAATGACTTAATCTAATGAAAACTTTTTATCAAATTTTATTTAATTTGGGACTCTTTATTTTGACACAGGCTATAAGATTTTGTATGCCTAAATATATGAGAAGTTGATTATGGGCCAAATCAAAAGAAAAGGAGGTGTTCTTCCATCATAGGCTCTTAATGGTTAAGCTTATTTATATCTAGCAAAGATGGAAGCCCTCCCATAACAAGAGTAAAATAAGATGATTATGCATAATATTAAACATACAACATCCAGCTAAGGGGTTGCTAAATATTTTATTATCTTGATTTAATGCCTAGGCTTTTACATGAGATTATGAGTTATTTTAGAGATTTAGTTATGAGTTGTTAGTTTTGGTAGAAAAATTAATTTTTATCCTAGGAGCCTAATCGCATCCAGGCTATACAACAATCATCAAATCATAAATAAACTATGAAGAGGCATGCTTTTTCTAATGCACAAGCAAAACAAAATATCAAACAATTTTATAGAGTTATCACAAAAGAATAAGAGACCAATGCGGTCGGGTAACGCCGTACAACCTAAAAAGAAATGTGGGTAGCCGAGCTCTACCCTTATACATCGGTATAATGAAATAATAATTATAATTATAAATGATGAATGTTATGGGGGTCTTCATTCTTCATTATTTCTTCTTGGCTTCTTTGTTCTTTCATTTCTCCATTTGATTTACTCTATTTCTTTCTTCCTTTTATCTTGATTTGGATGTACTTGCTCCAAAGGAAACACATGGTACATAAGACTTATTCTCATAACTAATGCTCATTCTAATCTCCCATAACACTTATCCTAATCCTAATGCAAAATTGCATTAAAGAAGGAAAGAAAGTCTAGCTACACCTACAAAATAAATGTTAGTTAAACACACCATACAACCCAAGTAGTTATATGAATAATTTGGACTTAGCACCCCACACATGAGTAACCAAGCCCACCTGTCCTAACTTGGGTTATGCTTAGGGGTATAAGCAACCTGCATAACAAAAGTATTTATCTTATTATTACAGTAGCCCCTTAAGCACAACCCCCTGGAGAAAATATGATTAGGCTAATAGCGGCTTAACATCCAGACTATGCACATACACCCTAACATTCAGCTTACAATAATACATCACAAAATAAATATACATCAAACCATACACCACCCTAACATAAAGCTAGAAATGGTGATTTAGTCTAATGTGCGTGAATTAAAGCTTGTGTGCTATGTCCTAACTAGGCTTTAGAATTGTAATTTGCTAAGTGTGAGGAATTTAATTTATAAAGGGGTTGATTTCTCTTTAAGTGATTTAATTGATTTGAAGATTTTTACTTAGTATTTTTCTTTGCTTCATATGGCCTACACTTAACAACTAAGTGTTATAAAGAGAAAAAAGAGAGGGAACATCTCTTTCATCCCTACCTTAAGTCACTTTTAAAGTAAGTTAACTAATCAATTTTCTTTAGTGAATGGCTTATTACATATTTTGATTAACCCTAAGTTTAGGTTCACCCTAAATGACCTTATTCAACAAGAAACACATCTTAAGATTAATTAGAATGAATTACTATCATATAACACATGTTCATTCATTTATTTACATCATGTACATCATGCATATGATTAAACCCTAAGCATAACTATACATGTGATTTATGTCTTAGCACACTTAAATGATGAATGCAAAGAAATGTATTTGAAATTTAGATATTTTATTTGATTGAATTATGAATGCATGTCTTTTTAATAGAAAAAGTGGAATTTTTCATCCATTAGTTAGATACACATTCACATGTATAAACGTTTTAAGTGAGTATGTTGTCATTATTTTTTTCACCAAGGGTGTAAGGTATGAGACATACTTGGGGCTACTTAAAGCCTCGCACCCCCAAGGTGTCCAGACTAATATACCACTTTTCTTACATACATATAGATGTATAAGCAACTATAAGGATAGGAAAACCCACGCAAAAGTTGTGTTTGATTTATTTGATTTATGATTATTATTCATTGCCACATCATACATACATATGTATATGAGTTTTAAGTGAGTGCGGAGCCATTATTTTCTACACCAAGTAGTAAAGACTACAAACTTAAGCTACCAAAGTCCGTGACTAATATACTACTTTTCTTAGATACATATGAATGTACAAAAAGAACCACAAGAATAAGATGTCATATTTAATTTGATTGTATAATTTACATATGTGATATGAAATTCTTTATGAGTCTTATCATGGAGATGCATAGGAGTAAACTTAGACAAATATTGTGCTCTTTTTAAATGAACTATACACTTGTAAATCCTAAGTAAATCCATGTAAGATAAGAAGAGAGAACTTCATATTGCATATCTTATATTATCATCACATGCAAACTTATAGATATCTATAATTAACATCACTTCATATCATTATAATTGATTCACATGCTTTTGAAAATAGTTTTTGATTTAATAGTGATAATAGCCACACCTATTTTAATTTAAGTCAACACATGCAATTTGACATAGAAGAAATAATTTTTCTTTAATTTTAAAATAAATGAATGCATGATTTCACATGGCAAGCAATACTTAGCATGATTGAAAATAAATAAAGGAATATAAGCATATAATCTCATTCTCAATTAATTCTTAAGGAAAATCACATTAAATAAGACTATTTAAAATAAACTACAATTCTTTAAAGACATCTTTAACTTTGAGTTTGATTTGATTTAGGAAATATGAAAGAGGTTTGCTAATCCTAATCCAATTCCCCATGTGTGAATTAATTTGGTTTAATGAAGAATATTTAGGTTAGTTTTATATTTTAATTAGGTTAATGCATGAAATAAATGAATTAATTAACCCTTACCTATATCACCTTAAATTTGCAATGCTCCAAAGAAATTTGCAATGCTCCAATATGATATGCAACGACGTGAAAAGTAAATTTGCAATGCTCCAAAGAAATCAAAAGGGCCTAATGCAATTGGCTTATGATTAATAGTTAATTAGTCTTAAGGGATCTCACTTAACTACTTTTATGGGTTTCTCACACATGTGAGCTAACCATAATTTTGTTATCTCTCATCTTGGGTTATTAAACACCTAAGGAGCTACCCAAGATCAAAGATTTCTGAATTGTTAAATTAAGATTATTAAAATTGATTGATTATGATGAAATTAGTTTAGGGAGAGGGATTAAGGACAAGGCCTTAATCCTCAACCCTAAGTCATTTCAAACATTCAAATAGGCTCTAACTTTTATCTTGGAAGTTAATTAATTACCTCATTAATCATCAATTAAGTTAATTCCAAAAATTAAAGGAAATCTAAGAAATAAATTAGAAAAAATATCCCAATCACACTCCCTAAGTTTCCTTACTATTCCACAAAGGTAATTAGGCTTAAATAATTAATTAGACCACTATTCGTTCACTAATTATCATTAATTAAATTAATAGAGTGATTAAAGCTTAATTAATTTATTTTCCTGATTAAGCAACCAATAAAATCCTAGAAAAATAGGGGAGGCAAAGGTCATCCCCTAAACATCTACAAAAAATTTGAGATAAATTGAATGCTTAATTAAGGAGTAATTAAGCTAATTATATTTTTGATTAAATCTTAAGTAAGCCAAAATTACTGTTTAAAATTAATTAATAATAATTTTCCTATATTCTACTCTGGAATACCTTTAAAATGAGCTATAGTTTGCATTTTTTTATATTTTTTTATAATTAGTTATGAATTTAGAAAGTTTCAGCCTTAAAAATTAATTAAAATAGTCTAATTAAAGCCTTAATCTCATCGGGCCACATGGCAACTGACGCAGCGCGCATTCCACTTGTCACGATGGGATTGGCTATTTACGTTGTCACGTCCGTGCATTGACTTAACCATCGATAGATGCGCTTTCTCGTGGATCGTCCTATCTAAGATTGGATGGCCACGATTCAAACCGTAATTTAAGAAGGGAATCAGGGGATCTAACACGGGATCTAATCAAAGCCATTAGTTTTGATCACGCGGAACGGACGGCTCATGATCTATCCCGTTCACGAGCAATGAAAGACGGATGTCGTCCGTCTTTCTCCACTTGATCCGAGCTCACCCAAGCTCGGATTGCCTCCAAATTGATCCCACACCTTCAAGGAGGGGAGGTGCACACATCCAACGTTCAAATTCTCATGACGTTCAAATTACTTCACAAAAGGCCAACCCATTTTTGCATATAAGGGTCGATTTGCAAAATGTACTCACTGGAGCTAATGTCCGATGGTGGGTCGTCGGAGGTAGCTTCGCCTAGTTAAGGTGAGGCCCTATTGAGAAGCTTTGGGTTCAATTTGGGGTAGAGTGCTCAGTCAATCAATCACGCACATGAAGGCCTCGATTTCGATCGAAGTCACACCTCCGGGCACTTGGGAGCTCGGGAAATGAGTCGTTTGGCTTCGACGAAGTATTGGGAGAGTGTGGGTAAGATGAATTTGAGTTCAGTTGTGAAACAAGGGAGTATTGCTTGAGATCAGGGTGTCTTATTTTAGCTTTGCTCGATAATGGGCACTGTCATTCGAAGAGGGCTTGAGGATTCTTGGGATCGCTCTGAGGGGCTTCGGAATTGGCTTTGGAAGTCTCTCGATGTAATTGTCTCTGATTCTTTGCTCAAATTGAGGGGGTATACCCCTCAATTTCTCATGATAGATGGATGGCGGCACATGATCTACATCGCACCTCGACCTGACTTGTCTCCATCAAGTTGGCATGTGGATGGGAGAAGTGATGGGAGGCTACCATGGATCCATTGTGCAAAGTTTGCAAGGTTTGGATCTATTGGTTGCTCAGTTTAGGTTGGATCCATGTCAACTCACCTCCCAAAGGTCCTTGGCTGACCTAGAGTAGGTTATGTCGATTAGGTGGGTCAGGATAAGGTTCTATTTAGCATTAAGTTGTTATCATGGGGATGGGAAAGTTACCTTAGCTTGAATTCAATGGTTTTGAAGCTTAAATCCCATGGTTTGATGGCTAATCCCCTTAGGTGGGGCCCACTTTACTTTTGGGGAGGTCATGGGCTGACCTAGGGTGAGTTTAAGTTGAGTTAGATCAGCCCATAAGATTCCATAAATTAGATTTGAGTGGTTTGGCTTAGATTGGCCAAATGGGTTCAATTTGGGCTATGTTGAGTTATGTTGACCTAATTGGTCAAATTGAGTCAAACCAAGGCTTAGGTTAAGTTTATATGATGATTTGGAATATTTTAGTTCAATTAGTTTGGATTGGTTTGGCCAAGGTTTGGATTTGACTCATTTGGATTCAAAAGAGTCAAATTGGTCAAGTTGATCAATTTGACTAGTTTGACCAAATTGGTTTGGGTTAAGGGTTGAGTCATGTTTAATTAGTCAATTAGAAATGATTGTAGGCTTTGGTTTGGTTTAATTTAGATTTAATTTGAATTTTGGCCAATTTGACCTTTTAGGTCAATTTGGGCTAGGTTGGGTTAAGTTGACAGTCAACTTGAGCTCAATTATGACTTTGTTCAAGTTCACTAAGTGATTTGTAATGAACTTGAGCCATTGGTTACAATCACTTTGGATCAAATCATGATTTGACCTATTTTAGCTTTTTAGACCAATTTATGTCAAATGGCCAATTGGGCTTATTTGGCTCAATTGATGGTTTGGTCATGTTTAATTATTGATTATGAATGGATTTGAGTCAATGGCTTTAATCAATTTGGCATATGGTAGATTTTGGCTAGTTTGGGTTTCATTTGGGTTAAATGTTGACTTCATCAAAGGCTAGGTTTGACTTGGTTTGACTCAATTCAATGCAATTGATCCCCCTATGGTGGTTGTTGCTTATGTTGTGAGATTTAGATGGGCTTAGTTCAATCCAATTTATGTTGGATTAAAACTTGACTCAAAAAAGTCCTTTACGTCACTTTGGGTCAAGTGAGCCTAAATAGGTCAATTGGCTTGATTCAAGTTTAGTTGAACTCACACATGAGCCTAGGATTGAAATATAAATTCAATTGCAATTGGTTTGGAGCCAAATGGGTTTTGGTTCATATGACAATTTCAAGTCAAAAGAGTTAACTTGGGTTTGAATTGGGTTAGCTTGGATTTGGTTTGATAATGGTGGTTTATGTTTATATTTGGGTCAATATTTGTAGGAATGATTGAATCATGAAGAAATCCATGAGTTTTGAGTTGATTTGGGTATCATTTAGCCAAGTTCAAGAATTTAGCTAAAAGTGCTAAAATTGGGAATTTGATTTAATTTGGATTTGGTTTGGACCATTTTAATTTATATTTTATTTATATTTGTAAATATAAATGAAGATATAAATGGGTTATGAGAAAATCACTTGAGTTTGGAGTGATTTGGAAGAAAATTTGGCCAAATTAAGGGATGTAGGTCAAAAAAGATTTAAGTAGAGAATTGGTTTGATTTGATCTATTTTGATTTGATTTGAATGGTTTGAATTTAGATTTCATTTATATTTGCGAAAATAAATAAATGAATGAATGATTCATAAAGAAATCAACCAAGTTTGACTTAGTTTGAATAAGTTTTGACTAAGCATATGAAGGTGGTTCATATGACTTAGGAAGAGATTTTGGAATTTGGACTTAATCATGGGTTCCAATCATTTGGAGTTTGGAATTGATTTATGATTAGGAATTTGATTTGAGATTGAAATTGATAATTGAGAAAATCAATTGGATTAGGGTTGATTTGAATGTGGTTAAGGCTAAGTTCATAAGGTAAAATCAAAGGGCTTATGATGGGATTTGAAATTTGAATCTAATAATGGGTTTCAATCATTTGGAGTTTGGAATTTATTTATGATTTAGAATTTGATTTGAGATTGAATTTGATAATTGAGAAAATCAATTGGATTGGGGTTGATTTGAATTTGGTTAAGGCTAAGTTCATAAGATAAAATCAAAGGGATTAGGAAGGGATTAGGAAGGGATTTGAAATTTGAATCTAATCATGGGTTTCAATCATTTAATAGTTGGATTTGATTTTGAAATTTGGATTGGAAGAAGAAAGCAAGGATTGGGTTTAGGCTATAGGGTAGGCAAGTCCTCCTAAATCCCTAAGGCACAACATATTCCTATGGCTAACTTCTAAGTCTCTAACGTTAGGTTAAGTGTTAACCTAATCAATATAAATGTCTTAAGACTTAGGAACTCTTTGTGTCTATAAGAGTCCTAGATCTTATTATGAGGAAGTTGAGAGCTCACTCCAAAAGTGAGGTCAACACTCCGATTTGGCAAAATAGAAAACAATAAAAAAAGAAGAAAAAAGTATACAACAGAAAGAAACTATTATATATATATATATATATATATATATATATATATATATATATATATATATATATATATATATATATATATATATAGGGCTCAAAATTTGCCACCGATCTCTTTGATGAAAAGAGTGATTTAAAGTGTCGGTGTAATTTTCAGAAGGCAAATGGAATAGTAGATAATGCACTACCCAGAGATTTCATCCTCGTTTGGTGAGGACTATAGATCTGGTTCCAGGTTTCCTATAGGCACAAACCCCTATAGTTAATTCCCTCCCAATAAGTGAGGGAGAACTTTCGAAAAATCATTGATCATTGAATGCATTGGTATAAAGATATGGAGTTTCAAAATTTAGATTATGAAATTCATCGGCTTAAACTGGATGGTTGGGGAATGATGCACCATCTAAATCCCATGGTTCCGTCATCCCGGCAAATGGCCCTACTTAGTAAGAGGAAGTCACTAACCTACGTAAGGGTCCTCATCAGCAACACATGAGTTACGTCTTTCAAGAAATCTTTGTAGATCTGGGGTGGTGTTTGTCTAAAGAGATAGGCTTAAGTATACCTTAGCTGACAGAGGGTTGTTTTCCTTATCAAGTATACCCTATGATTTACAACTCAAAGGGTAGATCCATTGGGGAGCATACAGGCTACGATCGTGATCATAATATAATTGACCATCAACCACCCGAGGACTCTAAATAATCGCTTCATTATCCAAAGCCATTGTCGAGGACACCGCCACGCCCTACTAAAAGATTGATTGAGAGTAAACATAGTAGAACACTTGATTTGACATTGCCTTGTGAGCTAGAGTTTTCTTAATTTATCTCCACAAAAGCTACTAAGGTGGAATTTGAGTTTGATTTAAGTTTTTAATGATGGAGTTTCATTTAAGCAATTTTAGATCATTATTTGAAAATTAATTAATTAGAATATATTTAAGAGTTTTAGATCATGTATTGCTAACGAGACATCTACTATCACGTAATCGGGCTGATATTTCCCGATTTGAAACTCTTTTATATATTTTTAGGTTTTGTTAACCTGGATCGAGTTCTAAGACTAAACCGAGAAGCAACCCGCGCAGCATCCTCAGGCACTTGAATTTAAGCATTTAGCATAGTGTCGAGGCCCATGTGGGTGTATTTAAGACCTTATGTACTGTTTATTTCTGAATTTTGAGATTGATATGAGATTGTTACTTAATTTGATTTGAAAAATTGATTAATTTGAATATGTTTAAGAGCTTTAGATCCTCACAATTAGCTACATAGATGTTAGATCCACTATCCAATGTAATCAATTTTTCAGATATTTCATTGATTTGAAACTCTTATTATAAGCTTTTAGATTTTGTTAATCCGGACCAAAACTAAACTAAACCGAAACAACTTCAAGAAGATCCTCAAACACTTGAATTTAAGCATTCAAGATATTCGGGGCCCATGCGGTATTTATAGATAATTTCATTTAATTAATGAAATCACTAATATCAAAAATCATAATTATAATAAAATTTTTTTATTTTTAAATTGAAGGAAAGTTCATTCATTTGTGTATCATTTAATTTAGTGTCACCTTCTGTCTGCTTGTACAAAGAATTGCATATTTGGTGGAGAAGAAGGCGTTGTTAATTAATCTAATATCATATTAAATTTTTTAGATTAATATTTAATAAATTCTAATTTAGCCTGCGCAGTCTTTTTAGACATTAAAATTTATGCTTGAAATCTCTATGTCCTAGCACATGCAGGTTTTTTGTAGCTAAGCTAATTTTATCTAATTAATAAAATCATTGATTTTGAAAATCATTATTAGAATAAAATTTTTTTAATTTGATCGAAGGAAGCTCCATGATTTTTGTAGATTTTGATTTAATATCGCCTTCTGTACAAAGGGTTGCAACCAGCATAGAAGGCTTTTGATTTTGTTTAAAATATTAAGCACTTAGTTTACTTATTGAACTTTCATAATCCAAATTTGATTATGCTCAATTTACATCAATTTTAATAAGTTATGTCGATTTCAGTGTTTATTGCTTTAGCCCCACCCATGCTTATTAGCTAGCACAGTAATCACCTTCATATTCATATAAGAGTTATTAAACCTAATTTAGATTCATACTTAGATTTTGAGTTTATTACAAGTTTATTATGAGTTTGGCATTAGTCCCCCCAAATTCTAATTAAAGTTTGTTTAATTTTGAGGAATTTACAAGAAGGGGACTCACTTTACCGCTTCAATTTAAGCCATAGATAATTACAATTAGAGTTTATGAGTTTAATATTAGCCTCCACTAAAGTTTGTAAGTTTAATATTAGCTTCCCCCACATTTTACGTGCATTTTAAATAAATGTTATATTCTTTTCAAAATTTGCTTTAAAGGCTCCCTCCTTTTTTGTTTGATGCTTTGGTTTAAAATTAGATGCTGATTTTCTTACTTAGTATTCTTAAATCAGCTCATTTCACTCCTTTTTTTAAAGTCAAAAGATTTAACAAAATTTGGCCTCTCCGTCATCCCCAGTGAGGTATCGGGGTATAAGCTATGCAGCCTCTTGAGCATAACGAGGTGGTGTCTTGACACCACCGATTTTCATCTCATCGTGCCTCTTGAGCACAACGGTCTTCGACTGAAAGAATACATACATGCAATATATATTCGTCCCACTTTTTCTAAGTCTAGAATTTAGACAAAATTTTGGCTCTCCTGTCATCCCTGTAGGGATCGGGGAATTTCGGCGTCTCGTATGCCCTCTTGAGCATAGAGTGGTGTCTTGTGACACCCGAACCTCGTCGCGCCTCTTAAAACACAAGGTCTTGACTGAAAGAATAAAGAATACATACGATATATAATTATCCCCTTTTTAAGTTTGAAATTAGACAAAATTGGCATTTCGTCAGGGCGACATCTAATAAGTGTTGGCACACGGTATGCCTCTTGAGGGTAGCAGTGGTGTCTTATCCACCTATTTTTTATCTCATCGCTGCCTCTTAAGCACGAGGCTTCAAACACAAACACTGCATACAATATATATCCATTCACATACCACATGTTATGACTTATTTTGCGGCCAGCGTTGCTCGGAGCGGGGTTGGGTTGTGATTGAATGCAAGGCAAGGAATGCTGCTAAAATTGAAAGAAGAATTAGCCTCTGATGTTCTTCCCGATTTTGCGGCAGCGAATCGGCTAAAGCAAGGAATCGACGAAAATCGAAGAAGAATTCACCTCTTAATGATGTTCTTTCCGATTTGTGTGGCAAGGTAGAAGGCTAAAGCAGAATGCGGCAAATCGAAAAGAATTTGCCTCTTGTGATGTTCTTTGATTGCGGCGAAGAGTGGAAGGGTTACAGTCGCGAGCGAAGGAAGAAACATCTTGATGATATTCTTCCTCTGATTGTAGTGAAGCGAAAATGGAAGGGTAACGAAGAGTGTGACACCGGAAATCGAAAGAAGAATTCGCCTCTTGAAGATGTTCTTCTCGATTTGAAAGCGTAAAACGAGAATGATCAAAATTGAAAGAAGAATTCGTCTCTTGACGATGTTCTTCCCTCGATTGCGGCGAAACGAAAATAGGACGAGTAAAAGGTTGCGGGCTATGGGATAGCGGGTTGGATTGCGCAGAATGGGCCGAAACAACGGGCTGGGGTATTTGAAGGGTTGGCTGTGGGCTGGAATAGGAGAGCGGGCCGGGCTGGGTGATTTGAAGGGCTTGCTACGGACTGGAACAGGCAGGTCATGGGTTCAGTTGGCGGGTCAGCGGCAGCGCTGCGCGGAACTGGGCCGGAAAACGGTGGTACGAGCCGGAGCCAAAAGCGGACCGGATACGCACGGGGCAGTGGAACGGACGGCGCCGGCGGCGGGTTGGGACGGGCGGGACGCGCGGCCGGTGGGCCGGAGAAATGGCGGGCTGGACTTAGAGCGGGCCCGCGGTGCAGGGATCGGATGCGGGCTGCGGGCTGCGGGCTGCGGGCTTTGCGGCTGCAGCGGACGCGGGATGGCACGCGGAAGTGGGCTGCGCTGGAATTGGGTTGTGGCGGGCCAGAATTGTGTGAGATTGGGCTGTGGCCGCCGGATTGGGAACGCGGGCCGAACATTTACGGCGGGTCGGGGGCGTGGATCTGCAGCGGATTCAGTTTCGCGGGTCTAGGTTGCGCGCGGGTGCGGTTGTGGGATGGATTGCTCCCGGCTGTGCCGACGGGACAGGCCGAGACAGAGGAAACCGAGAGCGGGAGGAAAATTTCTTTACTAGTGTGCAGAGCATTTCTAACGAGGGAGAGAGGAATCAGTAGGGAGAAAAAAGTGAGAAAGAATGAGGGGAGAATTGCTATAAATGGAGGGAGTGGTTGCCTTTTTGAGTTTTTTATTTTTTATTTATTTTTTTGGTAATTTTTCCAAAAAATTGAAAATAGGGGGAACAGTTGAGCAGGGGTAATTTAAGAATTTTTTAATTAATTTTAAATTTATTAAATAATTTTAATGTGAATTTCGCACCAATAAATGCACATAGTTAATATATATATCGATTTAGGGTAATTCCATTATTAACGAATGGCCTGATCGTTTCGAGATTGGGAGTTTGGTTGGTCGAAATTTAAATTGAATCAATTTCAATCAAAATGTGTGTACTCGACCGATTTTCGCGACTTATCCGAATTGAGTCGAACGGTCACTTGATATTTCATTTCGTGGCATGATTTGGACGAGGTTGTTTGAGTTGCGTCGATACCTCCCCGAATATGCATAGGGCGTTACGACTTCGGCGCTTGATCATGATCAAAGTAGTGCAATATTCATCACCCATTTCGATGTTCGACGCGGCGATAAAGTCCGTTCGATCGATCATTTGAGTTGATTGCTGACGTCATACATATCGATCTTCGGTTTCGCGTTGTCAAATCACTTGATATTTTGATCGTCGAAGCGGACGATCTTATTTGATAGTTTTGATGTTTTAAAACTAATAATAATCAATTTCACAAACAGTCGTTAGGATGTCCGACTTCCACTTTGATATATGTGTCAATACATTAATATCGGCTCTTGTCGATTGATCGTTAGATTTTTTTCAATATTTATATTCGATCAATTTCGACATTTTGAACATGACTAGAAATGCTCATCGATTGGAGATCATTTCACTATTTTCGGACGTCCATTTTGAGCCTCAATTGTGCTCAAGTCTTCTTTGACTTTGTGGGCTTGTCTCTTATGGCATGTATGTGGAGTCAATATATATATATGTATATATGTATATATATATATATATATATATATATGTATAATGTATATATATATATATATATGTATATGTATATATATATATGTATATGTTATATATATATGTATATATATATATATATATATATATGTATATATATATATATATATATATATGTATATATATATATATATATATTATATATATATACATATATATATATATACATATATATATATGCATATATATATATACATTATATATATATACGACATAATAATTATTTAAATAATATATGTTAACATATGTATAATTATTATGCACAATAATATTAAAACCAATAATAACATGTTGACAACAATATATAACAATTATATAATATTTGTCAATATAATATACGCATGATATATACACAATAATATTATGTTATTATTATATATATATATATATTATTAAAGTATATATATTACAGGAGTAATATAATGTAGATTAAAATAAAACAATATATTATTATTATATTTATTATATATATATATATAACAGATATTATAATAAATATATTATATAATTATTATTAATATACATTATTAATATTAATATTGTATAATATACTATTGGACAATAATAAATACATAACATATTATATAATGTTGCAATATTAATATACGTATATATGTATTATATATATTACATATAACATCCCTTTTTATATTTCATCATCAATTTTGCCGTGTCTTGTAAATATATATACATTAAATTACATTATTATAAAATTTAAGTCTGTACATGCCTCTGTACGAAATATGATATTTTGTGCAGGTCAAAGATCTTATATGCGCCTTTCTTGGTGCGGTAGGATGGCGCTTCCTTTACGGTGTTCACACCTACCCATACACGCCTTTTCTAGCGTAAAGCATTTATTTCACGACTCCTGGGAGGTGACGTCGAAATGTTATCGGAGTAATGCCAAAAAAAAAAAACACTTGCAAGAGACTTATGTTGTAAAATTTAAGTACTCGTATACGCCTCTCTTGGCGTGATGAAGAAAATATGTCTTTTTGTGCAAGTAAAAGATCCTATATCGCCTTCTTCAGAGAGGGATCTCGGCCATGGTGCTCCACCCATAGCCTTTCTTGGCATGGTATTGCCCGATGTTCTCGCGACTCCCGCGAGGGGGTACGCCAAAATCTTTGTAGGAGCAATACCAAAATTTACAAATTACAGGGGACTTGAACAATATGAAATGAAATGATTAATGAACATAAGTTCCAAATTAAAATCAAAGTTAAGAATACGAAAATATAAAGTCTCAAAATTAAAATTAATTTGCAAACAAATTAAACCTAAAATAATATTTATAATGGACTTAATGACTCATCATGAACTTGAAAATATTTTGTTCAATGGATATTGAATCACTATATTTTATGTTTGAGGAACATAATGTGATCTTTAAACTAAATTGAGTTTAAAGAGCTTACATGGGGCTTGACAGCTCACTTATGAGTAAGAACATATGTTGTTTCTTAGCCAATGAGAATAAACTAATCTTCTTGATGGGCAATTAACGACGTCGCTATTCATATTGAACGATGGAACATGATCAAATGAATTGATTTTGTTTGTGTGGAACTTCAAAGCTCTTAAATAAGAGTGACTAATCTAAAAATACATAAGCATAACATCTTAAGGAAAATTTGCTCAAAGATATTATACTGAAGTGTGTGTTAATAATCAAAAGATGAAGATTTGCACATACTTCGAGGTGACCTCACATCTAAATTTAGTTGTATTTTATCGAAGTACATGCAAATAAATATAATTTGACACATATCTCAAGTTGATCTAGCATTCAAATCATCGCATTAGAATGCATGCATAAATATCAAAATAACATGCATCTCGAGGCAACTTGTTCGA
Organism: Cymbidium sinense; assembly: GCA_021442155.1. Taxonomy (NCBI): domain Eukaryota; kingdom Viridiplantae; phylum Streptophyta; class Magnoliopsida; order Asparagales; family Orchidaceae; genus Cymbidium; species Cymbidium sinense. Next base: position 25,979,317 of record CM038226.1, on the reverse strand, counting down.
AGTTGTTAATATACATACAAATACTTAAAGTTGTAAGTCAATTGAGCACACATTTTGCAAATAAAAATTATGGATAGTGCTTTAAAATGCATGATGATAATTCAAACTACTTGACATGCATTACAGGCAAGTTTACACGTGAAATCAATGCTCCGTGAATCACATGACAAAATGATTCACATATGTATTTCATGAAATGAAATAAATTCAACTAGTGCAGAGAAGTGCATATATGTTTAATAGACTTAAAAATCTTTTCTACTTGTAAAATGTGTAACTTCCACATATTATAGTAAATTCAATGAAACTAAAACCTATTCATAGCGCTTCATCTATATGATGAAGTCGTAAGTCCCGCTCAACCAATCCAATTGTCCTTATAAGAATCAGGAGTTGACATGATTGGCTACAAATACTCAATTATTAAAAAAAAAGATTATTGTATTTTATATTTACAAACGATCGACAAAGGCTTTAATAGAGAATTTTTATATTTAACATAATTAATTCTCTATTTCTATATGAAAATTACAATCATAAGTTTTAGCTATAGATACAATCCTCTGTAAACAAAGAAGCAAAGTTGACAAAGTCTACACCCTAGTGATAATTGTGCTGATTATAGATTTCAATCAGAGGGGTTCTATCTTAAATGAAATTATCAAATTATAATGTGAATATTCAAATCATTAATTCCCAATGATGGCTGAGTTGATTGAAGATATCAAGGATGGGTCATCATTATAAAAAATAAAATTATATATTCAATATTCTTAAATTCAAAATCATTAAAATATAAATGTAGATCTGGTCCTCTATTATTAAATTAATAGAGTTGAGAGGATCTAGAATAATGAACTAAATTGTTAAGCAGACTTATATACCCCGATGATGGCTGTGTTGAATGGAGATTTCAACCGGATGGGATACTTACTATCAAAATGCATTTGCAAGCTCAAATCAGATTAATCCAGATTAATTATCAATATAAGTTTAAAAATTAGATAAATCATTAAGTTCTAAATGGTCAAATGAAATTAAATATTCAAAACTTAAAGCTAAAATTTTAATCCATCCACCTTCCGCAATTATTTGGTAGAGGTGATAAATTAAGAAAACTCTACTCACAAAGAGTCAATGTCAAATCAGATGGGGTCAAGTCGCTTTCCTAAAGCTCGAGCTCGACTTGAATCGCTCATTTCGTTCATTTTCGCTCGAGCTCGAGCTCTAAGGTAAAGATAGATTAAACGAGCTGCTGAAGCTCGGTGTTCGGTGAGCTGGGATATGAGAATATTAACCCCACGATCATTCGGCGATTCTAGTATTCTACCCTTATATATTTCCCACCGAGTCGGTACTCGCCTAAGCTTCCAGTGTGCCTCGCCTCGTCTCGCTCTTCGTCAATCACCTTCACGCTGCCCGCTATCGAGTCTCTCTCTCCTTTCTCTCCTACCGCTTCTATGCTTCGTGTTCTCGGTTTGAGTTCCCTCATCTTCCCGGCTTCAATTTTTTTTTCATAGCAAGTTGACTTGATCTTGGTTGGCTGGTTCATTTTCTTTATGCTCACATCCTTATTTGATTTGATGATGCTTCCGATGTGTGAAGCCATTCAAATTAGGTTTTTCTTCTGGTTTGATGTTCTGTTGTGAATCAACTTGTGATGTTCTTTTGATTATATGTTTAATGAGTAACATGTTGGGTTTGTAACTTGTTGATTATCCTCACTTGTTTAGGGTTCAGTAACTTCGGTTCATTGTGCAGCTTATCCTCTGTTGTTTATGATTTTTATGATGGTTTATGATTCAATTTGTTCGGCTGGGTTGTTGGATGATGGTAAATATGTGTGAACTTTGAGATTTGTTACAAGAAATAGTTATTAAGTAGTTTTATCATTTATGGTCATTATCTCATTCTTCCAACTATTTTTTGGTAGGATTTGTGATGGACTTGATCTAAAATCAAATGTTCTTTGGTTTTGATGTTCGGTTGTGAATCAACTTGTGATGTTCTTTTGGATTAGGGTTTAGTGAGTAATGGCTATGTTCGGTTGTGTAACTTGTGTTAATTATTTAGATTTGTTTATGTAACTTGTAGGTTGTTGCTGTTGTTCAACAACTAAATCAATTTTGTTTAGGTTCAAGAACTTGGTTCAATGCGCAACCTCTGTTGTTTATGGTTATTCTGATGGTTTATGGTTCAATTGTTGTTCGGCTGGGTTGTTGGATGATAGTATATATGTGTGAACTTTCATTGTAGTAGAAGTATTTATTAAGTAGTTTTATCATTTATGATCATTATCTCGGTTCTTCCAACTATTTTATGTAGGATTTGTGCTGGACTTCAGTCACCTAAAATTCATTATGACATACTTGGTGCCTTTTTTATAATACATGCTAAGCCTATTCTTCACAAATTCTTTCCATCAACTTCTATCTAGCTACCGTAGTCCCCATCTTCTCTTCCCTAATCCTTCAAAGCTAGTTTTATCTATCGCTTAATGGATTTATTTTATACCTTTTGTTGTTCATTCAAACCACCTAAATTATTTTCAGCAACCTTTTTTCCAATAGATGTTATTCTATTCATCATTCTAATAAAATTTAGCTTGATTTATACTTTATAGTTTTGCATGCATTCATCTCACCATTTTTATTTCACTGAATTTAGCAGCACAATTATTTGAAAGCAACATATGTATTTTGTGAATGTTGTCTATGTTCCCATTCTTTTACACATGCCATATTGTTGTTTTTGTAATAATGCTAATGGTGATGTAGTTGATATTGGTCATTTTAATGGAATATGTTTGCTTCAGCATGAGTTTAGTTTGAACTTTGATTGAACACCTTATTTCGATCTCATTTCTTGTTATCTATTCTTATCATAGATGTTAATTTTTGATCGCTATATTTGTTGAACCTTTTCTACACATATGATGGAGATTGTTGTTTTAATGTTATATTATGTTTCATTATTTGATTGCTTGAATAATTCACCCCTTACTGTAGTATTTGTTGTTTCCTCTCTATCTTCTTTAGTAATAATTCACCCTTCCTTATCGATGATGGACTTGGATGATGGGCTACAGTATCTTTGTTTGTGATGGCAATGATGTTTCCTCTTCTTTTAGTTTAGCACTGTAATTGTAACCTTCTTCCAAGTTTAGATGCTTACATATAATATTGCTCTTTAAGATGATTATAATTTATAACCGAGCCTTTTCTTAACTTTATCCATTTTATTTTCTCTTATTCTTTATGCTTACTTAATTATGCCCTTCCTTCCATTGGTATGTTGTAGAATATTTTATGATTGGGTAATTGCCTCGCTTAAGATGCTTATAATTTTATTTTCTCTTAGTCTTATTTTTTGATTAGGTGGTTGGATGCTCAAGAGTAAATAGAGCTTTGGATTACTTCCATTAAAGACTCTAACATATCGCTGGATCAATAGAAGATGTTGATTTTAATTTAATTCTATGCTTTCCTTTTTTTTGTAAAATATGAGAGATTGAATGTTCAGAACTATATGTACCTCTTGTTTGAGCATTTAATTTTTTTTCAATATTTTTGTAATTTTTTTGTAATTTCTTTTCATTACAAAAAAATTTACAAAACCTCTTGTAATAATAAAAATATTAATTTGTAATAAAACGATATATTTTTCTGCATTTAATTTTTGTGGTTTACATTTTTTTGTAATTTAGAATTTCATATATTTGTAATAAAAAATATCTCAAAAGATTCAAATTAATTTAATAAATATTTTAAATTTTTTTAATTGCTCTTTAAATTTTGTTCGCTATTTTTAATGAAATTATTTTCAAAACGAGCCTATAAACGAGCCTAAATCGAGCTACTCAACGAGCCAAGCTCGCTTCTAAATGAGTCCACTAATTCACCCAAGCTCGAGCTTAATTTTCAGACGAAGTTCGAAGCTTGGTTTATGTGCTCGAAGTCGAGCTCGAGCTCGAGTCGAGCTCACAGTGCTGTCAAGCTCAAGCTCCAATCGGAGCTCATGACTTGCACCCTCCATATACTCACTCTCAATCAATCTCATGCCAAGGGGCGTGTACGATCTCGGTGATTTAGAGCCACATGATGCTGAAATCTAATCGAGTGGTAGCAAATGACACCATTATATTACGTCATGAATGTCGTACTTGCTCTATACCTTGAGTTATGAACTATAGGGTGCACTGAGCAAAATCTCTCTGTCAGCCTAAGTACTTAAGCCTATCTCCTTACATAAACACCACCTGTGTTCTTCTCGACCAATCTGATAAGAATCCTTTGCTGGGATGTTCTACCTCCTCTAATTAAGTGGAGACCATGACGATTTAGATCTTGATCGAAGAGCCATCACCACCATCTACTTTAAGTTAAAATGATGAATTTCATAAGCTTCAATTTTAAACTCCGCATACTACTACTATACGCTGTGCATTTAGAGATCTAACGACTAGCCTTAATCGAAAGTCCTCTCTCTCGATTGGCAGGGTAATTAATCTATAAATATAGAAACTTGGAACCATCTAAAGTCCTCACAAAATTAGGGGAAATCTCGTAGTGTCTTATCTACTATTCCATCTGCCTTACCTGAGATAGATCATACTTTCTTCATCAAGATGGAATTTTGAGCCCACAACAAAAAACATGTTCAAATACTAAGAAGTTATATAAATCATATACTAGTATCATAAAGAATAGATGAGATAGTCAACTTCGACATGGCATCCATGCAGGTGTTTATTTTTTGAATCCTCATTTTCAGTATGATAAAGAGAATCACTATCAAAAGCTTGAAATCATGTAAGATTTGGTGGAGATTATTAGAAAGAAGGATGAATGTCTTAAACCATCACTAGTGATAAATGAGGTTAGACTTTTTTGTCATAACTTGAAAATTTTTTGTAAGCTAACAGCTCTAATAATGTCAAGAAATGCAACCTAGTAAGTTTAAATATTATAAACTTATTTTTTTACATAGTTTTTATAGATCTTCTTTAAATTAACTAATAATTATTTATGTCTAGGTGAGTGGTAGAAGATGTTTGACTCAAGCGCTCCAAACTTACAAAAATTCGCTATATGAATTCTTAGTCAAAAAAAAGTCTTCCTCATGTTATGAAAATTATTGGAGTGTTTATAAGCAAATTCATACAAAGAGATGAAATCATGTACAACATCGAAGGTTAAATGATCTTCTGTATGTTAAATACAACCTCAACTTGAGAAACATGCATCATTTTTATTTATTTTTCATGATGATGATTATAATCAATAGGTATCATTTTACTTGTGGTATGTTTACTTTTTTAGGTTGCAATTAAAAAAATAAATTATGATCTTTGGACCACACAAATATTAAGTTGGTTGATTTTTTTGTTGATGAGAAACCTACTCTTGAACTTAGCTATAATAATCTAAAGAATAGAATTTATAGAGAAAATATTATTTCCTCAATCTAACATAACAACCAATTTCAATCTCAAAGTAAGTTCATTTTTTCTTTAATTTACTTGTTTCAATTTACTTGACTACTGATGCTATAATTGAAAATCTTAAATATGCAGTTGAATGAGAATTCGTTGAAGTTATAAATGAAGATCTTCAAAGAGATACTTTGGGAGCTTTCGGAGAGGGAGCTAGTGGGGAGGCAAATATTGGGGAAGTAGAATTTATGGACACATTTTTCAAATATGACTTCTGAATATATTTTATTTTCATCTTTAGACTTAACTATCAATTATTTATAATTTTCTTTAATTAGATTTTATCAAATGATGTTGTGTATGGACTATAAAATCATAAATATTTTTCTCTATGTGCACTTTATCTATGTTTGTATTCTTAACTATGAGCTTTATTATTTTTAACCTATCTCAACAGTCAGAATCATCGCATATGCGTCCATCTTTGGCGACCTGTCTCTCTTTACCCTCCTTGAGATATCTCCCCTTTTGGCGTTTCTATTTAATGGTTGCTCATTATTATAGTCTCTTTCAAAGAGAAATCTTTGCTCTTTTCTACTTTCCCTCTGCCTCTTACCCGAGCGACCTACTCTTTGATCTGAGCGCAGTTCTCACCGGAAACACTAAGCCTAACCTCTGGGATGACTGGGGAGGACATTCCATGCGAAAGAATGAGGATGAAGGGGCTTTTAAGTCCAAGATATGGATGCATATCAAGCTTGTGTGGCACACTCGCAATCTCCTTACTTGCATTAATGCGAATTTGAATACGCTGGAGACCAAGTGCAAGGAGAAGATATGCTTTCTCTTCTCTTCTTATGATCCTTATTTGTAATCCCTCATAATAATAGTCTTTATTGTTTTGTATAATTTTATTTTACTATAAAGCTTTCTGTTTTTTATTCGGAGGTGTAGATTAAAAGCTGTGTTATTTTGAGGGTTGGTTTATTCAATGACGATGGATTGCAAAATAGATCGACACATTGTTATTTGACAGATCGAGGATGTAGCAGTTTGGAAATGTTTTATGTCGTAATGTTGTTTGATTGAACTTATAGTAATTCAAATTGATTGGTAGAAATTTTGCGTCAAGAAATATTTCCATTATCAGACACCAAATGTTTTGTATAATTTCTACCCAAACATCATATTACTTCAGAATCAATCTTGGATCACCATAAGTTCTACTAAACAGCAGTATAACATAACACATTATCAAAATACTTCACCTCGATCAACCAAATAATAATGCATTGATCTATTTAGCAATCCATCATCATGGAATAAACCAAATCTCAAAACAGCACAGCTCTTAATCTACATTCCCCCCAAAAAAGAAAACCCTATGTTAAAATAAAATCTTGCAAAACAATAAAGATAAGCATTATTATGAGGGGATTATAAATGGCAGAGATGAATAAGAAGTGAAGAGAAACCATACCTTCGCCTTGAGCTTGGTCTCCGTGTATTCGAGTAGACATCAATGCAAATAAGGAGATTGTGAATGTACCACACAAGCTCGATTAGCAATAGTGTCTTCGACTTGAAAAGCTCCTTCATCCTTTCTTCTTTTGGTTGGAATGCCCTTCCCAATCTTCGCAGAGGTAAGGCTTAGGGTTTCTAGAGAGAACTGCAAGCACTCAGATTGACGGCTAGGTTATTGGAGTCAGAGGCGGAGGGAAAGCAGGAGAAGAGACTTTTCTTTAAGAGCGAACGGGCAGCCAAAAATAGAAACGCCAAAATAAAGATTGGTGGGAGATAACTCTCAGTGAGGGTAGAGAGAGAGAGAGAGGTCACCAAAGATGGACACATGCGATTAATCTGATCAACGGTTGAGATCGGTTTTATTTTTAAGTACTAAAAATGTACTTATTATGACACATGATTTTCTAACATAGATATAAATAGAGAATTTGACAAAGAGTCTCATCAAACCGAAAATTAAAGGAACAAATCTATAATTTATTTTTTAAAGAATACCTAAAATTATATTTTAAATTATTTTTTATTATTATATAAATAATATTTATCTCTAAAATCGATACTGCTAATTAAATATATTATAAATAGATTTAGAATTTCAAACATATATTACCGGAATAAAAACATCGCAATCAACCAATTAAAATTGACATTAAAACAGCTTCCAAGTCTTCTGATCTCATCCGATTCGCTTCTAGAAACTATTAGCGGGGGACGGCTAACGATTGAATATTCCTAACATTCCAGATCCTTCTAGATGATTTGAAAGCACAATGCAGGCCGTGAAAAAATAACCGCTGAAACCTGCTAAAGATTATATATATATTATATATATATATATATATTTGGGTCCATAAAACAGAAGAATTTGATATTTTAATGTTACAAAAATTCTACATATACAGCAATATTCATACATATAATAATTTTCTATGAATGTCTCTTTATCGAATTGATATAATTGACGAGGAAGCTTTGAACTCAACTTTACTCTTTTGGTTTTTATTTTTCTGCTCAATTGGTTAATTTTTGTTATAAAATATGTATTATTAGATATTTTATTTTATTTGTTTTGAGTATAAAAAAATTATCATTTTGATGAATAAAATAATTTTTATATTATTATTTAATAATTAAACCAGCTCATGATCTAACAAGTGGAGTTGACACTGACTTGAACTTGATATATTAGGTCATCAAATTTGTCTCATGAGCAATTTATTAAGCCGTGCCACCTTCCTTCAACCTTATTATGATGATCTTTATTTATAAAAATGAAAAATACTTAAAAATTGTTATGAATATTTTTTAAATAGTTTAATTTATAATTTGAAATAAAAAATTAAAATACTCGAATCAACTATATATTTAAAATAGTAAAAATAAAATAACAATTAAATTTAAAATAGACCTAAGCAATCAAATTAGCCATTTAAACAATCCCCTAACAAAGATGGTAACTTCCAAAAGACTTTCATTAAATTTATAATAATTTTATTATCAATCATTTAATTGTGAATGCAAAATCATCATTTTTGAGGAAAAAAAATTAAATAAGGCTTGTGGAACTTTAAATAAACACGCCGCTAAATGAAACCTTTAATGGAAGGAAAATAAAACTATTTAAAGTCATTTAATGTAATATAAAATTGTAAAACAATGCCAGCAGTTCTTCTAGAAAGTCTTCAAATTACAAACATTAATTTATGAGATCTCACCCAACACCACCACGTGTCTTCGTGGCATAGCTTGGCTGATCATGCCAGGTGGCATATAATAAAGGTGTGTTATGAGATAATAGTGTGGCAAAAGTGGAATTAATATTACAATAAATGTAAGACGCTTTACCTTAACAGTTAACAACTAAGAGGTCTAGAATAAATTTAAATTTTATGTATATAAAATTATCATTGAATTGACTAAAATATTTTTAAAATAATTATAATAAATAAAATTTTATAATAAATTTCAACTTATATAGAAAAGTCTACAAATAACCAAATTCCAACAACAACAAAAAATAATAAACCAAGTCCATTCTAGTGGCCACAATTTTTCTCCACCAAAAAAAAAAAAAATATTTTTCCACTGTATTAAATATACAGCACAAAAGTCCAATAAATAAATGAGGACATTTAAATACATAGCACATAATTCTTATATATTTACATATCTAATACTTTAATTTTAATATTTATATACAAAATACTCAATTCTTTAATATCACATCAAAAATAATAAAGACATTTATATACAAAACACATAATTCTTATATATTTATATATCTAACACTTAAATATAAATATTTACTTATATAATATCTAAATTTTTATTATTTCAATAAAAATAAAATATAAGAAAAATATTATATTTATAAATATCAAAATTTAAGTATTAGATATATAAATACATAAAAATTATGTGCTGAGCATATAAATTTTTCAAAATAATATCTTTATTATTATTTTAAATTAAAAATATAATTTTTAAGGGAGATGCTAAATTTATAAATATCAAACTTTAAATGATACATAAAAATACATAAAAATTATGTGTTATGAACGTAATTTTCTCATCGAATAAAGAATATATTATTGGCAATTTTTGGATCTTGCCGTCATTATGGGTGGTAGCAATCTTTCATTTTCTTGATCAACAAGTCACCATAAAATTATAAAATAAAATAAAACATAAAATAATAATAAAGTTGACTATGAATCAACGCTTACATTTTTCCCGTTTTTTTTCAGATTAGAGCCTCAATTTTTTATTATTTATTTATTTTTTTGACCAGTTGATCCATCAAGGTCAAAAATTAAAGCAAGTATAATATGCTGATATTGACATTTATGATTTTTTTCTATAAAAAAAAAGGTATAAATCAACAAGAGAATTTAACTTGACAAATAGCATGTTCTAAAATAACATTTTCCACGCTCATCTTTGACAATACTTAACTCTCTTTTTTTTTTTAATCAATAATTAGATCACTTGTCTCATAGCTTGCATCACAGCAGGAAAAATAGAAACAATCATCATTAAAAAAATCACATATAAAATCAAAATTATTGAGAGTTGTCAAAATCATAAATTAAATTACCATGCTAATCAACTAATTGAGAAATAATTAATTCATGCCAGATTTAATTGGACAATAAATATTTATTAATGCAAAAAAAATATATCAGACTACTTAATAATTAACTCATCAATATCTTGAGGGCTGTTAGGGATCATTTTTATTTTTTATTTCTTATTTTAAATTTATATTTTATTTCAAAATAAAATGTTTGATGGTTATTATTATTTTTAAAAATAGGTAAAATATTTAAAAAATTATTTTGAGTGTTTTTAACAATGATATTTATTTTAAAATATTTTAATATATTAACATTAATTGCACATAATGACAACAAAATAATCTCAATATTGAAACATGAAATTTTTCGCAATTAGAGATTCATAAAATCACATGAAACTAAACATTGATAAATTTACTATCAACAGAACAACCCCTTACAATTACCTAAACATTTTGACCTAACAGTGGAGCGGTGATATGGGATCATTAGCGAGGGAAAGAGCTCAGTAATAGGTTGAATAATAGTTATTTCCAATGCCAACAACACTAAGCTCTTATAGAACACTGCAGATATATATACATCCCATTCCCTATACATTTCCTTTCATTCCTAAGGGTTCATGGTTTTAAACTGACGTAAATACAAGGAGCTGTTGAGCACTAGAAACCAACCTAATGAACTGAACCAATGAGATGAAGAAGACAGGCAAAAAAGAATATTGAAACCCTAAGCAAAGCGAAGAACTAATAAGAACGGCTAAAGAATTCAGTTACCGTCGCTGTTTAGCTGCAATGAGCCATCTTTCATCAGCTTCAGGCTAAGGCTGGTGAACCGTTCGCGTGAGTACTGCCTCGACGCCTTTCTCCAATCTGTACCGGCCTTCATCATCGTCGCAAACTCCTCGTAGCTAATTTTTCCATCCTGGTAAAGAGAAGGTTCATGTCAACTCACAAGCTAAGAAATTTCAAGTGATTTTGTTTTGGGTTGTTTGAAAGATGGTTCAGGTGTTGTATATGAAGGTTATTGTATTATGATGAACCAACCTTGTCGGTATCGACATCTCGAATAATGGCATTGATGACTTCGTCGTGGTTTGGACCCAAGTCATCGGCTAGCGCCTCACTTAGCTCTTCGATTTCGATGTAACCGCTCTTGTTCTGATCAAAGTAAGCAAAGGCTTTGTGCAGATGCTCATCATTCCCCAACTTCTTCAAGTGAATCGACAATGCGACAAATTCACCATATTCTAGGGTTCCATCTCCATCAACATCAGCCTGTTGTTCACAAATGGACAAAGCTCACCATATAAATCTAAACAAGGAAGAACAAAAATAGTAGAAGGGAGTATCGAGGATTGGCATTTCACACTGATAAAGGAAGATTGATAGTTAAAGAAATAAAATACAAATATGAAACCATAATCAAACATGATTTCATGACAGATTTCAGAACAAAATATTAATGCTATAAGAAGAGGATCTGATCACACGCTAACTCTCTAAAACAAACCTAAAGCATCTGGTAAAACATCCAAAGGCTTACAGCATTCATTAATATCTGAACATCTGCATCAGGAATCAGGTGCCCGAGCTTATGGAGCCCAGACTTTAGCTCTTCCAGTGTGATCCTCCCTTTACGGTTTATGTCCATCATTTCAAACATTTTCTTTATGTCTGCAACTTCCTCCACAGTTAAGTACTCAGCAACTACCTGAAAAATCAGTTCTAAAATGACCAAGCAGTTCTCCCTAACATAATGAGCTACAGGATGCAGGCATCTAGAAAGAAGAAATCTTACTCTGAGAGCTCTCTTTTTGAACTTGTTCATCAAAGAAAACTGTTGAAGCCTGGCTCGAACAGTTTCGCCGAGATTAACATTTGGAGCCTTGCTGGCATTCTGCAACCAAGGATGCTCTGCAATGGGCAAAGGCATGCTAAATGTCAGTTGACCGTTCAGAAAGGGTCCAAAATACAAGAAAAATATGCTAGTAGAGGACATACTAATCTAGGCAACCAGAACATACTATCTAGCCATCTAATAAGAGAAATTTACATACATAGCACACAATTCTTATGCATTTATTGAATGCCTAAAGTTTGACAGCTGTTCCTATGCATGAAAATGTGCATTTCATTTTAAAAATTAATAATTGTGCTATTTTTGGTGTAATATTAAAATTTGGATGCTATTCATGTAAATAAGAAAATTCAGGTGTCAGATATGCAAATATATAAGAAGCACTTTGCAACATGATAGTTACAAGTTAACTTTCTGTCAACCTTCCATTGTCTAGTGAACATAATTGAAAGGTTAAGTGATGTATCAAGATGCCATAATCAATTTAATGATGATGGAAACAATAGCAAACTGTGTAAATATGATGTTTACCTAGCACTTCTTGAGCTGTTAAGCGGCGCTTTGGATCTGGATCAAGCATCTTCTTGACAAGATCTTTGGCGCTGCCCGATACTTTAGGCCATGGGTCTCTCTTAAAATCTATATCACAACGAATAATTGCCTCTGCAACTCCCTGTTCAGTTTCTGCATTCAAAATGTTTTATGGATGGATATATTATATGCACAAAACAAAAATTTCTAATCATAATGATACTAATCACTCTAGGCAATCTACAAAGAAAGGCCCATTTTCAAAGTTTCGAAGACAACCAAACTGAAAGGAGAAGTTCAACAATCAAAATAATAGAACATTACCAGCCCAAAATGGCGGTACACCACAAAGCAATATGTATAATATGACTCCAGCACTCCAAACATCAACTTCTGGGCCATAATTTCGCTTTAGAACCTCTGGAGCCATGTAATAAGGGCTTCCCACAATCTCGGAAAAGTGCTCACCTGCTCATGAAACACAATCGGTGAAAGGATTAAACAAAAAGTTAAAAAGTGTTCCGTCGTCAATCAAGATGCTTACAAGTCACATCCAAAATGCACATCATGCAAAAGTATTGATACTAAAAGATAACAAACTACTAATTAGTCATGTTCAGTACGTGGGAGCAGACACCTCTACCAAAAAAAAAAAAAAAAAAAAGATAACAACTCAACATATATGAATTCCTGCAAATCTCTAATGACATCTGAACAAAAGTAAATTTAGGAACTATAACATAAAACTCGAAAAGCAATAATCAGTCCCTTACATACCAGGCCTGAAAAAAATAGACAGACCAAAATCAATCGCTTTCAGTGCAGAAGTTTCCTTTTTGTTGGCAAACAAGAAGTTCTCAGGTTTTAGGTCACGATGCATCACTCCGTGCTTGTGGCACATCTGCAAAACAAACATAACAAGTAAACAATATGTTAGCTCATCACCATGTTTAGTCTACCACCAAAATCAATTAAAAATTGAGCTTGCACTTAATACGATTATAATAAGCACCTTGAAGAATTAAAACTGATAGACTCTGGCCTGACACTTGATTAGTCAACATGATAAACAAATACTTAGTAAAGTACGAATTGCAAATGAAGAGTTGCTCCAACACAGGAAAATAAAATAACTTAAATTAAATAAGAAAAAAGCTACAAAATTCTAAGTTATGGGGTAAAATGAAATCATAGTTAAAATGCTAATTCGGCATCAGAACAGAAGGAAGAACTCTAGCAACATCAACTTTTTATCCAATTGTCATTAAAATATTTGGCTTCCAAAATTTAAGGAGCAAGTTTCTGAGATTTCCTTTTACATGAATCAGTAACTTAATGCAAGAAAGCCATATTCAGGCCAAGATAATGCGCAAAGGGAAAAGTAGAGCAATACTGTGCCACAAAAGGAACCACATCATGAGCCTACACGTTGACAGCTTTGTAAACTGGAATACACCTTTTGGACCTGTTTGGTATCATCTTTTAGGTAAGATTTAGGCAATATTTAGCTTAAATCCTACCTAACAGAATTTTGAAAACTTCAAATTTTACTATTTTGATAAATTATGTTTCAGATAAAAGATTTAAGAATTTCCCAACTCATATATCTTAAATCAAGAAACAAATAGAAAATAATTTATAAAGATTTAGAAAGATGACAGTTTTAATGCCAAACAATTTCAGATTTTAATGATTCCAAGATTTATCAAATCTGAATTTACAGAATTTACAAAATCCTACTTAGAGTTAAAACTCACTTGTAGCCAAATAGCATCCCCTCGTTTTATTTTTTTTCTCTTCCCAAAAGATGCAGGAAATCATAGTTTTCCTAGAAGCAGTGCATCGGAGTATTGTACACTTTCCATTCTGTTCGTCAACATAATTTTCAAGTTCAAGCCTAAATTGCTAAGCATCAAACATCAGATTCCAAGCCTATTTCTAATTTTATAGGGGCGAAAAAAACTATAAAAAAATAAAAATAATAATAATAAAACACAACAGAGTTCTGCAAAAGCACATATGGCGAAAAGTAATAAATTAAAAAAAAATCAGAAATCTTAAACCACAAAGAATTCAGAAACCAACCAGAATCTACAAGCACTGTTGATCTCACCTGCACGACCTCAACGATAGTCTTGGTTACCGCAGCTGCTGCTCTCTCAGTATAATGTCCCCTGGCAACAATCCTGTCAAAAAGCTCTCCACCCTCACAGAGCTCCATCACAAGATGAACGGCGTTATCATCCTCATAAGTGTCTTTGAGGCTCACAATGTTGGGATGCTCGGGCAAATGCCTCATGATATCCACCTCACGCCTTACATCCTCAACATCAACCGCCGTCCTCAGCTTCTTCTTGGAGATCGATTTGCAAGCAAATTTTTCCCCAGTGGCTTTATCAGTGCACAGATAGGTGATCCCAAACTCCCCTCTTCCCAGCTCGTCCCCGAGTTCGTACCTGCTGCCGATGTCTCGGCCGGTGGGCTGCTTAAGCACCACGAGCTTGGACACGCCAGCGATCGGACTTCGGTTGTACTCGACGGAGAAAGGGTTTTGCTTGTTCCCCTTTTTATGCTTTGCCTTCTCTGCCTTATCAGAAGAATCAACTGGCCTCACACAGCAGTTACCCATACTGATTCAAGATCCGGAATCCTTAATAGGGTTTAACTGTTAGTGTTTCGTTCGGAGGCCGGGAAGAGTAGAAAGAATCAGATTGTTTCTTTCTGGATTAAACGACGACAGCTTAATTCGTGTTTGAGCTGCGGCAAACAAAAAAAAAGGGCGAAAATCCAGAAATCTAGTAAAAACAGGAAATCAGATTCTTCGAACTGAGAGATATTTCCTTGAAGAATCCTAAGAAGAAATCTTCCGCTAGATGGAGGAGAAATAGAGAGGGGTAGAATAAAAGAAAGAGATGTCAAGGTAAAAGGATTAGATAAGGGAGTAAAGATTTAATGGCAGAAGAGAATGGAAAGAAACTACATAGTTATCGCAGACTGCTTTGAATCGGAGAATGCTCCATCCATAAACGACTTCCTTTATATTTCTTTTTCGCTCTTATTTCAAACGAAAAGAAGAGAGAGAGTGAGAGAGAGAGAGAGAGAGAGAGAGAGGGAAGACAATAAACTCGAGGGTTGAGATTGCAATATTTCTTCCGCTCTCTCGCCCGCTCCTCGATGGTCTATTTTCTGAATATCGATATTTATGTGAAATTTTCTATAGTTCTATAACTTTAATATAAAAATAAAATTTAAGAAATATTTATATACGTTATAAATTTTTTACATATTTATATATTTAATATTTATTTATCAAATAAATATATATTTTAATTCTATAAAAAATAATAATATATTATATATTTGCAGTATTTGATATATTAAAGTATTATATAAATAAAAATAAAATTTTAAATATTTGATATATAAGTACATAAGAATTGCATGATGTGTACGTGAATTCCCTTTTAAAAATTTATATAAATACATAAGATATTGAGATCATTTAGTCCATCACATAATAATATAAAATTTTAATTATATTCCAATTACTTAACTTGAATTTTTTTATTTTAAATTAAAATAATACGAACATCATTGAACTCGTATCATCAAAATATTTATTTCGATCATAAATTTAAGTCATTCTTAGAATGTCTTGAATGAAATTTATACTTAATTTATAAATCCTTCAGTGATGTATTAAACTTAGATTGAGATCAAATAAAACAATCTTATGATCATAAATTAAATATATAATTTAAATTGATGTCAAACTTAATAATCATAAAATCAAAGCTAGAGTTGAATCGAATTTCCTTAAGCCGCCTTATTAGATAAGAGCACTTCCCAATTCAAACCTTAAGTCTACGCCTACAGTCCTACAAGTTATCTCATGTCTCTTACCTCCTCAGTCAAAAACAAAAAGGGGTTTTTCATACATATTACATAATTTTTATATTTTTATATTTTTAATAATTAATATTTAATATTTATATAAATAATATATAAATTTTGAATATCATATCAAAAATATTACTATCATTAATTTTTTAAATTAAAATATAACTTTTTATGCATAATAAAAAATGTAAAATATAAGTTTGCGTTTAATGTGAATTTAAGCACATGAAAAAAATAAAATAAGAGCGTACTAATTTTATAAATATTTATATTTTGAGTGTTATGTATATAATTATCTCAAACATATAAAATAGCTAATTTTTTTTCTTTTTAAAAAATATATTTTTAGTTCATTATTAGGTAAGACATGGATGCTTTAAGGGCGAAAACCTTAGATTCTTAAAGACTGATTCCACATTTAATTTGCATATAGATTAAATGAGAAACAGACAATGTGTGTGACTGCCAATATATTTCATATGAAGGAACGGCCACTTTGTCAAGACCTTATTCTTCGTATCAACGTATGTGTGTCTATAGAGAGAGAGAGAGAGTGAGAGAGGTTAATAATGCATATTACTTATTAGGGAGATTTATATGTATATACCACATAATTCTTATTTATTTATATATATAATATTTAAAATTAGATATTTATTTATCTAATCTTTTTCTATGCTTAAAAAGATGTATTTTATTCTTAAAAAATAAATAATGATGATATTTTTAATGTGATATATAAGATTATGATATTATATATATATATATATATATATATATATATATAATTTAAATGTTAGATATGTAAATATATAAAAATTATGAGGTATGTATATAAATCCCCCTACTTATTATTATCTACAATAAATATTACTCTAATTAATGAATATTTAGTTGCATTTGAAAAATAAAAATTACAAATAAATATTGCCTGAGGGCAAAAAAATCTGCTGAAGATGTCATGCTATAACTTTTATTCAGGAATACTAAATATTATTGAATTTATATTGAGATAAATGTAATTTAATTTTGTTTATAAATAACATTAATTTTAAAATCAAGATACTCGTGACCTACTTTTTTATTATTTATAAACCTCACATTAATGTCAAACTGACGCAGCTTTAAGCTCATAATTAATCCTAAATTATAAACTTATATAAGAGGATAAATCATTTAATAATTTATGATAATTATGATTCGATTTTAATTAATTTGTAATCTTTTAATGATTTTTTAATCAAATGTCAGACTTGTTTAATGTGATTTCAACTCAGGTAGATTCGCTGTACATTAACTCAACTACTTCTTTATGCAGATCAAATTCGCTGTAAAACAACAAAAAATTCTTTCTTCTTGTTGTACCTATTGCGGCTTTTTATATATGGAAGGAAAGAAATCAGCACATTTTTAACAACACATGTCAAGAGACTAGAGGGGTTATCAAAATCATTTGCTTGCTATAAAACTCAAAAGCAATAGATGGCACCACAACTATACTTTTCGGATCATAACATCTATATTCTCTCTATATTCTAAGACATTCTTTTAAATTATTTATCGATTACTAATATTCTTTTCCTATAATACTATGTGAGGATATGATTGGAATCAAACTTTATCATCTTACTTACATTTCTTTTCTTTTGGAGCAAGGATGAGTTTCCATAATATATTAATATATCATATATTATAATCTACAGCCAACTTTAAGTGGTCCAATTCTTTCTGCTCTTTTGCTCTACTTAATGTGATATTATGCAAATGGATTTGGTTGTATGATATTAAAATCTCGGGTTATATACATGTGAATGTTGGGCATTTCCATTGTTTTTTTGGCTGGGTTTTCTTTATATATTATGTCTATTTGATATGTTATCACATCTAAAATTGGTTTCTCTCACTTTGATTTCTTGGGGTTTTTTATCCTATTGGTTCTTTTACCATTTATGATAGATTTTCTTGATACATCGGTTTGTTATACGCCTTTTAGCAATTTCATCCCTAATTCTTTGGACATCTTGAGCTCTCATCTCATCTCATACATTCTCTGATTCATAATGTTCATTTCTTTATTATTTTGTAGTTGTTTATTTCAGACTCTTATGTATTTTTTTCGAAGCTTTTCTGTATTTTCTTCTCTGATAGGCTATAAATGATCAATTGTACAAGGTTTTTGATAGACTGGGAAAGAATTTCCCTAATCGATTTTTTTGTATTTGCCTTGATCTTTTAATAAAATCTGGGCGCGGCCCTCAATTTTTCCCAAAAAAAAAAACTCAGGTAGATTCAAGTTTAATTTAAAGTTACACAATCTAATTTTAAGCCAGAGTAAATATAATTATTCATTTAATTTCAATTAATTTTTAATTTTTTTATTAACCATTTAAGCTTGTAAGGCACATTTATTTTTAAAAATAAATGACATCATCCTAATAAATGAATTCCACTGAAAAACATGGTCCTCCCTTTGTCTGCTTCGACGTCATTTGACGTACATCCTATAAAAAATTTTACTTTGTGAATATTGAATATTTATATTCTTAAATTAAAAAAATTTACATACATAAATATTAAGAGATTTACAAACATACCACAAAAATTTTTATGTATTTATATATTTAATATTTAAACTTTAATTTATATATATATATATATATATATATATATATATATATATATATATATATATATATATATATATATATATATATATATATAACACTCAAATTTTCAAAATCATATCAAAAATATCATCATCAGTTACTTTTTAAAAATAAAATATATTTTTGTATAATAAAATATTAGATAAGTAAATATCTAACTTTATATATTAGATATATAAATGCATAAGAATTATATAGTAAGTATGTAAATCTTTCTTAAATATTTACTTATCTAATACTTTCTTATATTAAAAAAATATATATTTGATGATTATATTTTTGATATGATATTAAAAATTGAGGTATTATATATGTAGAAATTAAAATTTAGATATTATATATATAAATATATAAGAATTATATCGTATGTATAAATCTCCTTTTAAATAATAGTATGCACTAATGTAACATTTTAAATTTTCACAAAAGAATATTTTAATATATTATAACGTTTGATTTCTTAAAAGTATTGCTAATATACCACAATTAATAGTTGGTTTTTATGAAAGAAATATTTCATTATTATCATAAATATGTTGCTTAAACAAATATCTGAAAAGACTCTTTATATTCACTTTTTAAATATTGTATTTATTAGTTCTTATATTCTCCTTGGAGCATATAAAAAAAAACTATTATTTTAGTTACTATGTTAGAATTCTATTAAAAATACGTGATATTAATAATATATTATTGTGAATAATTTAAAATTTTAATACATAGAAAGGTATATATATATATATATATATATATATATAAGATTTTTGGGCTTCTGCATTATAATTAAACAGAAATTAGTAAGCAAGATATTAGAGTTTTAGATATTTTAAAATGAGAGATTTATATACATATCATATAATTCTTATATAATTATACATCTAACACTTGTTTTCAAATTTACATACATAACATATAATTCCTTAATATATCATCAAAATTTTTTTTTAAAAAAAAAATTGACAAATATGTAAATTTGTAAGAATTGTGTGGTATGTATGTAAATGTTTCTTTAAAATTTTGAAAATTAAAATGAGTTATCTCTTATATAATTACAATCTGTAAAAAAATAATATAATGATAAAGAGTTGGAAAACTAGTGCTATAACAATAATTTCTGTATCATATTTTCCACAATTCACAAGTGCCCGTGATTGGTAAAACCGTAAAATTGACAAAATTAGGTTTACATATTCTAATTAAAATTAAAACAAAATGAATTTTAAATTTTAGTTTTTAAAATATATATATATATATATATATATATATATATATATATATATATATATATATATATATATATATATATATATATATATATATATATATATAATCAATTAATTTCATGTAATATTAAATTTAAAATAAAATAAACATTTTAAATTATTTTTTAAAAATTTTAATAACAATATTTTTCATAATTTTTTTCTAATTTAATTCTTTAGTTAATAATTTTCATGAGAAGTTTTTCTCAAGTTACAAGTTACAACGACAGCTAGCGTTTATCAATGACTGCGTTAAGCATTACCAGACAACCAGTTATTCACATTTATTATTTTATCATATTAATTATTAATTCTAAAGAATTGTGGAGAAAAAGAAAAGCCTCCAGAGGTAGATGTGTAAATCAGTTAAATTTTAACTTAATCGAGCTAATTTTATTTAAACTTTATTAAGCTCGAGCTTAATTACCACGCTCGAGCTCGACTAGATTTAAAGAAAATCGAAGTTCGACTGAATGCTAGCTTATTTCAAAGTTCTGCCGCTTTAAAACTCATAAATTATTAAATCGATATATATATATTACCATCATTATGTGTCAGAAATCAAATTAGACTGAACTCGAGCAAATTTTTCAGCTTAAGCTCGATATTTTCTCATGAGCTCATTAATGAGTTGAGCTCGAGTCATGAGCCGAATTTGACTTACCCCTATCCAAAGGTGCCAAAGTGTGTGCATTTAGTTATATTTGATGATTTGAATGATCTATTTATAAAATTAATTTATTTTAAATGTTTAAAAATTTAAATCAAATCCACAAATCGTTAAGCTAATTCAAATAAAATTTGGTTCGATTATTTTATTTTCATATTGAATAAATAAGGCTGTCTGATTTAATAAAATATTTGTATGCAAAGAAATTATATTTAATTCAAATTACCTGATCTTGATTCCAAATATGGGAGACCTTAGTTTTGTCGAATTTCTTGAGTAAAACTCGCTTTTGTCGCAGAAATAAACTAACATCGACCTCCATTATGCTAAAGAAAAAAAGATTTATAATTAATTAACACTGCCATAATGAAGTGTTCAACGATAAGACAAAAAATAATCTTAAGATGCCCAAATGCTTCAAATGCCTATTTTTAAATGTAGCTATTAGCCTATAATATAATAGATATTGTTAGATGTAAGTATCGTCTAATAATAATAAATTGACAATTATATGACAAATTTTTTATATAAATTTTACTAATCCAAAAATTAACAAGAAATTAAAAAAAATTTACAGAAAATTATTTAATATATATTTTTAATCTTCTCCAATGATTGAAGTTTTCCGATAAAATTTGAAAACTTTCTCCCTCCAAATTTAGGATACTTTAGAACAAATTTCTGACTATTTTGAATTTCATAAAATAATCACAGTTATATTTAATTATCAATTTTTTTTTTTAACTTTTCAAAAAATTTTATGATAAAAATTAACTTTTGAGGAACAAAACTTTTAGAATGTGATGACTTTGAAAAAGCAGATATTTGAATTTTTCTTAAAAAAATATTTATAATATATATAATATTTTTTTTAAAAGCTACTTTTTTTGTAATAATTTTACAACTAGCCCTACAAAAAGTTATATTTGCTCCAAATGGATAATTTATTATTATTGAAATAGATATAACAATTATTTGGCATATACAATCCAAAGGAAAGAATGATGATGCCAAATTTATACTATTTATAAGATTGCTAGATTTGGTTTAATTAAATTATTTAAATGCAAAGAAATTATATTTAATTCATAATATCTAAAATTGATTCCAAATGGAAAATTTGAAATTGAAGCGAGACATGTTTTGTCCAATTTCGTTTGTCACATAAATATATTAAAATGAAACGCCGTAAAGATAGATTTATAATTAATGAACAACTGCCACAATTAAAAGTTTATCAATAAAACAACAAATAATGGTAATGTCCTTCGATAATTAAAGGGCGTGCTTCAATGTTTTATGTAGCTGTAATATAGTAACAATTTGGCTGATTCTAGCCGTTGATATGCAGTCAAAATGTAGTTTTAATACAAATAAATAAGGGCCATCAACATGCATTAACTCTTATATACTTATATATATAACACCTAAATTTTAATATTTATAAAAATAACATCAAAACTAATATTATCACTAGCTTTTTAAATATGAAATACACATTTTCATAAGCATTGTGTAAATATCAAATTTTAAGAGTTAGATATATAATTGATAGCTAAAAAATTCAATACAAGACGAATCTGATGTCAAAAAACTGATCCTCACAAACTACCTATGACTTAAAATATCCTTAAACTTTGGGATATCAATTAAATCCATAAATAAATTCTTAGCATATGAGCGCTTGACGAATGCCTTAACAAGCACCAATATCTCATAATCACTTCGCTTGAGCATTCAAATACTTAAAATACATCAAATGATCAAATGAATCATTCTCAGCCGATGAAGTGGAGTGGTTCGGATTTTGCATGTATTTACAAAGACGCCACTCATCTAATCTATAAATTTCATCATATGAGGGAGCCCAAGGAAAGAGAGAGAGAGCTCAAAGCCAAGATCCTCCAATCACAATCATACCATCAACCGCCCGCCACGCCTGTCGGCTCCCATCATCACAAGGACCTTCATCAGCCACTCTCTCGCTGTTTCACCATCATCTCCATTAACAATCAAGTACCACCTAAACGTATATATAGCTATTGTTCTCTCATATAATTTCAGTAATCCGTATTCAAGATTTTGTACTCAAATAAATGCATAAGTGGAAGATTCTTATTGCCAGTTTTTTTTTCCTCTTTCTTTTCCACGTAAAAGATTCTGAGTTTTCTTGTTTCACTTTCAATACATGTGTGTGCCGGATTTCACAAACAAGGTTATAAGAACTTTCACTCTAAGAACTGGTTTTCTAAGACGCAGCTTTGACGCCGTCAGGAAAAGAACCTCAATCACAATTTTCGGAACACCCGCCATGGCCAATAGACGCAGATAGAATAACGTAAGTCTCGCCCAACTCGCCACTGAAACCAATCCTCAACCAAGGACGCCAACCTTCTACCTCACTTCCCCTAATAGCGCGGTGACTCTGGCTGCCACAGTGAATCTCTTGGACGATCGGCGCGCCGAATGGAAGAGTCTCAAATGAGATGATCCGACTTTTGCAGGAACACAGCCACTACCAAGGCAAACACATTCCTCCAAACGATCGAATCGCGAGGTCAAACAGCACCGACGATGAAGTTAGTCCGCCTGCATCGTGGATGTTGATCTCCCTTGATACCGCTCTCATCATCCATCACGTGACTCAACCGATCGCTAATCCACCAATATCGGTAAGATAAGACGTTTTCATCCGTTGACTCCACTCGTTAATACACATGTAATTACGATGTTTAATGCAAGATGAATTTCACGCGAAGATAGAAATCATCCTCCCTCACCGTCTATGAGGAGTCATCACCTTTAGCTAAAGTTATTCTTCAACATCTTATTCCTGTAAGTTTCAAGCTTTGAGCATTGATTCTATGATTGCAACTAATCCATATGAACATATCAATTCATGGACCACCATCATGTATATCCAATCTCTCGACACATATTACTTTGTCAAGTCTTCCGTTACCTCGGCAAGCTCACACTTGGTTCTACTCTCTCCCAAGAGAATCTATCCATACATTTGACGAACTCGCCAAGATTTTTGTAGAACAATTCATTGCAAACCGGAGGATCATTAAAGATTCCTCCCATCTCTCTAGCATTCGTCAAAATGAGGGTGAATCACTTAAAGAATACTTCCAAAGATTCTCCTTAGAAGCTCGCCAAATACCTAGGGTTGATCCTGAATTACTAAGAGGAGTTTTTCTTGGGAGGCTCCGTCATGGGCCTTTCTACTCGTCACTAATGCGAGATACGGTCCGCCATATCCCGACTTAGTTCACCGTGTGGAAGTACAGATTTCTACTGATGAGGCTATTAATGCCCATCGAAAATAATTTGAACAATCCACAAAAAAATGTAAGAGTGTTCTAGAAAATATAGATCAACAATCCCATCAAATGAAGCAACAAAACAGTCATGATCTCCCTCCATGGCCCCCGCATCAACGATGCGAACCACGATTGAAATACACGCCGCTGAACACATCTCGTGTTAACATCTTGTTGGCTATTCGAGATGAAGAGACCATCAAGTGGCCACATCCACTGAAACCAAATTCAAAAAATCGAGCAATATTGTCACTTCCATCGAAGTCATGGACATACTACCGGTGAAAACAACTTAAAGAAGAAATTGAGGCTCATTCAATAGGGATATCTACATCAATTTGTGCAAAAAACTCAAGCAAACATAACTTCCAACTGGGGCAACGGACAATCATCAGAAACAACATAATAGCCAAATAGTTGAGAAATTGAAACAATTGCAAGTGGGCCACTACTATCTAATCAAGTCTTCATCACCACCTTTGAAGAGTCGGAGTTAAAGAAATCTTGTATTAATCATCCTATCACTTTCAATGACTCAGACTTGGAAGGAGTCCAAGTTCTGCATCAAGATCCTCTTATCATCAGTGTGGGGATTGGTGACCTCTGTTATGTTGTTAAGATAATTTTGATTGATAATGAAAGTTTCGTTGATGTTTTATTTTACTCCACATTTCTCAGCATGGGTCTAAGGAGAAAACTTCAACCCGCAGACCGCTATATGGGTTTGATAATCATGTATGAGTGGAGGGCAATCACTCTTCTTGTTCTGAGAATTTCTCAACAAGTCACTCACTCAGTTCAATTCATAGTGGCAAGTCAAATTCAGCATACAACGCTATCTTTGGAAGACCCCTCCAATCAATCTTCAGTGCCGTCACCTTGGTACCTCATCTTAAGATGAAATTTCAAGCTCCCATTAGGGTTGGAGTGGTCTGTGGAAATCAACAAATAGCATAACATGTTACCTCAGACAAGTTCAACCACGCCCTTCTGTGACCTTCAACATCGAGAATTTTAATCTTCAAGATAAAGAAGTACCTCGAGGGTTTTGTAAAAGACTTGCTCCCACTTCTTATCAAATGACCAACCGCCAAGCTATATGACCAAAGATCCAGGAGGAAAAATCTTCCCTAAAATGTTGAACATCAGGGTCTCAAAAGTGTTATATGTAATCCTTGGTGCATAAATATTGCAGTTTTTAATTTATCTCGTTTATCTTTTCCTCTCCACCTCTTATCTGTTATTAACTCTCTCTAAAAATGTATCTCATCTCTTTCGTTATGTTATCTTGTGACAATATTGTATCACCAACATTATCAAAGTATTGAGTTTATGACTTTTTCTTACAATTTAATCCTCCCACTTGAGAAATATACAACTCACGTTGTATCTCATGGGATGATCAATCCAAGGGACTTGATCGACCTCTTCCATACAAGTCAAGTAACACTTTGGTAATACTCAGATAGTCAAAAGGTCCTTAGTGGACATCACGTGGCCTCTTCCATACATGTTAACATCATCGTAACACTCGACAACTCGATATGTCAAAAATCAACAATTCACCTCGATCTTCCATACAAGTTAACGCCATCGAGTCACACAAACAATCTCGATAGGTCAAAATCCTCCGGATTCAATTCAACCTCTTCCATACAGCACATCGAGTCACACCGACAAACAACATCGGATAGTCAAAATCATCACCGTTGCCGACTATTATCGCCGGACTACTATCGCCGCCATCTCGCTGACGACAACGCTGGCAATTGCGACTACTGCCGCTGCCATCGCTGACCACTTCGCTGGCTACCGCATCGTTTGCCACCATCACTCATCATTAATCTCCACCATTCCCCATCATCCATCGTTATCCACCATCGTAAGTCAGACTACCGAGTCGCTGGCTCCACCCCTGCGGCCACAACCATCTCCGATCGCCGCTGATCATCGCCCAAACCCGGCGGTCGATGAGGTTAAATTGACACTCTTTTCGAGGATAAATTGAGCCCAATGAACTTGCGATCTTAAACCCGGCTGGTCCTAATGCCTCTTTCGAGGGAAAACTGAGCTCGAGTGAATCCATGCCTTGATCACCTCCAACCGGCCGGTCCATAAGAATTTTCTTCGAGGGAAAACTGAGCCTCACCAGATGAACCACGGTCTTCGCCTCCAAACCCGGCCGTCGATTTGTCAATGCCTCTGAGGAAAATCGAGTTCAGATGAACTGAGCCTTAATCGCCTCCAAACCCACTGGTCGCAGCTGGCTTAACGCCTATTTCGAGGGAAAATCGAGCCTGTCAGATACGGCCTGATCATCCAAACGATCTTCTCTCAAGAAGAAGAGGTGCCCCCCAGAGGTTTTATAGACCCCTATCGGGCAAAAAAAAATCAAAAAAAAATTAAACCGCTAAAATCGTGGAAAACCGCAAATGGATAAACGCGAAAATACCCTCATCGGGCTGGTTTGAGCCTGCTCACTCCCACGGCGTCGCACCTTCCTATGGGGCCTAAGATTCAAGGACGCCAAGACGCTTCAAGACTCCGCCACCAGCACCAGTGCCTGATGGATCCATAACCCCAAATTCAGATTCACGCATCTGCACACATCCGCTTTTTGCACTCCGCTTACATCAATCTTGTCATATGAAAATCGCTATCAAAATGTATGGTTAATGGACCGCAAATTTTATTGAAGAATTTGTTATTTTCAAATATATGACATAAATATTTTTGGTTATTTGAGATAATGTCATCCAAATAGCAACAGATATGAAAATCGATGTCAAAAGCAAGTTGATCCTCTTGAAACTAGTCGAGATCAAACACTTAAAATATCTTTGAAAACTTTGGGATATCAGTTAAATTCATAAATAGCTCTTAAGCATGGAGTGTTTATAGTCAAATCGAGCGTCTTGACGAGCCAAATCTAACAAGCCCAATATCTCATAATTCTGATTTCCTTTAAGCATTCAAATATTTAAAATACATCAAATGATCGAAGGAATCATTCTGAGACGTCCGATGAAGTGGAGTGGTTCGAGATGTATTCAGAGACGCTACCTCCAATCTATAAATACTCATTCCTCATATGAGGAGCAAGAAGAGAGAGGAGAGAGCTCTAAAGCTTGAAGATCCTCCAAGCACAATCGTGCACCACTGACGACGCCAACCGCCGTCACCGCCGCCGCATCAATCTCTGCCTCCATCACGGCGACCTTCATCGGCCATTGCTCCTCGTGCTCACCATCATCGCTACCATTAACAATGCACACCAACGCTACATAGTTGTTGTTCCCTTTTCATATACAATTATGTAATCCTATTATTGGGAAGATTTTGTACTCTGAAACAAATACATAGTGGAAGATTCTTAGTTAGCTAGGCCCCGTGGTTTTTCCCTATTTTCGAAGTTTTTCACGTAAAAGATTCAGGAGTTTTCTTGTTCACTCTTTGAATACATGTGTGTGTGCTGGATTTCACAAACAATACTAAGGCGTAAACTTTCACTGTACCGCAACAATAATGGATAAGAAGTCTTATATATTTAAATACAAATAAATAAGGTCCATCAATATGAGTAACACATAATTATTATATATTAACATATCTAATATTTAAATTTTAATATTTATATAATAACATTTAAATTAGTAATATCACATCAAAAATAATACTATCATTAACTTTTTTTTAAGTGAAATACACATTTTTATGCATAGAAAAATCACTGTATATTTACATATAAATTATAAATTATAAATATTATATATGTAAATACATAAATTAAATGTTATATATGTAAATTTTGGAATAAATAGATAAATAAATTTTTTAGTGTAATAATAAAAGAAATTAGATGTAATCAAAGAGGAAGAATACTATAAAGACGTTCATTAATTTTAACTAATGCACTCTGAATTTAAAACAACAAAATATCAAAAAATACCTAAAAAAGAGAAATTAACCATCATGTCATACACATCATTCTTATTTATATATCAAATACTTATAAAAAAAGCTAATATTTTCAAAATTTTGTGCATATCATAATCAATTTATTTTATTGATAAGTTAATCAATTAAAAAAAGAGATATTTACATACATAACAAACAAATCTTATATATTTATATATCTAATATTTAAACTTTTATATTTACTTAAATAACACTCAATATTTTTTTAAAGTGAAATATACCTTTTTATGCATAAGAAAAATAATATTTCTGTAAATATAAAATTTTAGACATTAAATATGTAAAGACATAAAAATTGTGTGCTATATATGCAAAAATAAATTTAAATTTTATTTTGCTCTTCTCGATCTGAGTGACAATATTATAAACGGAGAGAGCTTATTGCCCATTTTATTAACATATAAAATCTATCATTTATATATATATATATATATATATATATATATATATATATATATATATATATATATATATATATATGAAAGATGTGATATAATTAATAGTGTGTACGCTTTGGCCTTGGATTAATCATAATGATATGATCGCGAAAATTCTTCTAAAGACAAATCTTTCAAAGCGTGTAATAAATCAAACCAATCGAGATCAAGACTTAAAATATCATTAGAAACTTTGGGACATCGGTTAAATTCTTAAATTCTTAAATATGGAGTATTTATATAAATCGAAGTCGACGGCCCAATAAGCCAAAGATCTTACACTGACTTCATTTGAGCATTCAAATATACAAAATACATCATATGATCAAGGAAATCATCATGAGGACAGAGAGTGGTTGATTTTGTATGTATTCTGAGACGCCACTCCTCCAATATAAATAGTCATCATTTATATGAGGGAAGCCCAAGCAAAGAGAGAGAGAGCTCTAAAGATCCTCCATCAAGCACTCTGACGTCGTTAACCACCACGGCCGCCACGCCGCCGTTGATCCTTGCCTTGCCTTATCGGTCTCCATCATATTGACTTCTACCGTGATTGTTCGTTTTCGCCGAATTTCGATTTCGCATTTCGCCAGAATTGTTCTGATTTGGATTGCACGCTTCACCATCATCTCTACTATTAAGAACTTATGATCGTCACATAGTATTGTTCCTTTCATATACAATTCAATCCAGTATCGGAAGATCTTGTACTAAAATACATAGTTTTAGTGAGTGATTTTTCCTCTTTTGAGATTTTCCACGTAAAATTCTCAAGTTTTTTTTCACTCTTTAAATACCTGTGTCTGAATTTCACAACAATGCTAAAAACTTTTACTCTACAGAATCGATTTTCTAGCAATTAACGTCTGGAAAGATTCATTATTTCATCTTAGATAAGTTTCCAAGATCAAGAACCATCGAGATGGCATTTCAAGCTTTTAAGGAGTGCGAAGAATGAAGATTCATCAAACTTTCTTGATTTTGTCCTGGGGCAAATCTTAATCTAAAGATTATCCAAATCGATATTCTGATATCTAATTGATTATCAATCGAAGAAAGTCAATTTACTAAAAAGGGATAACTTTAATAAACCGATGATCTTATACAGATGAATCGCCATTCGATAAACACCTGGATATCAAAATCCTCAATGGTCTACCCAGAAAACAAACAGATAGGTCAATCTATTCCCATAAAAGAAAGCAAAAGACTCACAAAACAAATAGTCAAAGGTCCTCGTGATCACCTTCGACATAAAATCATCGAACAAAATAGAATTCATCTTCCATACGTTAACGAGCAAAGACTCGACAAACAACTAGATAGTCAAAAGGTCCGGACTTCACGGTCTTCCACATAGTTAATGTATCTGCAACACCGACAAACAACCCGGATAGTCAAAAATCTCACCGATTCAATTCAACCTCTTCCACATGTTAGCCATTAACACCTCACAATTAGATAGTCAAGAATCCTCATTCAATTCAACCTCTTCCATTTAACGCTTGCAACACCCTCACAAACAACCTCGGATGGGTCAAAATTTCTTAGCGGATTCAATTCAACATCTTCCATATAGTAAGTCTAACAGTAATACTAAAAACAACCTGAGGTCAAAAGATCCTCACGATTGATTCAACATCTTCCATATGTTAACGCCATCGTAACACTCGACAAACAACCTGGATTAAAAGATCTCAATTCAATTCTTCTGTTAACATCATCTGGTAACACTACAAACAACCTCGATAAAAGATCCTCGGATTCAATTCAACATCTTCCATAAGTTAACCTCATCGATAACACTCACAAACTTTGATGGGTCAAAGATCAGATTTAATTTACCTCTTCCAAAAAGTTAACGCGTCGGTAATACACAAAAGCCGATGGGTCAAAATCGGCCGATTAACCTCTTCCACATCATCGTTAATATCAGAAACACTCAACAAACAACCTGGATAGGGGTCTCATCGCCGGTCACCGCTGCTACGCCGCCATCACCAACCATCACGGCATTTCGCCGGTCACCACTAACGCCGCTATTATCCCGGCAAATAAAGATTAATTCTGCTTATAGCCGCTGATGTTGAATTACCCACTAACCATAATGACCGGGGGACACTATCGCCGGCTACACAGACGCTATTAATTTTGGTCATTATCATCGCGGTATCCGGCCGATTAGATATTTACCCGTATACTCCGCTTGTTGCTTTACTACTCGTTGGCCCAACTCGTAGCATCTTCGCCGGTAATCATATCATCGCTGGTCATCCCGCTGATTCTGACGTTCAGCCGGACTGAAGCTTCATTGCCACCGGCCCGGCCGAAATAGCCGACACGCCGCCGACCATCGTTATCGATCACTGCCGCGTGCGTTTTACCGCCACCATGGTAAGCTTCACCGAACTCACCATCGCCGTTCATCCCGCTGTTAGACTCGACTGACTACTGCCGATAGCCGCCACCACCTCGCCGCTAACCATCTGGTCGCCACTTGCTAATTTGCGACGTCATTACCATGCGACCATGCCGCCGTTCGCCGTAACATCTGACATCTTCGCTGGCCACACCATCGCTGCTACTCACTGATTAGCGCAGGTTACATCGCTGGATCAATCTGTTACCATCCATCGCCGACAGCCGGTTCTACCGGCTGGAAGCTGGCTATTACTCAAGGCCATCGCTAAATCGCCGTATTATCTCGCTGATTACTGATAAACATGCTGATTTACTGGCACCAGTTGTTGCCAGCTGGTATTCTTATCGTCAATGGGTTGCCACTGCTATTATTATACGGACCACTGGCTTACCATCGCCGGAATTATCGCTGGCATCTTTCGTCAACCATCGCCGGTTATCTCGCTGCACCATGGTCGAATTATCGCCATCATTGCCATGCGCTGCTGAACCGCTCTGGCCGCTAATTAATTATGGCCGACCGCTTATCACTCACTGCCGGCATGCTGCCATTTTCACACTCATACATCATTATTCCGGCATTCATTCCATCATTCCGCTAAGCCGCTTTGGCTGCCACCATTCTTAACCAATCGCCGTGCCACCGACTATCACGTTAATCTCCGGTTTACCACCATCGTAATTCTCCGGGCCACCGTCGCGAGTCACCTCAGAATCTGTTATATCGGAAATATCGCCAAACCCATCCTCGATTATCGCCGGATCACCTCCAAACGAGGACGATGCAGGCTTGACGCTTCTTGGGAAAACTAGAACAACGACGTAAGTATGCGCGATCACCTCAAACCCGGACGGTCAGATGAGTATTGGCGCTTTCGGAAAATTGTAAACACGTGATATCATGATTTGATCTCCAACCCGGACGGTCCGACGAGTAATTGATGCCTTGAGGGAAAACTATAGACGACGTATCGCGAGCCTTGATCGCCTCAACCCGACGGTCCAACGAAAATTCTTACAGGGAAAATCAGAACACGACGCATCGGGCGCATCTCCAACCGGACGACTGACGAGTACGCTTGACTTTTGAGAGAAAATAAAACACGACGATATGACGGCCTGATCGCCTCAACCCGACGATAAATATTTTCGAGGGAAAATCAGAACACGATGTATGCGCTCAGGCCCAAACGACATTCTCTCAAGAGAAGGTGCCTTCTCCGCCCTGGGGTTTTATAGACTGGGGACGGTAAAATCAAAGAGAAACCGCAAAATCAAAATCAGAAACGCAAAAGCCAAAACCACAAAACGTGGAAAACGGTCAAATGGACAAAAACCACTTGCTGCTGACTGGCGCCTGCCGCTGACGCCTGTCACATTCCATCGCGATAAATAGCCCTCGCTTCCAGCCTAAGCCAAGGCTATGAAGCCACAGACCAAGCTCACCCACGCGACCAGATGGTTTTATCGCCCACAAGATGCGCCGGCTGGCTCAGTAGACTATGGGTCCAGAATTCGAATTTCACGCCACACATACATATTGCATGTAGTCATAATCTTGTGCTCTGAAGATCTTTCTCTCAAAATATATGGTTAAATTTCAAGACTTATTTTCAAGTATATATTTTTTTGGATGATAATATCATCCAAAAATAAGAACCGATATGACCAAAAATTCCTCTAAAGCACAATCTTGATGTAAAAGCAAGTCGATCAAAAAAATAAGCATTTAAAATATCATTAGAAACTTTGGGACATGTTAAATTTCTAAAAAAGCTCAAATATGGAGTGTTTATTAAATCGATCTCGACAGCCGGTTCCAAGTCAAAGATCTTACAATTGACTTCATTTGAGCATTCAAATACACAAAATACATCATATGATCAAGGGAATCATCGGCCGTCCATGGAGAGAGTGGTTCGGATTTTGCATTTCTGCAGACGCCACCTCCAATCATAAATAACCCTCATTTACATGAAGAAGAAAGAGAGAGAGAGAGCTCTAAAGATCCTCCAAGACAATCGTGCTCGATGGTCATCAAGCCCCGCTCGCCACATCCTCATCCAATCTGCCGATCATGATAACTTCTACCAAATGATTGCTTGCTTTCTGGTGATTGTTTCATGATTTCTGAATTGTCCTCTGATTTCTGATATGATATAATCATTACTTAAGTAGAAGCTACAACCGATCGTTGTCGCATTGTGTCCTTTCTCATACAATTTTGTAATCCGATCGAGAAGATCTCCAAACAGATAGTGGAAGCTTTAATTGGCCAGTCCCGGTGGTTTTTTTCCCCTTTTTGAGGTTTTCCACGAAAATTGGAGTTTTCTTATTCACTCTTTAAATGGATTTCACAACAAGTGCTAAACGAAAACTTTTACCATAATTGGTTTTCTAGCAATAATAATATTCTCATCTATAAGATGGATGAGATTTTGGGTGAATACTCATTGTAAAAAAAAATAATAATAATAATAATAAAAAATTTCCACGGACCCATCATTTCGGCTTTCATTATCAGCAAACAGGTTTTGAGCACTAAGCATTTACTTCATTACTCTTTCAACATTACAGGTACATATAGCATACCTGTCAAGATATTCTTCAAAAGAAATTCTTACTCAGTTATCAGGCAATAAACTCCAAACGCTGCTCTTCTATGGTGTTTGGAATAGAGATTGGGTGCTTGGGATAAGATATGCTCCAGAGGACTGGAGGCATGAGTTGTGGGATTAGAGAGATGCTCTGTTAAGTTGCTGTGTTTCAGATTATTGATAAAGGTGTAAATGAGCTGAGTTTGAGTGAGCTGAATTCTTATTCATGTTTGGCTCGTTTGAAAAAAAATTTGTTAAATGTCATGAAATGACTAAAAAATTTTCTGCTGTTTTACATTGAAAATTGTTGTTCGAATAATCCAAAAAAATCTATAAGATGAGGATTCAAACCGAGACAATCTATATAATAAAAAACTTTAACCAATAAGTCATGCTATAATTATGATATATATATATATATATATATATATATATATATTAAATCGAAATAATACGACTAACAAAAGATTATTCATTTCGTTTAAAATATTCATTTATAAGTCTAATTTCCTTAAACGCTAATACGAAAACGAAATTGATACTGACTTTTGATAGCAAGATGTTTGGAAATGGTAATGAGCTTAGGGCTCTTCTCCATTGCTAATAGGCTTGGGAATTGGGGAAGAGTAAGGGTGTACATTCGATCAATTTGAATGAATCAGTTTATTGATTCGTCCGATTGATCAATTTTGAATTCAAAATCTAAACATGAATCCTTCTTCTCCGATAGTATCATATTATGTATCAAATTTTCATTTGATTATAATAAAATAATATCATTTTTTTATACTATTTAGCCAAGTTTTAATAAGTCTATCTCTACCTTTGTTAACGTTTGAGTCTAATACATCCATTCTTATCTCTCCAAAGAATGTTGACATTTTATATGATCAAATTATTTAAGATGACTATCTCTAATCTTATCTCTCCAAAGAAAGAGCTACGCCAACCTTTTCACCAATATATTCATTTTGTATTTTATCTCTAGGAGTAAAGCCACCCAGCAACTTCAGCATATTTATTTCTGCAACGCTACACTTAATTTTATAATTCTCTTTCACACCAACATTTAGAATTAAAAATATTTTTTCTTAAGTTTAATGTACAACAAATGGTTTTAAGTGCAACAAAAATAGAACTAATTCAAACCAAAATTTTATTTGACTTAATCGGTTTGCTAACAATAAACTAAAATTTATTGATACTTTATAAACCATCGTATACAAACATGGCATATATTAATAAATTTAAAACTGGACTAATTAATTTAATTTATATATCACTATTCTAAACTCAGTTTTATATTTTATTTTATTATTCTATTTAATTAATTTAATGAACGAAAAATCTAATCGCTAACTGATAACTAAATATTAAAAAATATAAAATTAAAAACTAAAAAGATTATATTAAAATTAAAAACAAATTAAGAGATTGGGTTTAATTGATCAATGTTTAATCACCACTTAGTCAAATAAAAATTTAAACCTAATTGCGATTGATTTACGACAACATCAATATTTAATGTAGAATATTGAGCCATATATAATTTTGCTATATACCTACAAATTTATGAAAATAAAGACTTTATCATTTTAATTAATTATATAATACTTTAAAATTTCTCAATTACTTGATATATATATATATATATATATATATATATATATATATATATATATATATATATATATATATATATATTATTTTACATATAAAATATTAATATTAATGATATTTTAATAGAATTTAAAATTTTTTTATTATATAAATAAATATTAAATTTTAGATATTAGGCATATAAATATATAAAAATTTAATAATGTGTTTTAAAAATTTATTTTCTATATTAGAACTATAGAGAATTTCACACAAACATCGAGCTTTAGGGAGAGGCAAGCGAGGCAAGAGCAATGGAGAAGAAGAAATCTAACAATCTCGACCCTCGAGGCCTTTTTTTTTTTTTTTTTTTTTTTGAGAGATTTGAGTAAATTTAATTTTAAATTCACGCATTACAAACACTTTAATTTAGTCGTTTGGTTCTAGATTTTAGTGTAGAAATACAAAGAAATGAATAAATGAATTAATACTTTCTTGGTCTATGTAAAGTAAATACATGTAATATATTTTTGTTTAGGGTATGAAAGTAAAGAAAAGATATTGTAAATATTTGGTTGGATGAATGTAAAGTAAATATTTGTATTCTGAATATTTTATTATATGTAAATTAATTATATAATTTATTTACTAATTAAAGTATTCAATTAAAAAATAAATATTATCAAATAAAATATAGATAAATTATAAATAAAATTTTTTTTCTTGACTAAAAAAAAATAAAATCAAATACAAATAAAATTTATTTCGAATATTTAATTATTAGTAATTAATTTACAAATTTTTTAAGATATTAATTATTAGTGTTATAATTATATTAACATAATGACCCAAATTTAATATATATATATATATATATATATATATATATATATATAATTTTATTACTATATTAAATATTAATTAATTAATAGAAATTTTTATTAAATAAATTAATCGTCAAGATTTAATATTTATTTATTAAATAATTTTTCTTTAATAAATAGTTTACTCTTTAATTTTTTTTACTAAATAAACAAAAATTTAATAATTATTTTAATTTTTTTGATTTATGGTAAATTATTTATCATCAATTTTAATAAACATAATTATATTTATTAAATCTTAATTAAGCTATAATAATATTTATTTTAATTAAAGTTAAAATTAATATTATTGATTCAGCGAATTAAAAAAAAAAATAAAAAATAATAAAAGGTTTTTCCAGGCTCCGCTGCACGCTCGCAAAACGAAAAAAAAATTTCTTTTCCCGCTCCAATCCGCGCTCCGCCTTCCGCGTTCCGCGCTCCGCGCTCGTGTAAAACGAAATACGCTCGTTTTTGAGCGTATTTCGTTTACACGCAAATTAGCCTGAAAAGGAAAATGAAATACCTCAAAACTTTACAGGGTAATTACTTTTACTCGGAACCAAACACGAAAAAAGCGGAAAAGCGCGTATTTAGATTACTTTACACCGAAAATACTCAGAACCAATGAAATTCTAAGCTCTCGAATACTAGGCTTAGGTGATTTGCAAACTCTCTCGTTTTTTGTCTTCTTTTCTCTCTTTTCTTTTGGTTTGAAACACGAGCGAAAAAGAAAGATAAAGGAAGTCGTTTACGGATGGAGCATTCTCCGATTCAAACCAGTCTGCAATAACTACGTAGTTTCTTTCCATTCTCTTCCGCCATTAAATTCCTTCTACCATATCTAATCCTTCTACCTTGACCTCTCTTTCTTTTATTCTTCTACTCCTTTCTATTTCTCCTCCATCTAGCGGAGATTTCTTCTTTGATTCTTCAAGTAAGCATCACTTACTTCGACGAAGAATTAATCTGAAGAAGAAAACACGAACAAAACCCTACCACCCTACTAAGGATCCCGGATCTTGAATCAGTGATTGGTAAGGGTAACTGCTGCGTGAGGTCAGTTCGTTCTTCTTATTAGATGTGTCAAAAATTGATCCCATACGAATTTGATTCGAAAAATTCGAGTTTCGGTTGATCCGAATAATTTTCGAGTCAAGTTCAGGATGAAGAAAATTGCTTTCGGTCGAAGTTGGGCCGACCCAAATCAAAATCGACTGATTTTCGCCAACTGAATAATTTAACTCGAAATTGACTTGCAAATCCAAAATTAACCCGATTTTTACCCACGAACCAGAATTTGACTCGATTTTGACTCGATTTTGACCTAAAATATATATCCAAATATATCATCCGGGTTGTGATGAGTCAATCGGGAAGTTTCGTCGAAAGTTTGACACGCGTTTAATAAATGAGGAATATGTCAAATTCGGGTTAACGACCATCCGACAATTGACACCTCTATATCTCAAGTTCTACTATTATATAACAATCAGTAGTTGTATTTATGAAACAAATATTTCATTATCATAAAAAATATGCTGCTTAATTTCCTCAAAGAAAGTCTTTATGTTCTTATTTTAAAAAATTATCTTTTTTATATTCACTTTGGAGCAAAAAAACAAACTATTTTTTTTTAGTTTTCACGTTAGAATTTTTTCACAAAAATACGCGATATTAATAATATAAGGTTGCGAAAAACTTTAAATCTTGCTCTTAGAAAAGGGAATACAACAGATTAACACACACACACACACATATATATATATATATATATATATATATATATATATATATATATATATATATATATATATATATACCCAAACTTATAATGACAATGATTCTCAATAGGCAACTTGACATGATGATTACGCTCATAAGAAAAATAAGATCTTTAAACTTCTGCATCATAAATAAATAGAAACTAGTAAGCACTGTATTAGAGCTTAAGTATTTTAAAAATAAGAGATTTACATGCAGATCACATAATTCTTATATAGTTATGAGTAAGGCCTGAAAACGGAAGAGCGAAAGAACACAGAGAAAGAATAATCGTATGAAAAAGAAGAGAATTAAGTTTTTTTTTTAATCTCCATTGGTGGGGTTCTCTGCTATTTATAGGTTCAAGTCTATTATTTAAACATTACAAGTCTTATTATAGAAGAAAATAACTACATTGTGCCGGTTTCTAATCTGGAAATCAATTATACGATTGTGCTCTCCCAGTATAGTAACTGCTCTACACTTAATCAACTAAATATTCTCAGAATATTCATGTTGAGTCGTATCCCTTTCTCAAACTTGGTTCTAAAATGCCAAACCATATCTTGAACTTATCGACGGGCAATCTAACTGTACAATTTATATGATAAACTCTTAACTCTAAATATTTACATATATAATACTTAATTTTTTAATATCTGTGGGCTCTGAAAATTTACCATCTACCTCTTGACAAATTATTGATTTGAAGAGAGTGATTTAAGTATCGGTGTAATTTCAAGACATAATACAAGACACAGAGATTTTCATATGGTGAAAACTTTAGATCTTTTTATGACAATCATAGTTAATTACTTAGAAGGAGAGAACTCGAAATGTCGCTAGATCACAATGCATAGCGATTTAGGTGCATATAGAGTTTTAGAGTTTGAGATATGAAATTCATCAATTTAACTTAAAATGGTTGGGGAATGATGATGTGTATCTAGATATGATCTCTAGTCATTGTACAAGGGGAGGAATACCCAACTTGACCAAGGATTCCCATCAACAACATGGGTTCATCCAAGAAATCCTTGCAGACTATAGTGTTTGTTTCAGACAAATTTTAAGTCTACGATGCGGGGCATCATCGCCACCGCCATCGACGTCATCATCATAAAGCTTAAATCCATGATTGGGCCTTTGTTATAATAATTTAAGTTATGTATTATTGGGCTTTTATATTTTGTATGTCTTGAGCTTATATGTATGGGCTATTCTTATGTCATGGCCCATGAGTCATAGTAGGTATGACACTTTGGGTAGATATGGAATGAGTAGGTTTGATAATGGTGGTAGGTTTGGTAGTGGAGGTGGTAGGTGTAGTATGATGATGTTAGTTTGAGTTTGGAGTTAGGTTTGAGTATTCTTAACTCTCTTTCAATCCTATAAATAGGAGACTCTTGTAATGCTTGGTACTTGAATTTGGAATAAAAGATACCTTCTTAAATTTCTTTTACTATTTTGTGCTTTCCTCGAGTGTGACTACTTGAGTGTGTGAGCTCACAACCCTTAGAGAAGGACTTCTAAGGAAGGAACGCAATCTCCACAATGACGGACTGTTTGTAGAGGTCGACTTCAACTTATTCATATTTCGCTACTGGTTATTTTAAATTGTTACAGGTTAGATCGTTCATAACTTTTCAGTTATTTTTTTGCACTTATAAGATTCAGATCTCTAGTGTGGTTAACATAACTTTAATCAAAATCTTTTCAACTTCACTAAATTCATAATATTGTAAATGTGCTCAATAGTAGTGTGCATTTATCATTACCCTTGTGAGGATTTAAAATAATCGGTGTAATAAACATCATATCATAAAAGGCACTCTTGTCCTGCATCATATTTGGTATCAGAATAAGTATGTTTCTTTGGAAACATCTTGTTTAGTATTGAGTTTTATTTTTGCATTAGAGTAATCTTGCAATTCATTGTTAAAAAAAATCATACAAAATTTTTATCTAATTAGAGCATTTACTTACTTTTAATCGTATCTTTGATTTCATTACATTGCATTTTTTTTAAAAAATTATTAATTAAGTATTTGCTTATATTAATATTTTTAAAAGAATATCATCATGTCAACTCGTAGTGGTCTTAGATATCAAGATCAATCATTAGAAGAAAAACATGATTCCTATGAATTTTTACTAGAAAAAATAGAAAAGCTTACCCTTATGCACCAACAAACCTTTAATGAATTCCAAAAAAGTTTTGAAACCTTTGAACAAAAAGTTGGTAGGCTTATAAAACATTCACCGGAAACTAATCTAATCTTAGAACACCAACTTGGAGAGAGAGAGAAGGTCATCCTGTCGATCCCGTTCCTCTTCCTCTCCCGCCTCATCCACATTCTCCTATTAGACCGTATCTCTAGGAACAACTTTAATAAATATCCTGAGTTTGATGAGGTACTTCCTCACCCACCTCATCGAATAGGAAGATAATTAAGGCGAGATGAAGGTTATGCTCATCGAACTCCTTATGAGCATTATCCTCGATATTACTAAGAGCCATTATCTAATCTTGTTGCCCACACGTACACTTAGAGAACCTGATGATGATGTTATTCGTAGGGTTAAAATTGATCCACCTACTTTGATGGTCGACTTGATCCTAAAATTTTCTTAGATTAGTAGATATGGACCAATATTTTGATTGGATGCCCATGTAAGAAAGACAAGTTTGTTTTGCTGCATGAAACTAACTCCATGCTAAGACTTATTAAATCTCACAAAATATCAACGATTAGGACAACCACCTATTGCTTCTTGGGATGAGATAAAAGAAATTTTAAAGCAAAAATATGTACCATTAAATTTTCATGATCAACTTATGGATGAAATGACTACGCTTAAACAAGGATCTTTAACTGTTATTGAGTATATGACACGGTTTGATGAATTAATGACCCGTTGTGATGTTAGAGAGATCACCGCACAATAATCTCTAGATTTAGATGGTTATAAACGATATTCATAATGAAATGATAACTCGAGAAATTTATTCTCTTGAGGATGCATTTCAGTGGCGACTCAAATTGAACAATATCATAGATCACAACTTATGTTTATTCACAACTTCATCTACAAACAACTCTCATGTTAACCCTCCTACTTTAGTAGTTCCTAAAGGACCTAGTGAAACAAAAAAAAGCTTTAGTGGGAACATCTAGCTCTAAGACTTCTAGCATTACTTATTTTACATATGGTAAAATTGGTCACTATGCAAGTACTTGTCCTCCTCGAAACTTACACTTAGATTATGAAAATGAGGATCAACAAAATGAAAATAATGATAATCAAATTGCAATTGTCCCTTGTGAAGAAGCTAGTGATGCAAAAGAAGCATTAGATGAGTCTCATATAGCTGTTATGCGTTGTGTGTTAGCAACCCCACGAGCTAATATTGATTGGAGGCACACATCAATTTTCCACACTTATTTTAAGAGTGGTGAAAAGACGTGTAAGTTAATCATTAATAGTGGCAGTTGCATGAATGTTATTGATATCTCTGCTTTAGTTAGGATGAAGCTCACCCTAGAGACCCACCCACAGCCTTATAAGGTTGCTTGGGTAGATAAGACCTCTATCTCTGTATCTCAACGTTGTCTTATACCCATTCAATTAGGAGAATATAGTGATAAAATTTGGTGTGATGTTTTTTCGATGGATGTTGCATATACTTTTAGGTAGACCTTGGCTTTTGATATGGATGTCACAAATTATGGGCATATAATACATATGCTTTTAATTTTCAAGGTAAGAGAATTGTCTTAAACCCAGTTAAGCCTAAAGAGGTCACTCCACTTCAACCCCAAAATTCTTCTCCACCCATAGAAAAAAAATCCCTACATATTATTAATAAACGTCAATTTCAATAAGAGATTAATGGGAATATCATTTTTGCATTAGTTGTTCTAACCTCTAAAAATCAACCTTGTGTTAAATCATTCTCATCTGAAGTACGTGAACTTTTATTGGAATATCAAGATATTTATCCCGAAGAACTTCCTAGTGAGCTTCCCCCATTAAGAAGTATCCAACATGCCATAGAGCTAATTCCTGGATCATCACTCCCAAATTTGCCACATTATCATATGAACCCAAATGGACATGCAAAGCTAAAATAACAAGTTGATGATTTATTATCAAAAGGGTTTATCAGGGAAAGTTTATCTCCATGCACAGTGCCTGCTCTTCTTACCCCAAAGAAAGATGGTAGTTGTATGTGTGTAGATAGTCTTATAAATAAAATCACTGTTAAGTATAGGTTTCCCATACCTAGACTTGATGACATGTTAGATATGATGACTGGATCAATAGTTTTCTCTAAAATTGATCTTAGAAGTGGATATCATCAAATTCAGATGAGAAGGTGATGAATGGAAAATCACATTCAAGACAAAAGATGATTTGTATGAATGGCTAGTAATGCCTTTTGGATTGACTAATGCTCCAAGTACATTTTACGAGTGATGACTCATATCTTACGGTCATTCATTGGAAAATTTTTAGTTGTGTACTTTGATGATATTTTAATTTTTAGTCAAACTAAGAGCGATCATGAGAAACATTTACAACAAGTCTTTGAAGTGCTTCGTGAAGAAAGACTATATGTTCACTTAAAAATGCTCATTTATGACATCTTCAAGAATCTTCTTAGATTCATTATTTCTTGTGATGGCATCTCGCCAATCCCAAAAAAAATTAGGGCTATTCAAGAGTGGCCTACCCCAACCATAATTCATGATGTACATAGTTTTCATAGGTTAGCCACATTTTATCGAAGGTTTATTCGTGGATTTAGCACTATTATTGCCCTGGTAACTCAATGTCTTAAAAAAGGAAGACTTTGTTTGGACAAAGGCAGCTGCTGATGCATCCTCTAAAATTAAAGAACTTTTAACAAGTCCACCGATATTACAATTGCCAAATTTTGACAAAGTATTTGAGGTATCATGTGATGCTTCTGGAGTTGGTATTGGAGGTGTTCTTAAACAAGAAGGTCATCCTATTGCTTTTTTTAGTGAAAAATTAAATGAAGCACGTCAACGATATTCCACATATGATAGTGAGTTGTATGCTATCATCCAAACTTTATGTTATTTGTGACATTATCTTTTTTCACGAGAATTTATACTTTATTCGATCAAGGCTTTAAATATCTAAACACCCAAAAGAAACTTAGTTCGGCCATGCTAAATGGGTTCAATTTCTTCAAAAATATACGTTGTTCTTAAACATAAATCTGGTGTCGAGAACAAAGTTGCAGATGCCTTAAGTAGAATATGTACATTATTAAATACCATGAGTGTGAAGGTTACTGATTCAAAAGGTTAAAGATGATTATCCTAATTGTAAAGATTTTCAACAAATTTTTGAATCTTTGAAATTTGATGTTTCAATTAATAGTCAGATTATCAAATACGATATGACTATCTCTGCACATAACTATGTATCCCGATTCATCACTTCAAAATTTTTTTGTTGAGAAATTCATTGGAGGTGTATCCGGTCATTTTGGTCATGATAAGACAATAACTATGATGGAGGATAG
The DNA here is from genome assembly GCA_021442155.1 of Cymbidium sinense. Taxonomy (NCBI): domain Eukaryota; kingdom Viridiplantae; phylum Streptophyta; class Magnoliopsida; order Asparagales; family Orchidaceae; genus Cymbidium; species Cymbidium sinense. The sequence goes on along the minus strand of CM038226.1, from coordinate 25,935,842 downwards.
TTCTTTTGGCCTAGTCTTAAGAAAGATGTTGCTCGTGTCATTGCCCAATGTCACTTGCCAAGTAGCAAAAGTGAAAACAAAATTATGGTCTATACACACCACCCAATCCCCACAAACCTTGGGAAGATCTTAGTATGGACTTCATCTTAGGATTACCTCGACTACAACATGACTCTATCCTAGTAGTTGTTGACCCATTCTCTAAAATGACACACTTCATTCCATGTTATAAGACATCGATGCCTCACATATAACGATAATTTTTTTCATGAGATAGTTCGCCACATGGACTACCTAAGACAATTGTGTCGATCGTGATGTAAGATTTATGAGCAATTTTGGAAAACTTTATGGAAAAGCTTGGCACAAAAACTCTTATTTTCTACAGCCTTACCACCCTCAAAGATGGACAAACTAAGTTGTTAATAGAAGTTTAGGACATTTACTTTAAGTGTCTAGTGACCGATCATACTACTAGTTGGGACCTAGTTCTTTCTACTGTAGAGTTTGCTTATAACAGTTCAATTAATAGGACAACCGGTAAGAGTCCTTTTCATATTGTAACTGGTTATGATCCAAGAAAACCAATTAATCTTATTGAATTGCCTGTAACATATAGGTCTAGTGCATTTGCATCTTCATTTGCACAAAACATGCATGATTTATATCGTGAAATTCAACAAAAATTTACTCTGAGTTATGATAAATATAAAGCTAATATTGATGCACATAGACGATATGTAAAATTTAATGAGGAAAATTTGGTTCTTGTTAAAGTTAGACCTGAGAGATTTCCAACTAGAACTCTTAAGAAATTAACTCTCAAGAGATCTGGTCCTTATAAAGTTGTAAGGAAGATAAATGATAATGCTTATGAAATAGATCTTCCAATGAATGCTAGAATTTCTGCAATATTTAATGTATCAGATTTAACGTTGTACCATGGGCAAGCCACAGATGATACTATTCCTCTCGCAAATAGTACCGACATGCGTTCATACTTCATCACCGAATTCTATACCATCTCACCGCTTAAGATCACATCGTCCAGATCAAATTTTAGAAGACCAGATTATCATCACATCTGATGGAGGCACTCAAAGGTTTCTCATTCGTTGGAAAGGTCTTTCTCCACATGAACATTCATGATTTACATTTGATGAGTTACATCAACTAGACTCACAATTATTACAAGAGTACTTGGATTTTCATTCTCCGAGGAGAATCCTTTAAAGTCGGGAGGCCGGCGTGGCATCATCACCGCCATCGACATCATCATAAAGCTTAAATCCATGATTGGCCTTTTGTTATAATTTAAGTTATTATTGGGCTTTTATATTTTGTATGTCTTGAGCTTATATGTATTGGCTATTCTTATGTCATGGCCCATGAGTCATTGTAGTAGTATGATACTTTGGGTAGGTATGGAATGAGTGGTAGGTTTGATAATGGTGGTTTGGTAGTAGGTGGTGGTGTGTTATGATGGTGTTAGGTTTGAGTTTGGAGTTAGGTTTGAGTATTCTTAACTCTCTCTTTCAATCCTATAAATAGAGAGACTCTTGTAATGCTTGGTACTTGAATTTGGAATAAAAGACACCCTTCTTAAATTTCTTTTACTATTTTGTGCATTTTCCTCTTGAGTGACGAACTACTTGAGTGTGTGAGCTCACAACCCTTAGAGAAGGATTTCTAAGGAAGGAACACAATCTCCGCAATGATGGACTGTTTGTAGAGGTCGACTTCAACTTATTCATGTTTCCACCGGTTATTTTAAAATTACGTTAGATCGCTCATAACTTTTCGCTTATTTCTTTGCACTTATAAGATTGTGATCTCAAGTGGTTAACATAACTTTAATCAAAATCTTTTCAACTTCACTAAATTCATAATATTATGAATGTGCTCAATAGTAGTGTGCATTTATCATTACTCTTTTGTGAGGATTTAAGAATTATCTGTAATAAATAATATATCATAAAAAAAGCACCGTGTCCTACATCACTACCTTACTCACGATGGTTATTTATCTTATCAAGTATACCCTATGATTCACAACCCAAAGCGGAGCCAGGGGAGCATATTGATCGCGTGATTGTAATATAATGGAGCCGGACTGGCTAAACCACCCGATCAGAGGACTCTGGTCGTAAATGCTTAATTTGTGCAGCCTATTGGCCAAGCCATACAGTCAGAGGACACGAACCACGTCCTTATTGGTGTGAGATTGATTGAGAGTGAACATAGCAGAATACTTGATTTGACATTGACTCATTTATGAGCTAGAATTTTTTTAGTTTGTCACCCCCGATAAATGGTTGTGGAAGGTGGATAGATTAAATTTGATTTAATTTTTTAATGATAGAATTTCATTCAAACAGTTTTTAGAGTGATTTTTAGTTTGAGTTAATTTGGTTTGAACAATTGATTAATTTGAATATATTTAAGAGCTTTAGATCATGTCAACTCTATTTAGCTACTAATAAAGGATTAGATCTACTATCACCTCAGATAATCAATTTCTTAGATATTTCTCTGATTTGAAACTCTTATTATAAGTTTTTAGATTTTGTTAACCCGGACCCAGTCCTAAGACTAAACTGAGAAACAACCCGCGCATCATCCTTAGACACTTTAATTTAAGAATTATGTGTAGGGCCTATCTTGGTGTATAGTAATTTTAGGTAATTTTATGTTTGAATTATGAGATTGATTTGATTTTCATTTAATTCCAACTTTAGCATCTTGTCACTTTTTTTCAAAATTTGCGAAATCTCAGAAGCACATGCTTATATAACTTAGATAATTTTATCTAATTAATGAAATCATTGATTTAAAAATCATAATTAGAATGAAATTTTTTAATTTTTTATTAAAGAAAGCCCTATGATTTTATAGATTTTGATTTAGTATGTTATTCTATCTGCTTGTACAAAGGGTTGCAGATCCAGTGGCGAGGAAGACGTTGTAAATTGATCTAATATCTTATTAGATTTTTTCAGATTAATATTTAATATATTTCAATTTAGCCTACGCAGTCTTTTCAGACATTAAAATTTGCACTTGAAATCTCTATGTCCGAGCACATGCAAAAATTTATAGCTTAGCTAATTTCATCTAATTAGTGAAATCATTGATTTTGAAAATCATAGTTATGATGAAATTCCTTGATTTTTGGTTGAAGGAAGTCTTATGATTTTTTATAGATTTTGATTTAGTATCGCCTTCTGTCTGCTTGTACAAAAAGTTGCAGATCCGGTGGCGAAGAAGGCGTTGTGATGTAGATTGTAGTTTAACACATTTCTTGCACTTAATTTATTTGTTGAGTTTTTGTAATTCTTTCAATTTGATTATGTTCACTCTACATCAGTTTTGATAAGTTATGCTGATTTTAGTGTTTAATGCTTTTTCTCTTATATAATATAATCACATCCACATTATAGAGTTATTAAACACAATTTGGATTCCTCCTTAGACTATAAGTTTATTGCAAATTTGTTATGAGTTTAGTATTAGTCTCCCCTAATTCTAATTAAAATTTTGAGAAATTTGTAAGAAAAAAGAACTCACTTTATCGCTTTAATTTAAGCCGTAGAGAATTACAATTAAAGTTTATGAATTTAATATTAGCCTCCCCCAAATTTCACTTAGATTTTAAATGAATGTTCTATTCTTTCTAAAATTTTCTTTAAAGACTCCCCCTTTTTTTGTTTGACGCTTTTAGTTTAAAATTAGCTGTAGATTTTCTTACTTAGTGCTCTTAAGCCAGTTCATTTCACTCTCCCTTTTTCTAAGTCAAAAGATTTGATGCAATTTTGGCGACCTCCGCATCATCTCAGGTGTGGTCTGAGGAGTGTTTGGCTTCTTTCTGCACGATGAGCATAGCAGTGGTGTTCTCTGCGGTGATTTTTTTCATCTCGTTGTGCCCTGTTAAGCACGATGATGCCTTTAAACCTAAAAGAAGACAAATGCAATATATATTCACTCACTTTTTTTTCTAAGTCTGAAAATTAGACAAAATTTCGGTAACATTTCATCTGAGGCGACGCATGTGTTCTTACCTCTTGTGTTGGCGTGGCAGTAGTGTCTTCACCGCTTTTTCATCTCGTCGCGCCCTATTGAGCACAATGAGGTCTTCAAACCTGAAACACAAATATATATATATATATATATATATATATATATATATATATATATATATATATATATATATATATATATATATATATATATATATATATATATATATATATTCATATTCATATCTCACATGTGTTGGATTTTTTTTACGCAATGCTAAGCAGCAGGGTTAGGTATGCAATTGAAAATATAAGACAAGGAATGCGACGCTAGAAATTAAAAGAAGAATTCTTGTTGGCGATGTTCCGATTGTGGCTCTCGAAAATGGGGCGGGTTATCAGGGATGCGCTAGGAAATCGAAAGTCTTTGTGATGTTTTCTCGATTTTGCGGTAACACTAAAAGTGAGACGCGAAAATCGAAATTATTTTGATGATGTTCTTCCGTGATTTGGGCGAAAATGAGACCTAAGCGAAAGTGTGATCGGAATCGAAAAAGAAATTATCCACGGTTGATATTCTTTCGATTATGAATCGAAAAGTGGATGCTAAAGCAGTTCTGGGACAGTGGGCTGGTGGGATGCGCACAGTGGGCTGGACAGCGGGTCGGAATTGGGTTTGGGCCGTGGAATTGGGTTTATGGGCCGAAAAGGAGATTGGGGTTTCGCGGGACGGGCCGATGGAGAGCGCGGTTCGGTGGAACAGGAGAAACGGAGCAGTTTTGCAGGATTCAACGCGCAGGATCACTGGACAAGCAGTTTAAACGGAAGCAGGTCGGCAGGTTTTGCGGTGGAACAGCTGAACGGAAGCCTTTGCACAAAATCAGAACACAAGCAGAAAATACCAGCAGAAAATAAAGCGCAAGGCCATTTCTGCGGAGACAAAAAAAATTACAGAAAAAAAAAAGAATAAGAAAATGAGAAAGCAAACCAGAGGTTATTGAGATAAAAAAAAATGGAAATATATTAATTTAAAGGGTAATTTTTTTTAAACTTCTGATAACGTGAATTTCGCATTGAAACAGTTTTAGTTTGGTTGGCAATTGGTAATTTATTTCAAAATGTGTATTACTACTTCGATTTTTCGCCAGACTAATTGAGTCGATATGGCTCTCAAAATACCTACAATCACAAATCTTGATAAGCTATATGATTTTGAGTCAACAGATCGAGATCAAGACTTAAAATATCGGAATCTTTGGACATCAATTAAATCCCAAAACAGCTCAAATATGAGGTGTTTATAGTCAAATCGAAGCTCGGCACGAATCTAAACTAAGATCTCATAATTCGATTTTATTTGAGCATCCAAATGCTCAAAATCAAATGATCATCGAATCATCCTGAGCCGTCGAGAGTGTGACTTTTACGTGAATTTAAGAATTCCCTCCTCCCATCTATAAATAGACCTTCATTCCTCATAAGGGAGGGAGTGAAGTGAAGTGAAGAAGAAGAGGAGTTGAAACAAGTGTGAAGAGGAGGTGCAGAAGCGAAAGAAGAGGAAGAGTCAAGCGGAAGAAGAGGAAGAGTCCAAAGGAAGAAGAAAAGGAACACAAGCAGGAAGAAGAGGAAGAGCCGCAGGAAGAAGAGGAAGAGCCCAAGCAAGGAGGAAGAAGCTCGCTTGAAGATCCTCAGCAATTCACACTCGGCTCATCAACCACCATCATCTACCTTCATCGCTAATTTTCCCGATCTCCCTACTTCAACAACCATTACGATTGTTGTTGCTTTTTCTCCTCATATGCAATTCGTAATCTTGTATCGGAAGACTTTGTACTCAACAGATACATAGTGGAAGTTTTTTTCTGCCGTGGTTTTCCCTCTTTTCAAGATTTTCCAGCGTTAAAGTTCCGGTGTCTTGTTCTCTCTTTAATTACCTGTGTGTGTTCTGGACTAATCGACAAAGTTAAGGCGTAAACTTTCACTCTGCTGGTTTTCATGCAGTGCGAACAATCTTACTTGATAGATTTGCGTTTAGCCATAATAATCAATTTCATGGAGGTCGTGATCCTCGTCGGCACCTCGACCTTGATATGTTCGTTGGCGACTTGACTTGACGGTTGATCATCAAGTCGTCAATATTTATATTCTAGTTTCGGCGTTCGACGATGGTAAGTCGTTAAATATCGGTCATTTGAGTTGATTTGGTGACATCGCATTTTACTCGATTGCTCACTTCAAATTACCGACATTTACACTCGTCCGTGGCGGTCTCATTTAATAGATTTTGATATTTTGAAGCTAATGACGTGATAAATTTATTGAACGGAGGTCGTTTGGTCATCGTCACAGATTTCCGACTCCGATATGCGAGTCGATACATTGATAGCTCGAGCGCTTAGTCGATTGATCGTTAGATTTTGCAATATTTATATTTTGATTTATTTCAACGTTTTGAACTTGACGGCGAAGTCTGTTCGTCGATCGGAGGTCGTTTCGACCATTTTCTGAGATGTCTAGTGTATTTTGAGCCTCAATTTACGCGCTGTCACCTCCAAAATCCGTCAAATTTGACTTGTGGGCTTGCATGGATTTATGACACATATATGAAGGTCAACAATATCATATAAAAATAAGAAAGTGTTAACTATGAATCTTTAGATGTTAGATATGTAAGTATATAAGAATTGTGTGGCATGTACGAAAATGCCTCATTAAAACTGCATAAATTAAAATGAATTATCTCGTATATATTTAAAATCTAGAACAAAATAATATATTAACAAAAGTTGGAAAACTGGAGTGCTATAACAATAATTTGATAGTCAGATATTAAATAATTAAATCCATATCAATTTTACGGCAAACAAGTCAATATTTCTGTATCATAAATTCCACAATTCGTATGTGCCTCCTGATTGGTAAAATTTAGAAAAATAGGCTAACATATTCTCACTAAATTTTTTTAAAAGGTTCGATAAAGCCAATATGTACCATGCTCATGAACTAACTCGAGCAGAGTTTGAACAAAATTTTTTTAAACAAACTCAAGATTGAACATCATTCTAAAAACTCGAATCGAGCTTGGCTCAAGCTTGAGCTCGATAATGATAAATTAGCTTGAAATCGAACAAGCACATGCCCGACTCATCTTGATTCATTTGCAGCCTTATATATTTAAAAGGTGCGGATTGCTATTAAACCATCAACGCTAATCAACTTGCAAGCAATAAACATTCAATCTTTATAGGATCATTGATGAAATCATAATTAAATCAATTGTAACGTAATTGAGCAGGCTCTGTAGGACTAGCAGATGACATAAGAATTATTTTACCCGAGATTTTGAACAAAAAATAGAAGAAACTTTGAGGGTGAAAGCATACAAAATGCTATATATGCCTTGCGATTTAGGTTTCGAGCTACGGGCTATGGAATTGCGGAGTTAAAAAAGTCTTTTGGTTTTCCAATTTAATCGAGAATTTTAAATCAATAGTTAATCCAAGAAAGTTAATTAAAAATGATATTCAATCAAAATAAATTTTAATTTAGTTTTTTTTGTTTGTTTATAAGTAAATAATGCACACCCTAAAACCACTTGTAGCTGACTTCACATATATCAATAAAATTATTGTGATAAAAATGAAATTTTAAAAGATATTATACATACTACAAATATTTTAAAAATTTAAAAAGTTTTCAATATAATATATTTGATTATAAAAATTTATATTTTATCATACTTTTTTAAAATAATGACAAACTACATGATGAAATAGATTATGAGTCAAATCAGCTAGAAGAAAATGTTCATGAGGATCAGATCAAGCATTACTTTATCGTGCAAATACACTATATTTTAACACATTGGATTTCTTTTACAATATATTTCATCTTAAGTAAACCAAGCTCTTAGTGTATTAAAAATTACTTAGTTATGACCTATATTCAAATACATATAAGTTGGCAAAACATAAGCATTTGTCAACACTACTGTTGTCATTTAATAAAAATGACCATTAGTATCAATCGTCACCGTTGGTGATCGCACACCAATCACCAAACACCCAATTAAGTTTTACATTTATTTTATTTTATTATAATCAAATATCAAGAATAATTATTTATATTTATTTTATATCTAATAATTCTAAAGTATTTCAAATATGATATATTTTTATATTAAATTTTTTTATACTGCATTTCTTTATAAATTAACATCAGAATGCATTATTTCCTTCCTGTATGGTTCATAGATCCAAGGAAAATATGAATGAAACAGATAGATATAATATATATAAGGCTGCTTGATGTGTTATTTAAATAAAATATTTATATGCAAAAAAATTATATTTAATTCAAATTATTTAAACTTGGATTCCAAACGGACAATTGTCACTGGAAAGAAGACTTAAGTTTTGTCGAATGTTCTGAAGAACACTCGCTTTTGTAGTTGAAATATATTCAAATCGACCTCCATTATGCAAAAGAAATAAAAATTTAAAATTAATTAACACTGCCATGATGAAGTGTTCAACGATAAGACAAATTAATCTTAAGATGACTTACAGATAATTATTATAATTTAGGCAAATGCCTTTTCTTCTTAATGTGGCTATAATATAAAAGAAATTGTTAGATGTAAATATCATCTCATAATAATAAATTGACAATTATATGACAAAAATTTTATTCTATATTTAACTAATGTTAAAATTAAATTTTAATTAAAAAAATTTTACAGTAAATTATTTAATATATGTGAATCTTCTACAAGATTGTTCTCCAAATGGTTGAAATTAGGAGTGTAAGTGAGTCAAGTCGGATCATGAGCAGACTCGAACTCGGCTCATTAACATGAACAAACTTATCGAGCCACAAGCTCAACCGAACTCATAAACAAGCTCGAAAAATTTCCGAGCTTGAGTTCAAGCCTAGTTTGACTCAGCTCGATAGCTTATAGTGCCGACTCTTTTACATAATGAACTGTAACTATCATATATTACGTTATCGATTTAATAATTTATCGAGCATTTGAAAGGAGCTTGAGCATTGAGTCGAGCTCGAGCTTGACTTTCTTTAAATCGAGTCGAGCTTGAGCATAACAAGATTTAAACAAACTTAGCTTGATTAAGTCAAAACTTGACTCGACTCCGTTGCACCCCTAGTTGAATTTCACCCACCAAATTTAGGGCGCATTTAGAACAACTTTATTAATGCTCTACTTTTCAAAAAAAAATAATCATAAATATATTTGACTATCAATTTTAATTAATTTTAAAAAATTGTATTATATTTTTTTTGAAAATAAAAAGCTATTATAATGGGATGATTATAAAAAAATTATTATTTAAATTTTTTTAAAAATAAAATTATAATACTCACAATAATTTTTTCAAAAAACTATTTTTTCTATAATAATTTTATAACTAGCTTAATAAAAATTATAACCGCACTAAATAAACCCTTAGTTATTATTGAAATAAATATAACCATTATTTAGCATATATAATCCCAAGAAAAGAATATGGTATTTATAAGGCTGCTGGATTTGGTTTAATTAAATTATTTATATGCACAGAAATTATATTTAATTCATAATACCTAAAACTGATTCCAAATGGAAAATTTGAAATTGCAGGGAGACATTTTTTGTCCAATTTCATTTGTCGCAAAAATATATTAAAAATCAAACGCCGTGATAAGAGATTTATAATTAATTAACACTACCAATGATTAAAAGTTTAACAATAAAACAACAAATAATTTTAACGTCCTTCAATGATTAAAGCGCGTGCTTTAATGTTTAATGTAGTTATAATATAGTAACAATTTGGCTGATTCTAGACGTTGTTTTAATACAACTAACAAAGCACATAACTCTTATATATTTATATATCAAACACCTAAATTTTAATATTTATAGAATAATATCTAAAATTTTAATATCACATCAAAATTAATACTACATTAACTTTCTGTGTGCTTCAAAAATTCACCACCGAACTCTTTTGATAAAAAAAAGTAATTTAAAATATTGGTGTAATTTTCAGATTACAGATGAGATAGTAGATAAGACACTATCGAGAGATTTCGTCCTCATTTGGTGAGAATTTTAGATCTGGTTCCAGTTTCCATAGCACTAAATCAAGTAAGTGAGAGAACTTTTGATTTGGTCGTTAGATCACATATAAGCGTGTAGATGCCATGTAGAGTTTTAGAGTTTGAGATATGAAATTCATCAATGATTTAAACCTGATGGTTGGGGAATGATGGCCTGCGTAGATCCCTTGATTTTTTGTCAGGGCGGTCCATTCCAGTCTACTTGGTCAAAGGAGGTAGTCGGCCGACGTAGGATCATCATCACACTGGATTACGTCATCCAAGAAATCCTGTAGACGGTGGTGTTTGTCTGACAATCTTAAGTCTATCTTAGAGGCTCTTTCTTATCAATACCCTATGATTCACAACTCAAGAAGTGGGAAGCATATAGGTATGGTCGTGATATATAATATAATGGACGGGGCCAAATCACCCGATCGAGGACTCGGTTATACTTCATTTTGTAGCCTCTTGTAGCAGATTCGGAGACGGGAAGCCGTCCTTATAAAAGAGATTGATTGAGAGTGAGCATAAGTAGAATCTGATTGATATTTCGTTTGTAATTTGAGTTTTCTTAATTTGTTATCCTTAATAAACAGTTATGAAAGATAGATAGATTATATTTGATTTAAGTTTTTAATGATATACTTCATTTAAATAATTTCAGATTGCTATTTAAAAATTTATTAATTAAAATGTGCAGCGAACGGGCTGAGTTGCGGGACGGAGCTTGGGTTTGTGCGGGTCTGGCGGGCCATGCGCTGCACCGGACGGGCTCAGATCAATGCGCCGGGTCGGACTGCGGGATGGCGCGGGTCGGCCGGGAGAAGGTCGCGGGTCGGCAGTGAGACACGCGTGGGAGCAGCACAGGCTGGGTTACGGGACGCGGCCGGGTTCGGCCGGCGCGCGCGAGAGCGGAGGCGGGCTTTGTGCCGGCGGATCGGGATAGGAGCGCGGTACGCGCGGAAGAGCGGGCTGAGTCGCGCGCGGGTCAGGACAGCGAGTTCGGGCCGCGCGGTTTTGGCCGGTTGCGAGAGCGGGCGGCGGTACGGCCGGAGACGCGCGAATTATGCCGGCTGGCGTCGGCGGTAGGAGAAACACGCGGAACGAAGAAAAATTAGAGCCGGAGAGGAAATTTACCTCTTTTTGGGAGCTTTTTTCTTGGACGTGAGGGAGAGTGCCGCGGGAGAGAGAGTAGGGAGAGAGAGAAAGGAAATTCAGAAGGGAGAATGAGAGAGTGGGAGGGAATGAGGAGGAAGTTGAGGAAAAATGGGGGGAGTGATTTTTTCGTTTTAGTTTTTTTTTTTTTAAATTTTAAATTAAAGTAATTTTTCCAGAAAACTAAAAATATGAGAGAAAGGTTGCTGCATGAGGGGGCAATTTGGGAATTTTTTAAATTAATTTCAAATTAATTTAGATGATTTTAATATGAGTTTCACACCGATAAATACATACACATACCAATATATATATCATTATTCAACGAATTTACGATGCTTTCACGATCGGAGACCATTTGTCCGATGGCGTAAATTGAGTAAGAAATTTAACGCTGCCGCTTTTACTCGCTCGATTTGCATGCAGACTTATCTGAATTGAGTGCGAACAATCTTATTTAATAGATTTCGGCGTTTCGAAGCCAATGACATGATCAATTTCGTGAACGGAGGTTGTTTGACTTGCACCGGCGTCTCCTGAGCTCGATATATGTGCAGACATGTTGATGACTCGAGCGCTTGATTGGTTGCTCATCAAGTCGTGCAATATTTATATCCTGATCAATTTTGACATTCTGAACGTGATGGCGAAGTCCATTCATCGATCGAAGGTCATTTGAGTTAATTTTGGTGACGTCCAGTGCATTTTAGCCTCGATTTGTGCACTCACTTCAAATCACTCGACATTTGCACAGACTTGTCCGAATTGAGTGCGGACAGTCTCATTTGATAGATTTTGATGTTTTGAAGCTAACAGTGCAATCAATTTCATGAATGGAGATCATTCGGACATCGTCGTAGTTTTTCGACTCTGATATGCGTGTCGACATATTGTTAGCTCGAGCGCTTAATCGATTGATCGTTAGATTTTGCAATATTTATATTCCGATCAATTTGAAGTTCTGAACTCAACGGCGAAGTCCGTTCGTCGATCGGAGATCATTTCGACTATTTTCAATGACGTTCAGTGCATTTTGAGCCTCGATTTACATATATTTAAAGTCAAATTAAACTTGAGAGCTTGTTTTACTGACTACATAGGAGGTCAACACTTTCTTAAATTGAAATTTCATATATAGCAAAGTATATATATATATATATATGTTATGTATATAAACCTTTCAATAAATGAATAAATTAAAATCCTTAATATTGAACTTGGATTTCATACTAGCTTAAACATTATTAAAAAATGATTAAGCCACTATGGATCTCATCTGACAAGTTCATTAAGCACATTGATTAAGTACTAAATCACTTAAACATAGAAGATAAAATTTGTTACCTATAAAATCAAGATGTTACCATGCAGGAGCAAATCAATAGGTGACATGGTAAACATTTTAGTGTATTAAGAAAAGTAATTAGAGTACTAAAGAGAAGAAGTACTATAAAGACATTCATCCTGCACTAATGATAAATAAATAAATAAGAGAAAAATATTTTTAAAATACATTAAATCTACTAAGTTTGAAGGAAAATCTGTATGCTTAGTCAACGAAATGACTTCGTACAGATTGTTCTTTTATTGTTTGCCGGTAGGGTCTTAACAGTTCAAAAGCAAGCTTAAAACCTTGCAGCTATTTAGCATATTCACATGCTTCAAAAATTATGAAAATAGAAGATGATTGTTTTAAGTTACAAAATTTTACTCATATAGATAAAAATTTTGTTGAAACTGGGCGACAAAAGCCAGCTAAAATCAAACGTTGATGACAAATGATAAAAAGGTGGCGATGGTTAGATGACAACAAATGTTGATGTTTGCTAATGATGAGCGATGATAATTAGAATTCAACATCACTTGAAACAATCGATTGTTTGGCATTTTTAAATACGACCACAAAAGATTAAATCGTAGTTCAAATTTTATAATCTCATCTTATGAAGTTGACTGGAAGGGCAGATTTTTATAACTTACCTAATAAACTATTTTACTTGAGTTAGACTTAAGGCCTATTTGGGGCAGCTGTAATTTTTTGAAAAGCTGATTATAAAGATGTTGTAGAGAAATTTTTTTTTTGAAATACTATTGTATGTGTTGCGTGCCGGAAGACCAGTTACGATAGAGTGAAAGTTTACTTTACTATTGATTCAAGACACACACAGGTATTTAAAGAGTGAGCGAGAGAACTCCGGAAGTTTTAACGTGGAAAACCTCGAAAAGAGGAAAAAATCACGCCCTACAAAGAAAATCCCACCATGTATATGCATATAGAATCTTCCGATAACGGATTACAAGATGGTATACAAGAGAAAAGAATATGTAACAGAACAGCAAAGTGATGGTGATGCGGTGTGAACTTGTGCGAATGAGAAAATCTGAGTAATATGGAACAATGCAGAACGCAAAGAACAGTGCGACGATATTACGGGTCGATCGGTGGCCGACAGTGGTTGATGACCGGCTCAGGTGCATCTTGCTCGGAGGATCTGAGCTCTGAGCCTCCTTTGCTTGGGCTCCTCCTTCTTCACTTGGCCTCCAAAGTGTCCCCTCATATGGAATATGAGCTATTTTTAGAGGGAGTGCCTTGTAAATATATGGAAAATCCAAACCACTCCCATCTGACTTCGATTCCTTTGATCATTTGATGTATTTCAACATTTGGATGTAAAATGAGGTCGAATTGTGAGATCTTGGGGTTAGATTCTCCGTCGAGATGCTCGATTTGACTATAAATACTCTATATTTGATGATCATTTAGAGGTTTAATTCATGTTCCAAAGTTTACGATGTTGCGCTTGATTGATTGATTTCGACTTGGGATCACTTTGCTTAAGATTCTCGCATTGAATTTTGAATGTCATATCAGTATGTGTTATAAATATTTTTTTAAAAATATTCAAATAACAGCTTTCTGATAATTACCATACTCTAATAATTCTGATTCTCAAAATAAATTTTTCATTATAAAATTTTTTAAAAAATAATCAAAAAGTTGATTCCTTCATGAACTTTCTAAATAAAAACTCAGGTACATCTTGTGACTACACCCGCATCCTCTCGCTTCAAATATTTTAGCACACAAGATGTTATTTGATTATATGAAAAAAAATAAAACTATTCACTTCAACATTTACAGTAACAAATTGTCAAAAATGCTTAAAAAAATTAATATTCATGAAACACATCATTCTTATTTTTATAACAAATATATTATCAATAAAAAATAAATAAACATATCCATGTATTTGTGCATATCATAATCATAAAGTTGATAAGTTAATGAAATCAAAAATTTAAATAAATTAAAATTTATAATTTTATGCTCTTCCCTCCTCTAAAGATATCAGTATTTGAGAATAACGAAATCACACAAAGAAGTCAAAGAATTTCTTAGAAGTTATGATTCTATTTGAAAAACTCAATTCAGAATCTGTTGTGTTTAGACTATTTGTGCAGAAAAGATTAAAATATCTTCATGTGTTAAATATTATGAAAGAGAGTGAAGAAAAATAAGATAACTGATTTTCATATATAAACATAAATCCACTAAATTACATTAAGAGATTATATATCACATAATAAATAACACTAATATTAAAATAATTAAATTAATTAATTATAAATATATAGTTTAATATTAATTAATAAATATCTAATTAATTATTCACTAAAGTAATTGATCAATAATCAACTTTTTATTAAATAAATTAAACATTAATCAATATTTTTAATTTTTATTTATTTATCATAAACTGATTAATTATCAAATATATAATTTATAATTAAATTTATTAAATTATAATTATCATAAACTAAAAATTTTAATTAATCATTAATAATAAATTAAATTAGATAAAGCTCATTTAAATTAAATTTAATTAAATAAGATTAATTCAAAGAAATTAAATATTAATCAATATTATATTTTAAATTAATTATTTATGAATTAAAAAAATCAACAAATTTATATAAATTATAATTAAACTATTTACTCATAATTAGCTTAAAATAATGTAGTAGTTAATTCTTAAATAAATCAATATTCTCATTAATTAAGTATAAATTTAATTTAACAATATTTTTATTAATAATTATATGATAAATTATAACAGTCCGAGCTTCGAAGCTTGGGCCGCTGAAGGAAGCCTCAAGTCTCAACTTCGTGACAGCTGCAGCTCAAAATTCCTAATTTTGATCAATAGATGCGAAAACAAACAGTCATGCAATACACATAAATCACGCTGAGTCCTTACAGCGATCCCAAACGAGCCCTAAGTAACATTATCATAAACGGAGATACCTGATCGTCAATTTTATGAACATATACAAATTTAGGTGATATAATCTGCTGTACAAACAATTCTTTCTCGGCACAGACATAACATACTGTTCAAGATATTCTTCATGAGATTCTAGCTCTAATTACCAGGCACTAGATTCCAAACGCTGCTCTTCTATGGCGTTGGAGTAGAAATTGAGGATTTGGGATAAGATATGATCAACATACTGATAATTCATAAATCATCATACATGCGGATAGCAGATTTAAAACTGGACTAATTAGTTTAATTTATAAATCACTGTTTCAAACTCAAATTTGCATTTTATTTGGTTATTCGGTTTAATCAGTTTAGTAAAATACAAAGCTGAATCCATAACTAATAAAAGAATAATTAACAAATGTAAAATCAAAAACGGAAAAAGATTATATTAAAACCGACTCAAATTAGAAGATTTATGTCCTTATAAAATTATATACTCAAATTAATCTAGATCATTCAACTATATGACAAAGTGATGGTATTATCAAATCTAGATCATTGTATGGCATAAAGCTACATGACGTGTCCGAGAATTACGAATAATTGATTATGCAGCTTCATATCATATGACAGGTTGTGCTCATCAAATCTCATCCTATTCTCTCTCAACTAAAAATCTACAAGTCAAAATTATTAATGAATGTCTATCTTTTGCAAACTCCTAATAAGCAAGATGGCAAAAGATTACAACTGCAAAATCATATTCTCATCAAAATTTTATAAATTTTGAGACCGAAGATTAAGAAAAATGAGTGATAATACTAGTGAGGTTAGAGGAATGCATTACTTTAATGAAGATTCAAAAGAGAGCAATCATGCCTTGCTATCAACAAAGATTTTTCTTCTCCTAAAAAAAGGGGACAAATTATGTTATGGTGTTATAGATTAGGTCATTTTAATTTTTCATATTTATAAACTCATTTCCTTCATTGTTCGGTAGTAAAAATATTTATCAAAGGGAAATTTATTAGCTTGCCAAACATCAAATAGTTACTTTTAAACCTAAACCTTTCAAAGTCATCAAACCTTTTTTTTTTTCTTATGAAAAGTTATATTTGGGGATCATCAAAGTCTACAAACCTTTCAAGCAGTGGTTCTTCACTTTTATTGATGATCATACACATGTGTTAGTTATACTTGTTGAAAGATAACTTTGATGTTGAGCAAACTTTCAAACACTTCCACAACATGATTAAAATATAATATTCCGTAGAAAGTTAAATCACTTGCTTTGTAGACATTATGAAATATTTTAACTACATAGCTGAAAGTTACATAGATTGGAATGGTATTATTCATCAAAGTTTTTGCCCAAATAATTCAACAAAGTAGTATAGCTAAATAAAAAAAATAAACTAGATATCTCTTAGAGGTGGCTAAATCCATAATATTCACCACTAATACTCATAAATATTGTTGAAGTAATGCCATTCTCATGGTGTGCTAATGCACAAATCATCTTCTTACTATTGTATTTCAATCCAAAACTCTAATTGATGTTTTTCAAATAATTTTTTAAAATGTGTGCACTATTTCAAGCCTCTTCCTTTAGGGTTTTTTTATGTACTACCTTTTATCCACAATCATGAACCAATAGAAATAAACTTATCCCCAAGTCCTTATGATAATATTATAAGATTGTCCATTGTTTCAAGAAGAGAGGCACATAATTGTCCTTAGCATTCTCAAGCAAATGCGGTAAGCTCTAACCATCTGGCTTCCTTAATAATAATAATAATAAAACCTTGCTCTCCAACCGAGCAAAGATTGAAATTCCAAAGAAGATATGAAAGGCAATTGATCACAAAACTTATGTCAACAAGAGTTCAAGCAAGATCACTTTGATCATGCCTTGTTTCATAAAAATAAGGATGATATGTCGACCATATTCACTATGAATATTGATGATATTATTACAAAAGATCATGATTTGGAGATAGGTAATCAATTAACAAATTGGTAGAAGAATTCAAAATAAAAAACCATAAGCATCTCAAGTATTTTATCAAAATAAAAATCTCTAAGAATAGTCTTATCATCTCTCAAAGAAAACTCTCTCTTAAAAGAACTAGATTTAACTAGTTAAGAAATCAAATATAAGTATATAATTTTGATTGTAAATATTAAGTTATTTGTATAAATCGATATATTTATATGTGTCTAAGAAATTTTTGATGTGCCAAACTTAATAGATTGTATTTTAATTAACCAATTCATAATAAAAATTAAAAAGTCTTTTTTTTATAATGTTATTTGGTTTAACCAAAAACTACATTGAATTGTAGTTCAACTCGGCTAGTTCAGTTTTATATATTATTTGGTTGTTCGATTATTTAAAATTATTTGATTCAATTTATTTGGTTTAACAAAAAAAGTTGGCTGAACCAACCAAATGCACATTTTATCTAAAAGAAGGCCCAAAAAAATAACTTTATTTAAGAAAAGACTTTAGAAAATAGAAACATTTTGAATACTAGAGATCGATTTCAAGATAATACACATGCATCTGGGGTATTCTTGTAACCTAAAGATGCAAAAAATAAAATGTGATGAGAAGGAGTTTGTTGATCTCCATATATGTGTCTCATAAGTCGAGTCAAGCCTACAAGTAGAATTCAAAGGACTCGAAGATAACAAATCTGATCAAAATGCCAACGCCATCAACAATGGTCGAAACGACCTCCGATTGACGAACGGACTTCGTGTCGCATTCAGAACATTGAAATTGATCAAAATATAAATATTGCAAAATTTAACGATCAATCGATTATCAAGTTTTCAACGGTCGACGCCGCATATCAGTCGAAGCGACGATGTCCGAACGACCTCCGTTCATAAAATTGATTACGTCGTTAACTTCAAATAACGAAAACTATCAAATGAGACTGTCCACGCTCAATTCGGACGAGTTTGGGCAAATGTCGAATGATTTGAAGTGACAACATGCAAATCGAGGCTAAAATGCACTGGATGTCGCCAAAATCAACCCAAATGACCTCCGATTGATGAACGTACTTCTCCATCGCATTCAGAACATTGAAACTGGTCATAATATAAATATCGTACAACTTGATGATGAACCGATCAAGCGATTGAGTCGTTAATGTGCATACGCGCATATCGAGGTCGAGGCATCACGCAATCAAACGACCTCCGCTTATGAAATTGACGCTAAATATCAAATCTATCAAGTAAGACTCTTTTGTACTCAGTCTACAAAAATCGAAGAGCCTAAAGTGGCGACGATTTTGAAAATCAATTTGACGCCGACTTAAACCAATCAACTCCGACATAACGGACCACGCACGTTGAACATCAAATAACATTGAATTGATATATATATTGATTATCTAATTGTGTTGGCATAAAATTCAATATAATGTCAATTACTTAATTTAAAAAATCAATTTAAAGCCCTAATCTAAACTTAAATCCCTCAATCACTCTAACCCAAACCGTTCGGCCTAATCCCCTAACTTGACCCACTCCTCTTCGCGCGTGAAGCCCATGACCGAATGAACTCCCTCCTTCGCTCGACCAGCACGCAGGAACCGGGCGAACTCCTCCCTTCACGCGTGATCCGACGCCGAAGGGGCTTCCGATCGGTTCGCTCTCGCCTCCTCCACGCGTGAACGGTTCCTCCAACTGTTCCCCCCCTTTTCCTTCTACTTCTTCTGAACCGCAAGGCAAAGAAACTCACGCACATCTCCCTTCTCCAAAAAATCGAGAGCCCTCCTCTCAGGGGATTCTCTCTCCTCAAACTGATAAGAGTTTTTCCTCTTCCCATTTCTTACTCTCTACTTCCATTTCTTTTTCCCTATTTCCATCTCCTCTCCAAAATCGAAAATCATTTTCCCTCGTGCTCACAAATCCGAATTTCTTCTCTTTACCTTACCCCCAATCCAAAATTCCTCTATTTTTTCCGCATTTGCACCAAAATCGAAAATCCACTTTCAAATTCCCTCATTTTCAATAAATTTCCCTTTAAAATCTGAATTTCACTTCATTTTGCGTAATCTCCTTCACATAACCGAGAACAACATATAGTGTTCTTCTTTCGTTTTCTTCTTTAGTTTTGATTGCCTCCTCATTACATATTTGATGAGAGAAGAACATCATAATGAGTTCTTCTTTCGTTCTTCGCATTGCATTTCACTTCCATTTTGTGCAAGGAAGAACATCATCATGAGGGTTCTTCTTTCGGTTTCCTCCGTCTTCATTACACTTCCAATTTTCACTTAGAAGAGAACATCATCATGAAGGGTTCTTCTCGGTTTCGATATCTAACTCCCTCTTTACTATCATTGCAACGTGAAAAATAAGAACATGCGATCAATGTGTGAATGTGGATATATATATATGTTTGTATTGGTTTGAAGGTCGTCGCTCAAGAGGGCTGACGAGATAAAATCAGCGGTGCAAGACACCGCTATCTCATTAGGCATACAGTGTAACATCCGTTGAGCCTCCTTAGAAATCGCCAAAATTTTGAGTAAATTTTAGACTTAGAAAAAAATGAATACATATGCATTGTATTTCTTTTATCGTTTAAGACCTTATTAATGCATTAGAGCGAGTGGAAGAAGATTGTGGTGTCGAAGACACCACTCACAAGATGCATCGAGAAAGCCAAAATACTCGATGCACTCTACAGGGGATGATCCGAGGTCGCAAAATCTCAAATCTTTACTTAGAAAAAATGGGAGAATAAAATGAATCTACTTAAGAATGTTAAGTAAAGAAACATAAAGTTAAAATTCAAATTAAAAACTCCAAACAACAAAAAGGGGGAGGGAAAATAACATACAACAAACACAAAAGCAAAACAACAAAAGAGGAGAACAAATGAATGTAGGAAAATTTGAATAAGTCTTATATCAAACATAACTAACTCAATGCAAACACTTAAAATTTTGATATTCAAGTTTTCTTTAATACCTAATTAAAAGCAAGCATTTGCATGGAGGGATCCTATGGATTTGAAGGTTGAATTGAAAATAGAAAATATATTTATATTTATAATATGGGTCAACTTACTGGTAAGCTTGAAATATCTGGGAATGTTTCATAAAAATATACAAAAACTCATAATCTTATCTATGAAAATAAAAACTAAGTCAAATGAGGAACCTTAAAGAGGAGGAATCAATTTAGATAACTATTGATTAAGTAACTATGAGGTAAATCTTCTTTAAAATAACAAATTAAGCCTTTGAATCTATAGCTTCAAATGCCTTTAACGTACTAGATTTAAAATGTACAAGCAGATAGAACAATTAAATATTAAGGAACTTTCCTTCTAATTATGATTTTAAAATCAATGAAATTACTAATTGGTGAAATTGCTAAGTCATAAATATTTGCATGCTCGACATGTGAGATTTAAGTACAAATTTTAAATGTTCAAAAAAATGCAGCTAAATGAGAATCAATTAAATATTTATCAAAAAATCAAAGATATTATCAATCTCAATAATTCAAACATATAATAGTATAATTAAAATTTAAATACACGATGGGCCCCATACACTATCGAATGTTTAAATTCAAGTGTCGGAGGATGTGGTTGCTTCTGTTTAGTCTTAAGACTGGTCCGGTTAACAAAACCTAAAAATCTATTATAAAAGAGTTTCAAATGGAAATATTTGAGAATGGTTATGTCGTGATAGTAGATATAATCCTTAGAAGCTAATGAGTGATAGGATCTAAAGCTCTAAAATATATTCAAATTAATCAATTTTTCAAATCAAATTAACAAATTAAATATCAATCTAAATAATACTTAAATTAAATTCTATCATTAAAAGCTTAAAGCAAACTGAATCTATCAATCTTCCGCGATAATTTATCGAATGTGACAAATTAAGAAAACTCTAGCTCACAACAGAGCCAATGTTAAATCAAGTGTTATACTATGTTCACTCTCAATCAATCTCTTACGAAGGATGACGTGTCCGACATGGTTTGGCCAAGAAGCTCAGATGAAGTAGTTACCAGTGAGTCCGACGGGTGGTTTGGCCAATCGCTCCATTATATTATGATCATGATCGTAGCGTATGCTCCCCAATGGCTCCCGCTTTGAGTTGTGAATCATAGGGTATACTTGATAAAAAACCCTCTCCTAAGGTAGACTTAAGTCTGTCTCCTTAAACAAACACCACCCCAAGTCTATAAAGATTTTGTGGACGATGTAACTCATGTGTTGCTGATAAGGATCTTTCGGTCAGGTTGGGTCAACTACCTCCTCTGCCTAAGTAGACTAGGGACCACGACGGCTTGGGATGATGAAACCATAGATCCACATCATCATTCCCCAACCATCCTTAAGCAAATGATGAATTTCATAATCTAAATTCTAAAACTCCATATGTGCTACTATACGCATACAAGCGATAATGACTAGCCTTAATCGAAAGTTCTCTCTCACTATTGGGAGGGTAATTAACTATATGGGCTTTGTGCCTATAGAAACCCAAACTGATCTAAAGTCCTCACCAAATGAGGATGAAATCTGTAGTGTCTTATCTACTATTATCATCTTCCTTTAAAATTACCGACATTTAATCACTCTTTAATTCAATATTCAAATGAGAGGTGGTGAATTTTGAGCATGATTTCTAGCAATTGGAGAGTTGGTTTCTCTTTTCATCTTTGGCTAATCATATATGTGTTATAGTAGCAACAAAATATTTGAAAATTCAAGACAAAAAATAGTGATTTAAATGTGTAATAAATTTAAATTACTAATGTATGAGACTCTATGTCGAATGAATTATTTCGTAGAGTATATCTTTATTACATTATTATTTCATTCTGTAGTACCTCTGTATTTTGAAAGTATGGAGTGAAATAATAATTGCTAATTACTAATCCCCATCTTTCACTTTCGTAGAATGGATCTACAGAAGTACTCCTTTCACCGCTTCACCAGGTGTGGTGCAATATTTGCTCAACAATGCCATCATCAACATAAGAGATGTTGGATCTACCAATTCAATTTGGTAGCTTGAATTTTCTCCATATACCGCAACTCGGCATCCACCGGTACATTCGTGAGGCCATGCTGAAGGCCTCAAGTTATCAAGCTCTACTATGCCAATGTTCAAGAACCAACCGCTATCGAGGAGTTCTCCCGATAGAGAACTTTAGTTTTCAAAATGCTAGGCCAATCTAAAGCCCCCATGATGAAAAGAACCGTTAGTGGGCAAATTGTGTATTTAATGCCTCATGGTACAATCGCCGCAAACCTTTGTACCCAAAAAGCATGATCATGAAGCCTCATCTGAAGAAAAATTAACCGAAAGGAGAAGAAGAAATGAAATGAGAGCTCAGATCCCTTGAAGCGACCTAGTGAACAAGCGATATACCGCCCGTAAGGAGTATTCCTACCCACAACAACTTTGACAATCTAAAGTGGGTAAAGAGGAATATTCTACCGGTGAAGTAAAGAATCCTTGGAACCAACCACATCAAGCTCCACCACCATAGAGACTGAAACACTATCTACTGAATACAAGTTCTCAAAGTAGCCAAGGATAGAGGCCTAATGAAAAAAGATTTGGAGGTTTGTGGTGATTGAAAATAAGCTCCACCAAAGAGGTTTCCATATCTTCTGGTAACCAGTCATCGAGCCAAGTATGCTTCACGTGGTGAGCATCAAAGCATGTCACTTAGACCGTATGTCCAAGAATCACCGAAAAGGTCGGTGAAAAGGATAAGATATGGAGGCCAAGGCCCCGTAATGAAACTGAGAATGGAAGAGGTGTGACATCTGATACATATACTCAGAAATCCGTCTCAAAAATAACTCATCAGAAGTGGATACCCAAAAGAAGGGATATCATTGATGAAAGATATGATGGTCGACACCGGAGAATCCTAGGGATCCCATCATCAATTCACCACAAGAGAAGGCTGACTTTGATCGCAGTCCTTTAATAGAAGAAGTGTTTATTCCGCACATTGAACCATAGATTAACTAGAAACATCAATCAGAAATTCATGTACAAGAAGAAGATAATGAAGAGGATACTATGAAAGTGAAAGTTGTCTATATGGTTAGAGATATAGATGAACTTTCCCCAACACATCAAAGAACATGAACGTGGAACCCGAACTCAATTCAACATTTATGAAGAAGAGTCTTCACTGAAGCAACTATAAGATGGATCTTCAATCTTTACTAAAGATGAAGAAGAAGGTTAGAATGAGAAAGAAATTATGGGTGTCAAAGCTGTCTATATGGTTGAACCAGGAAATGATCAGCCTGATACACACTTTTATAATCATCGTCAAAATCAACAAATGCCTCGCAAAATGCACAAGCAGAAGGATAATCAAGTTCTTCCCCTGAAGATGAGCAAAGAGTGGAACAATAACAAGAAGTAGAGGAAGAAGAAAAGCCTATACTGGTTGATGTCATGACTAGCTAGAGAGCAAAGAGAAATGCAACATCAAATGGAGGTCAAAGATAAGGAGATTGCACAGCTTGGTACCAAGATGAATGATATGATGGTACAAATGAACATCATGATGGAGATGTTGAATATCACATCAATGCATCACTTATCGCTAACCAACATGCAGCTAATAATACAACTTCTATACCACCAGTCATTTTGGTACCTCAAGCTCCTACAATACATGCTACATATGAAGCGAGGAATGAAGTTAACCAACTATCTCTTTAGCCAATAATTCAAAATGTAAATACACAAAGCGTAACACCCTCGCCTTGAAATGATAATCAATGAAAAGATAAAGTAAATATAGCTCAGTGAAAAGTTGGTGAGTAAGGGTCACTTACCCAACTGAATATGATCAAGTGTCATACCCAAAAGGTTACTCAATGCCAAAATTTAATACTTTCTTGGTAATCCAAAGCAACATCTATAAGGCTACTTGTGGTAACACGGAGGGAATAATGCGATGTTTTTTTGTCAATTTGTAAGTAGCCTAACCTCACCGCTGAATGGTAGCAGAATTTCAAATGATTTTAAAATCTGAATTAGAGATGATATTCATGAAGAGGTTCACCGCAAAGAAAATCACAATCGACCTTGCCTTACTAAAAGAAAAAAAAGATGAGTCGTGACAAAATTCATAAGTCATTATAACCTAAGCATGAATTGTGAGCAACAAATGGAAGAGAAACATGTGATCCAATTGCTAATGGTCAACATAGATGATAAAATGACACCATTTATATGTATGACGTCAATTGCAATATTCCAGGATTTGCTCTATATGGTGGCTAAATTTGAAAAGTTGAATCGTCCTAAGTTTGAGGTCTATGCAGACAAAGTAAAGAGAAACAAACCTTCAAACTCAAGAAGAAATGAAACTCATGCCGCTTCCTATAGCTCAAATGGCAAAAAGTGAGTGATATATAATGTGGATAAAGAAAAATTGCCAATGTATAATGATGATAAGAAAAAGAAACCTATTTATTCTAATCCACAACTAAAATTGGTATTAAGAGGCAATGATAAATCTCGAACTTTTTTAAATAGTGGGGAGCGTCCAAAACAAGTAACAAGAGATGATGAGTGAATGCGGCCATCTCTTAAGGAAAAGATGAACAAAGATTATTTCTTTAGAAGAGAGGTGTGCTAAATTATTTGAAAAGCGATCAAAGCGGTCTTACCAGAAATTAAAAGGCACGAAGAAGGCGATCAAGTTAGTAATCCAAATTATCTTATCATGGATGATCGGTCATCCAGAAGGTTATGATGTCTTCAAAGATTGGCTAGAAAGGAAAAATGAGGTGAATTTACATTATCCGATTAGTCAACCAAAAGAGAGTCTACAAGGATGATTACATCTCTTTGTATCATCCATCAAAGACAAAAGAAGAGAAATCATTGAGAATGGGAAATAGTAGTCTAAAGATTATGAAAATAAGGCTGTCCTAGTGTTAAGTGAAATCACCACTTGAACTATATTGGACTTAAGAGATCAAGTATTTGGGCTTCTCTGACATTGATAAGGCTACTTCATCACAACATGAGCAATCTACTAAAATGCCTCATAAATCAAAGAAGCCAACTAAGAAAAGAAGATCAAGAGAACTACAACTCAAAAGATTATTAATATCTAGAGGGGTATCACCGGTAAAACAACCATTTAGGCTTGCAGACTTTCATGCCTAAACTTTGCATTGTTGAATGGATGAAGAAGATAATGGTGAATCTTGTCCAATAGAGACATGAATCATTTTATGATGATATTCTTGACATCGTTACTCAAAATGACAAGGTAGTCAGACTTCAGACCCATCAAAATTCTTATCAAGAAAGAAGAGCACGAGGTTAACATCTGAATTTTGTTTAATGACTCAACAAGATAATAGTTGGATGAAGATCTATATTTATGGAGAAGAGTCGGACTCATCGATATCATCACATGAAATATGAAGTTGAAAAATGAGTCTAGCCCTTTTGGCCAATCTTAGAATAAGAAGGAGAATTTGAAGAAACTACCTCTTGAAGAATCGAGCAAGACAAGGTGATTCAGGTTGAAGTGGTAAAGTCTTACCACCTTCATCAAAGGGAAATGTAAATAAAGACAAAGGCAAAATAAATTCAATGAAGATATCATTCCAAAATCTAGAATAAAACCTAAATCAAGCGAAAAAATAGATTATAATATTCTATCACATAGAAAGATCACACTGCAATTGGTGTATGAGGCTCTCTTGATGTCAAAAGACCTCGAGAAACTTTGATATAAGCTCTCAAAGATCAGAGAGTTATGAAGCTTACTTTCAGAAAATGCATGGCGAAGCATTGCAAACTCAAGATCTCCAGTAATCACATTTTAGAAGATCTTATGTTGGGAATGAGTCACTCTATATGTTACTAGTAAGTGATGGCATCTCGATCAAATATTGATTGATAGTTCTTCTATCAATCTTATGAGTCTAAAAGGTATTAAGAGGATTATCACTTGATATCCAACATCTTGGGAGAGATAAGTTGATGGTTCATGGTTTCAATGAAAAGGAAACTCACGGGTTCTTTTATTCTCCCACTCAAGTTTTGATATTTATATACAGATGCCAAGTTTCATGTAATCGACATTGATACGTCATTTAGAGCTCTCTTGGGTTGACCATGGTTGCATGAGTATGGAATGGTCCTATCAACTATGCATCAATGTATGAAGTATCTGAAAGATGGAGAAGAATTTAATTTCGGTAACCTACAACCATTCTCATCAATGAAGCAAAGATATGAAGATGATATATTTCATCCTAAAGAGCAAATAGAGCCTCTTGAAGCGGTAGCATCCACTTGAGAACTAAAAGCAATTTCACAAGTGAAAGAAGAAAAGAGGAAGAAAGAAGGCAATCCACTCTTTAAAGCACTTGATTACACCTAAATCAAGAAAATCAGTTCCTCATTTGGGAAGTGACACAGAAGAAGAAGAAGATATTCTGTCAAACCTAAGGAACTTATAAACTTTCAAGGCAAAGTATGAAATAAGTGATTACGATTGGACTATGATTTTGAATCTACTTATGAAAATAGAGTTCAAAGGTCATCAAGAAGGATAGCTCACTTGGCATAGTCAGGACTCACTCAAATTATACCCATCCCTTAGATACTTCAAAGAAATCACTCCTTTGGAGGTTCATAACATTGAAGATTGATAACATTCTATGTCACGTTGAGTGAGAGTGGTAGAGAACTCTATTTTAAAAATGAAGAGTCTCACCTCACAATTTTGATCGACTACTCAACACAAAAATTATGAGATAGTGCCAACAAGAATACCAATATACTATCCATCTAAAATTAGAAGAATGATGCATAAGCTTGGAATTCATATTGGAACTACTAAATATAGAACTCAAATCTTTAACAAGATGTGGAGCCAAAGAGTCCTCAAGCATCACGAAGAGTGATAAGTTTATCACTAAAGGTCTTGGTTCATCCACAAATCTCATCAAAATAAAGCTTGTTATAATATATAATAGAAGATGAGGTTGACTAATAGTGATGAAGAAGATGATCTCCATGAAATTCTTCTTAAAATGAAGTAGAAGCCAAAGCACACGAAGAACTTCAAAGATGGTGGACAAATAACTACTATGGATGAACTCAAAGAAATCAACGAGGATGATCCCCGTCCAACTTTCATCAGTGCCCTTCTGCCTGATGAGAAAGTTGAAGAGCTAAAATACTACTTTGTGAATTAGGATTGCTTTGCTGGACATATTGAAATACTTATCCCCATAGTAGTTCACGCTATTAAACCATATGTGATGCACGTTAAGCAAACTCTCCGAATGAGATTGGAGATTGAAGAATAATTACGAAACTAAGAAGGCATCGAGCGATTCATCGAGGAGAAGTATGTAGATTGGATAGCCAATATTGTCTAGTTAGAAGAAGCCAAATTCATCTCTATATTGACTTGAGACCTAAATAAGTGCCAAAAGATGACTTTTGCTTCCAATATACTACTAGTGGACAATACTTCCAACTATGATATGTTCTCATGAAGAGATCATCGAATATAATCAAATCAAGATGGACACTAAGATGAAAATATACATCATCATTGAACACTATTGGCATTGCTACACGGTCATGCCTTTGAAAAATCTACATACCAAAGAGCCATGACATGATTTTTGATGAGTTGATTCACCAAAAAGTGGAATGTTATGTTGACGATTTGGTGGTGAAAAGATTAAATCGTGAAAACTACTTCGAAGACTTGAGAATTATATTGGAAGCAATCAAGAAATATGATCTCAAGATGAATCCTCTAAAATGTGCATTTGGGGTATCCTCCCAGAAAATTCAGGTCATTATACATCACGAGAATTGAAATTGATCCATCAAAATCAATTGTGGAGATGCCTCCCAGAAGTTTCCGACTTATTCTTTATAGGATGACTTGCATTCATATCAAATTTGTCGATCTTGTCATTTGCAAGGTTGATGAAGAAGGATGCTCCATTCAAAGTGGGATAAGGAGTGTCGAAGCCTTCAATAGCATTAAAAGCTACATTAAATCCACCAATCCTTGCGATTCTACTCAGAAGCCCTCATTCTATACATGCATTAGAAGAGTCCCTTGGAGCATTATTAGCACAACACAATGAAAAAAAGTAAAGATAATGCTCTTTATTATATCAATTGAAGATTGATAGGAGCAGAAATGAGATACTCTCCGATAGAGAAGCAATGTTTGGCATTGATCTTTGCAGTCCAAAAGCTCTGTCATTATATGTTATCTCACAAGATTACCCTCATCTCAAGGATCGATCCGCTGAAGTACTTGATGATAAGACCAGCATTGACAGGTCACTTGGCAAGATGGGTGGTGTACAATTTGATATCATATGTTTAGAAAAGCGGTGAAGGGACAAGTCTTAGCGATTTTTCTTCGCACATCCCATCCCCGGACTCTTCTCTTAATGATGATTTTCCGATGAGCAAATTATGCTCATTCATGAAAAAAAGAAAAATCACAAATTTGGAAATGTACTTTGATGGAGCCTCATCGATCAAACAAGTCAAACCTCTAAATTTCCCAAGGGCAAGAGCAAGAATCGACATCATCTTCATAACACAGAGGAGGGATAATGAGATGATCATATGGGTTGAGAGCCAAGAACTAATAATGAAGCAATATGAAGCATTAGTGGCGGTCTTGAAGAAACTATTTTCATAGGCATTCAAAACTTGCATATTTTTGGTGATTCTCGACTTATTATAAATCAAGTACTTGGCATCTATAAAATCAACAAGCTTGAGTTAGCTTTCTATCACAAGAGTTCTTGAGCTTATGAAGAAAATACCAAATATCACCTTCAGTCTCTCGATCCAGAATAGCAAAAAAATTATTGCTTAGTAAAAATTATGGAGATGAAGTATGAATGGTGATTATGTCATGATCCATATTTTACTGAGTTCTAGAGCGAAAAAGTATCAATCCCATGGTAGAGGGTTATCAAATTTGACATAGGGATGTGCTCCTCTCTCTCTCTCCAAAATCAACAAGAAGTTGCCAAGAAAGAGAATGACATTGCCTCGAAAAGCGTATGAAGCCTTTATTGTAGAAGAGTGCATGATTGGAGGCAACCCTTCATCGACTACTTTAAAGAAGACAAATTACCAAATAATAAATCTCAAATTCGAGAGAGAATGTTTGCTATGCTTTCATCAATAACACTTTATATGTAGATCCTTTGAACAAATGTGGCATGATGCCTAAATATAGATGAAGGTACCAAAGTGATGGTTGAAGTTCATGAAGGACTTTGTGGTGCATTAATCGAGGTCCCAAGATGGCGGTAAAGATCAAAAGGATGGGATTATTGGCCATCTATGGTGAGACTATATCAATCATGCTAAGAAGTGTCATGAATGTCAACATGGAATATAATCCATCAACCTCCAAATCACTAACAATAGCATCTTGGCCATTTGAATGTTGGAGTGCAGAAATTGGACAATTGATCGTCGTCATCATTTGGACAACTTCATCCTAGCGATTGATTATTTCTCTAAGTGGGGAGCTACCCCATTTAAAGAAGTTCTTTCGGTGAGTGATCAACTTCTTTAAATATTATAGATTTGGAGTGTCGAATAATTTTGAAATAGCACACTTTCAAAAGTGCAAAGATTTATAGATTCATCGATCGACACAAAATTGATTGGCGATACTCTTCAATATATAATCCAAGAGCAAATGGTTTGGCGGAAGCCTTCAACAAGACATTAGTTAAGCTGCTCAAGAAGATCTCACTAAAAATAAAATAGAATGGCATACCAAGTAGAGGCACTATGGGTGTGAATACTACAAGATGCTAAAAACTCCTATTCATTGGTATTTGGAACTAAGTTCTTCCACTTGAGTTGCCTTCACTTGAGTAGCCATCCAATACAATCTAGCGAAGATCAAAATGCTCAGAGAATGGAGGAACCCGATGTGCTTGATGAAGTTAGAATGCAAGCTCATCAAAATCTAGAGGTTTATCGAACAAAGATGTCCAGGGCTTTTGATCATGCGGTGCGGCCTCGAACATTCCAAAAAGGAGAAATGGTCTTGGTGTTGAGAATCCCAATTATCCCCAATCAAAAATTTGGTGACAAATTTGAGCCTAACTGCGAAGACCCTTTTGTCTTTAAAAAAGTGTACCAAGGAGGGGCATATCAACTCACTGACCTAAATGATGAAAAACCAATGCCGCCAATTAATGGTCGTTACCTGAAAAAGTATTATACATGATAAATACATTCTCGAGGTACAATAGAAATCCCCCTGCAAGACAGGAGCACTTTTTTTAGTATATCTATTTAGGTCGACATTGTGCTTCATACCAAGATCCCTAAATAAATATACTCACTACAGATGAAAAAACATTTTTCGTGAAAATTCTCCTATTACACGGGGAATTTTAGATTTCTATATATAGTGGAATTCAATGAATGGTACATATTAAAACCCTCTTAGGAGCATATCAATTCAAATATTGATGTATTTGCATATTTTCATCTTGAAAGTTCTCTTAAATGTGCTTTAAAATTTCCCCTGCAAGACTGGGGTATTTTTAATTTATGCTAAGTTTATTTGAGTTGCCATCATGCTATAAGACGAGATCCTCGAATATATTCTGACTCAGGTTGACATCGAGCTTTACGCTAAAATCCCTAAATATATCCATAATTATTATTGTTAAGTTACACGTTCTTGTAGAAACAAAAAGAATTTATTTTTATGCATAAAAAGACAGCCCTAAATGTCAAAAAATTTATCTCGGTTTCCAAATTATGGAGATCAAGTCAAAAGAACTCCTAATTTTGGAAGCTTCAATCAATTAAGTTGGAAAAATATCAACCTCTACATCCTAAAGTCTAGGACACGGATGGGTCTAAAGGTCAAACTCAACAAGCCCACAAATGGCTGAGTTGCTGACGCTTTCCTCACTCAACAAGCCGCGAGAAAAGGACGCAGTGAAAGAGCTCCCTTTCATCAGTCTGATGACAAAAACACCAACCCACTACAACTTAAGTCCAAGACTCGAGTAGGTTATAAAGGTCGAACTCAACAAACCCAAATGTGGTCGAGTTGTTGACGCTCTCACTCAACAAGGTAAGAAAAAGCGTGAAAAGCCCTTGCTTGAGTCAATGATGATAGATGTTCAATCTCAAACCGGATCGACTTAGTGATTACAAGTAACCACGATCCAAGAGATCTTTCTACTTGATCGATAGATCAAGATAATTTAAGGAAACTCTCAATTTAGGGCTACCTCAAATCAATCTTTATATTTCCTATAGGGTGATATCTCAATTTATTCTCAAATGATCTAAAAAGCTCAAAGCACAGATCAAAGCCAATCTCCTCATCAAGTACGTCAAAGTAGAAAGTATAAGATCGAGAAAATAATTCCACAGTTCATACAAAGCCGATGGCCAAACTAAAGAAATTTCATGATTATTCAGTATGTTAAAGCACACATTACTAGACTCATAACTCAACATAGACTTAGTATAAGCTGAAAGGCTGGGTTATCTGTATGTACCCTTCAATGAATCTATCAAAGTAGCAAGCTTCATGGCATACATACACTTCCTGACAAGTCAACATGGATAAATCAGGTCAGTCCTTCATCAAGTCCGTCAAGCTTAAAGCTAGGACATAAGTAATTTTAAATTTGACAAAACACGGATAAACTGCTTCCATAGCGGAGTCCTTCATCAAAATAAGCAAATCAATTCCTCCATCAAACCCAACAAAGCATGAAACTAGGGTTGGAGGAAACTCAAATCTGCAACAACATAAAAAAAAGAGATCTTCAACGAAGCCATTGAAGTAGAGAGTAGATGGTGTAAGAACTCTTAACTATCTGACAAGTTAATTCTGATAAATCAATCAAGCCCTTCATTTAGCATGTCCTGAATAAGACATCATACTTGACAAATCTTATCAAAGCATATTGCAATATGAAATGATCCAAGTTATGTGGCCAGCCCAAAGGGTCAAGCAGTTTTTAATAAGCATGACTCGCTCTATGTATGAATCACATTTATTGGGGGGAATTTGTTGACCTCCATATGTGTGTCTCATAAATCAGTCAAGTACAACTAAATTTCGGACTTGAGTGGTGATTGCATAAATTGGGCCTCAAAATACACTAGACGTCATCGAAAATGGTTGAAATGACCTCCGATCGACAAATAGACTTTTTCGTCACGTTCAGAACGTCGAAATTGATCGAAATATAAATATTGCAAAACCTAATGATCAATAGATTAAGCGATCGAGCTATCAATACGTTGAAATGAATATTAGAGTCAAGAAGCTGCGACGATGTCCAAACAATCTCTGTTCATGAAATTGATCACATCGTTAGCTTCAAAATATCAAAAACTATCAAATGAGATTATCCACACTCAATTTGGATGGGTTTGGGCAAATGTCAAATGATTTGAAGTGATAGCGCGTATATCGAGGCTGAAATGCACTGTATGTCACCAAAATTAACCCAAATGACCTCCAATCGATGAACGGACTTTGCCATCATGTTCAGAATGTTAAAACTGATTAGAATATAAATATCGTATAGCTTGATGATCAACGGATCAAGCGATGTCATCTGCTACATATATATGAGACATGCAAATGAAGCAACCGTTCATAAAATTGATTGTTCTGTTAACTTTGAAATATAAAAATCTATCAAATAAGACTATTCACACTCAATTTGGATAAGTCTTTGTGAAAATCGAGTGGTCTAAAGCGATGACACGCACTTTGAGCTGAAATTGACTCAATTTGACGCCAACTTGAACCAAACTACCTCCGATTATGAAACGGACCATGCCGTTGTGTTTGAAATATCGAAATAATCTTAAATTGATATATATATATATATATATATATATATATATATATATATATATATATATATATATATATATTGATTATCTAATTATTATTGTCATAAAATTCAATTTAAAGTCAATTACTCAATTAAAATTAATTTTACAATATACTAAAATTCCTAAATCACTCAACCCTTTATTTCTGATCCCAACTCACGCTCCTCTTCCGATTTAAGACCATGAGATGAGCTCCTCCTTCCATGACCACGCATGGGAACTGAACTTCCTCCCTTCTGCACGATCCCGGCCAAAGGCTTCAGTCAGTTCTCTCACCTCCTCCATGACGGTTCCTCTTCCCCCCTTTCCTTCTCTTCTTCTCAGCAAAAGAAACTCCACATCTCCCTTCTCCAATGGTGAGGCCATTTTCCTCTTAGATTCTTTTTGGGATTTCTCTCTCCTCCAAGCTGAAAAAGAAAAGTTTCTTCTCTTCCCTTTCTTCCTCTTCTTCCATTTTTTCATTTTCCTTTTCTCCTCTCCAAACTGAAAATCCTTTTCCCTCACCCTTACAATTTATTTCTTCTCTTTACCTTACAATCAATTCTTTTTTTTTTTTTCTTTTCTCCAAAATCAAAAATCCACTTTCAAATTCTCTCATTTTCTCAATCCAAAATTTCCACTTTTTAAATCCAAATTTCCTACTTCGTTTCGCTGCAATCTCTTTCACCACAATTGGAGAAGAACACAGTCATAAGGCGGGTTCTTCTTTTAGTTTTTGGCATCATCTTCCTTGCATTACACTTCCAATTTTTGCTTCACCACAACCGGAGAAGAACATCATCTTGAGGCGGGCTCATCTTTTAGGTTTTCGACGTCGCGCTTCTTGCATTACACTTACAATTTTTGTTTCACCACAATCAAAGAAGAACAACGTCATGAGACAGGTTCTTCTCTTGGTTTCTGGCATATCTAATCTCGTCTCTTTGCCGATCATTGTAATGTGCAGGAAAATGAGTTAGAACATGTGGGATCAATATGTGAATGTGGATATATACATTCTTGTGTTTCTTTGCAGGTTTGAAAGCCTCATCGTGCTCATGAGGGTGCGACAAGATGAAAAAATTAGTTGCGATGTCAGAAAATATCCTTGCTATACTCATTAGGGCGTACCGAGTAAGCTAACATCCATTAGATGTTGCTCCCCCTTGCTGAGATGCTGCCAAAATTTTGAATAAATTCTGGACTTAGAAAAAAAATGAATACATATGCATTATTTTTCTCTTTATGCGGGTTTCAAGACCCACTATATAAGGCATAGTGGGTGTGAGCAGTGTGGTGTCATGAGACACCACTCATTACTCATTAGAATGCGAGAAAGCCAAAACACTCCGTCACTACTGGGATGATGAGAGCACTAAAATTGTGTCAAATCTTTTGACTTATAAAAAAATAGGAGAATAGAATGAATATACTTAAGAATGTTAAGCATGTA
This sequence comes from Cymbidium sinense, assembly GCA_021442155.1. Lineage (NCBI taxonomy): Eukaryota > Viridiplantae > Streptophyta > Magnoliopsida > Asparagales > Orchidaceae > Cymbidium > Cymbidium sinense. The sequence continues at coordinate 25,900,903 of CM038226.1, read as the reverse complement.
AATCTAAAGTTAAAATTCAAATTAAAAACTCTAAATAACAAAAAGGGGGAGGGAAAATAGCATGCAACAAACACAAAAGTTAAAAAAAAGATGAGAAAAAATGAATGTAGGTAAATTTGAATAAGTCTCTTATGTGCATGCTTAACTCCAATGCAAGCACTTAAAATTTTGATATTCAAGTTTTAGCTTTAATACCTAATTAAAAGCAAGCATTTGCATGGAAGGATCCTATAGATTTGGAGGCTGAATTGAAAAGAGAAAATATATCTATATTTATAATATGGGTTAACCTACTTGTAAGCTTGAAATATCTGGGAAAGTTTCATAACATTATACAGAAACCCAAAGTCTTATCTATGAAAATAAGAAACAAGTCAAATGAGAGACCTTTAAAAAGAGGATAAATCAATTTAGATATTATACTATTAATTCAGTAACTCAGGTAAATCTTCTTTAAAATAACAAATTAAAGCTCTTGAATCTTTACTAGCCTTCAAAAATTGGATGCAATAATTCTTTGTATAGCGGTGAAGGCGACACTAAACTAAATGCTGCACAAATAAAAGAACTTTCCTTTAATACAAAAATTAAGAAATTTTATTCTAATTATAATTTTTAAAATCAATGAGATCACTAATTAGGTGAACTTATCTAAGTAATAAATATTTGTATGTGCTCGGACATAGAGATTTAAAGTATAAATTTTAAATGTCTGAAATGGATGCACAAGCTAAATAGGAATCAATTAAATATTCATTTGAAAATCTAATAAGATATTAGATCAATTTACAATGTATTCCAATGCCACCAGATTCATAACACATTGTACAAGCGATCAGAAAGCGTTAATTAAGGTAATTCTTAAATACACATGGGCCCTTTATCTTGAATAAATTCAGTGTTTGAGAATCTTTGCGGGTTGCTTCCAGTTTAAGTAGGAGTGGTTAACAAAACCTAAAATCTTTGAGCAAAGTTCATGTGATAGATCTCTAATTAGCGATAAACAAAGTTGACTCTAAAGCCCTTAAATATATTCAAATTAATCAATTTTTTAAATCAAATTAAATTAAATATCAATCTAAAAGTACTTGAAATTATATCATTAAAAGCTTAAAGCAAACTCAATCTATCCAGTGACTTTATGGTGAATTAAAACTCTAGCTCACAAAGGAGCCAATATCAAATCAAGTGTTCTACTATATTCACTCTCAAATAATCTCTTCCTAGTAAGGACGGTGCCCATGTCCTCATTTTATCCTATGGTGAAAATTTCCTCCATGCACACATATACCATATATATATATATATATATATATATATATATTGAAATATTTGTCTTGTTAGGACACCACGCAGATTTGCAGATATACTTGTTAAGGTGATCGAGTATGACATTGAGGAGATATTTACTATCTCGAAAGATAGAAGTCACCACCCTACAATAGACCTAATCACCAAAATAAGGATGTTGGGTCTTCGGTATGTACCAAAGATTCTTCCTCTACTTTACATAGAAAAGTAAAGCAGCGTTTATTTTAAACCGGGTTCGTTAAGTTCCCTACGGTAAGCCCCCATAGTTAATTACATCAGGAATGGGGATCTAATGGGAATACTCTCGATTAAAATAAATGATCGTTGCCTCTGAAGAATTTAATAGGTAGGACTATCAATCGATTGGTTTTATTTTTAAAAATAAAGTGAGATCAATCAAAAGAAAGAGTTCTTATCGAATCCAAATAAAAAAAATAAGTATTCTTAGATACTGAAACTAGTATACCAAACTATCCTATGGTTAGACTTTATATTTTAGAAATTGATTTAGTTTGTTTGAGTTAATTTTTTATTAGAATGTTATGACTTATAATTCCATCACATAAGATTGTGGAAATACTTAAGAGGTGAGGATTTATGCTCATGGCCCAAGTAGCAACCTCTGAACCTAAATATAGGGAGCTTCACCGAGGGCTAAGAGCACGACCTAAATCTAAGACAAAAATGGGTATTTAGTTTACCTCCATAAGAGAGAATAAATCACCCAACTGTTGGACTTACAACCACCTGTGGGTGGCTACCAATTAACTCCTACGATTTTAAATTCATGTAGGAAAGTCTTATACTTTATGCACGATAGCAAGGTTGTTATTTGTCTAGAAAGAGACTAAGTTCTTAAACTCACTCTCTAAAGAGACTAGATCATGTAAAGGGTATGCTTCAAATGATCTAAATCTAATGCAAATTTTTAATATTTTATTTTTCATTTTTGAACAATCATTTGACTCAGACTTATATGATTTTTATGCCTAATACATGAGAAAGTAGATTAAGGGCCAAAATCAGTGAGAAGGGAGGTGGTGTATTTCTACCATGGCTCTCACAGGTCAAGCCAAATTCTTCTAGCAAAGGTGGAAGCCCTCCAATCAAGAGTGAAACAAGATGCTGTTTATGCATGATGTAATAAAAGAAGTACTCATCTAACAAAAGGGTTGCTAATTCTTTTATCTTGATTTTAAGACTAAGCTTTAAGTGAGGTATGAGTTGTTTATTTAGTTTTGAGTTGTTTGGTTTGGTAAAAACTTTATTTCCTAAGAACCTAATCATCATCCAGGCCATACATAAAGCAAGGAATAAATTAGGAAATGCCACTTAATGCGCAAGCTAAACAAATCATCAATCAATTTAAAAGCTAATGCAAAAGAATAAGAGGTCAATTATGGTTGGGCACCACCGCACAAACTTGAAAAAGCAAATTGGATAGTCGAGCTCTTCCATTACACAACCCGGATTACAAATGAATTAAATACAATCAAACAAGGAATTCATTGTTATGGGGGTCTTCAAGCTTCATTTTTTAATTCTTCTTTCTTCATTTGGTTCTTTCTTCTTTCTTCTGATTTTTTTCTTTTTTGGTTCTTTCTTCTTTGGTTCTTTGTTCTTTGGATGGTTGAAAGGTGGATGCTCCAAAGGATTCACATGGTACATAAGATGAGATCTTATGACCAATGTTCATCCTTCTACCCCATAGCAATCATTCAAAAATCCTAATTATAAAATGCACATGAAAAGGAAAAAATAAGAAATCTAGCTAACACTTACAAAATAGGAATTAGCTAAAATAAACCACACAGATCCCAAGCATGTATATTGGACTTAACACCCCACGCATGGGTGACTAAGTCTACTTGGCCTACTGGATTATGCTTAGGGGTATAAGCACACTGATGCATTATATTTTTATTTATTACTACCCTTAAGCATAATCCCTATGATAATGGTTAGAAGCCTACCATTCATTCTCTACATACACCTAACATCAGACTAAAATAAATCATCACAAAATAAAAGCAAACATCAAAATGCACCTAAAGCTAAAAGTGGTGACTTAACCTAATGTGTGTGCTTTAAAAGGTTTGTGTGATATGCTTAGCTATGGGTTTAAGGTTTAGATTTCCTAAGTGTGAAGATGTTCAAGTTAGGGGAGGATTTCATTTAAGTTATTTAATTATTTTGGGTTGATTTTATTTTACATTTTTGTTTGGTTTAAGTAAAGCTAGAATTATTAAGTTTAGGGAAGAGAGAGAACTTCTCTTTCCTTCCCTACCTTAAGTAATTTCTAAAGGTAGATTCAAATTTTTAATTTTGTTTAGTGAATATTTTATTATGTTTTTTAATTAATCCTAAGTTTAGATGAACTCTAAACAAACTCATTCAAAAAGAAAGGCATTTTAAGATTAAATAAAGTGAAATAAAATCACAAAACACACATTACTTCATTTCTTTCCCAACATGTATAACATGCATATGAATGAATCCTAAGCATATATATACATACCAAATGAGAATGTTTAGCACACTTCATGATGCATGCTAAGTGATGTTTACTTAAGAAAATCTGAATGCTTATGATGCCTGATTTTCCTTAAGTAGAAAAGGGGTTCAAATCCAATTTTCACATGTACACATGAATGTATAAAAGGCATAATTGAGTACGACACCATTGTTAGCACTAGGGGTGTAAGGTACAAGACTTACTTGGGGCTACTTAAAGCCTCGCAACCCCTGGGTTATCCAGACTAATATAACACTTTCCTTAAATACAAACATGTGGACAAAAGAAATGTTGCAAAAGTTGTATTTATTTAATTTTGGTTTTCTTATACAATTTATATGTGTAAGTGTAGATGTCCTTCTCAAGTCATAGCACAGGAATGAGTAGGAAATGAGATTGGGTAAGTATTATGTTTTTTTTTTCAAATGAACTATATACTTTGCCAAATCATATTCAAAATTATACTAAAAGAAAGGAGAAGGAAAGCTACATTAAGCACTTTTTTATATTTTATTCACATGCAAGTTTATAAATAAAATATAAGTTGCACACTTTCAATTTTGTTAATTGATTCATATATTTTTGAAAATAATTTAGATTTAGTAGTGATAACAGTCACTCATATTTATACCTTAAGCTAAAGCATGCAATTTGACATAAAGGAAACATTTTCATTTTAAATTTGGTTTTGGAAAGCATGAATGTATGAAATAATATGATACACACATTTAGCATATTGAAAAAGAATTAAAGCAATGAAAGCATGTAAATACATTCACTTCAATTAATCCTAAAGACAATCTCATGGCATAGGAAAGCTTAATAGTAAATCAAAGTTTCTTAAATGTGATTTTTGTTACATTTTGTTTTATGCTTATGCTTGATTTCAATTTGAGAAAAGTGAGGTGAGTTGCTGTTCCTAGCCCATTCCCACATTCGTTTATTATTTTTGTTCAATTTTTAAGTGATTATATTCATTTTATATTTTGATTAGGTTAAGGCATGATTAAATGTATTAATTATCCCTTACCTACACCACCTTAGCATACTTAACCAAGTAATTATGAGCCAATGAGATGACATAAAACCTTACAAGGAATTTAAATTTGAAATGCACGTAGGAAGAAAAGGGCCTAATGCAATTTGGCTCATGATTAGTTGTTAATTAATCTAAGGGGTTTAACTTAAATAATTTCAAAACACTCCTCACACATATGAGTTGAGTTTTAATTTCCTTAATTTAAACTTAGGCTCTTGAACACCTAAGCATCTACCCAAAGTAGATTAATTAAGTTCTAGAAGGTTTTAAAAATTTTATAAATTAATTTAGAGGGAAATTAATGAATTAACCCTTAATTAAGAGAGGATTAAGGAAAGAAAAGGGGGGTTTAGGGAATAGCTTGCGAAAAATATCCCAAAATTATTTTCTAAGCCTCCTATTCATTGGATCAAAACTTAATTAACTTTAATAAGGGATTAAAATACTAATCAAACCCTTAATTACCCTTAATTACATTAAGGGAGTAATTAGGAAATACATTTGCAATTCCCCCAATTCAGCCATCAATAAATCCCAAGAAAATTATGAGTGGCAGAGGTCATCCCCTAAAACATACCCAAGAAGTTTGGGATTAATCAGATGATTCATTAAAGAGTAATTAGCAAATTACAATTTCCATTAAAAGTAAAAATCAGAGAAATATATAAATCAAAATCCATTAAAACCAATTTTAGAATATTTTAAATTGAATTATCTTTCAGTAGAAATTTACCTCATATTTTTCTAATTTAAATTTAGGGAGATATGAATTTTTAAGGCTTAGAGGATTAATTAGAATTAGTTAAAACCTAATTAAACCCTTTAGCCCCATAGCTCGACATGCGGCGGCGGCGGTCAGTGCACTTTATGCACGTCGCGTTATGAGCCGCCACTTAAACATCGCATCAAGGTAGGCGCGTGGAGGTGGGACGCGGTTTGATACCCGTCGTTCGATTCAAGGATTGAACGGCCACGAATCACCTGGTGGTTTTAAAGGATAAAAAATTTATAAAATGTGTTTAATCTGGTAGTCCATCCAAAATGCGGATGGGTGAAATTATCCTTGTTCTTTCCTGAGGATCAATGGATACCATCCATGATTTAAGCCTTGATCGAGCTTGATTGAGCTCAGATTAGGATAAAATTTCACACACACCATCTAACACTAATGACAATCCTATCTAATGGTGGAATTCTCATGTCATGACACTTTCTTTCACAAAGCTTCAACACACCTTAAGTCTAGTGGTCGAAAAATGTCATACCTCACTAGAGGTGATCACCGACGCTCGATTCCCTTGAAGGAGCTTCGTCTAGTTGAGACGAAGCTGTGGTGAGATAATTTGCTCTTGAGTTTGGGTAGTTTGCTCTATGGGCCAACTCCCTTGCTCCCCTTTGCGGATTTGATCAAATTGAACTTTTCCTTGCGTTGGGAACTTCAATGAGAGCTTAGGAAAGCTCAATTTGGTCCCCTCAGGAGTGTGCAAAGAAAATTGTAGTCGATTGTAGTGTGGAAGAAGTTAGGAAATGAGAGGAGCTCCCTTATTTTCTATTGGAGAAAATTGAGAAATGCAAGATTTAAATCCCTCTTAGAAAGCTTAGGATCCCTCTCTGATAGCTCCTAACACTCTGTCTTACTCAATTGACAATGGGCATGTGCAAATTGCATTGAATTAGGGGGAGTATATCTCCCCCTATGGCAATCGGACGGCCGAACCATGGGTTGCCATTTTGATCCAATTGACCATATGTAAAGTGTTGTTTGAATTATTTGGAGTTGGCACATGGTCGGTTTGAGCTAAGGAGTGGATCGGTAACCACCCATGTGCTTCAAATTGGGTGGAGGGAAGTTTTCAATTTGTCAAATTTGAGCTATGGGGTTGGTTTTGTCCTTGGGTCCATTTGGGTTGACCCAAACCCATTGGGTTGGGTGCACCAACTTCCATTAGGTTCACTTGACCTATTATGAAGGTATCAAGTAGATATGAAGAGGGCTTGACCAAATTCCCCATGGATTTGACCAAAATTTACCCTATGGCCTAGGGGTAGAATGGTCAATTGGCTGATTTTTGAATTTAAATATGTTGGGTATGTTGAGAAAATAGGTTTGGCCAAGTTTCATTGGATTTGGAGTTCATTTGATATGGTTTGACTCATGTTGTCCCATTTAGGTCAAAATGGGTCAACTTGGGTCAAGTTGACCAAATGGTTAAATTGGATCAAACCGAGGATTGGGTCAAGTTCATATGACCATTTGAAATATTTTGGTGGCTTTGGTTTGGTTCAATTTGATTTAGGTTTGAATTTGGTTCATATGACTTCATTTAGGTCAAATGGGTCAAGTTGACCAATTTCACCCATTTAACTTATTTGAGCTAGGTCAAGGGTAGGTTTAGGTTTGGTTAATCATATGAAGTGGATTGGTATCTTTGTTTCCAATCAATTGTGGTTAAGTTTGAATTTGGCTCAACATGACCCTTTAGGTCAAGTTGGGATCAAGGTCAATTGAGCTAGATTATGTCTAGTTGGCCAATTGAGGCTTTGGTCAAGTTCAACAAGTGATTTGGAATGAACTTGACCCATTGGTTTCAATCAATTTGTCTTAGATCAAGTTTTGACACATTTTGACTTTTTAGGTCAACTTGGGTCAAGTGGCCAATTAAGTTAGGTTAGGCTCAAATGTTGACTTGGTCAAGTTCAAACATTGGTCATGAATGAACTTTGATCATTGGTTTCAATCAATTTGGCCTATGGTAGATTTTGGCTATGTTGGGTATCATTTTGGCTAAGTGTTGACTTGGTCAAGGTTTGACTAAGTTTGACCAATTTGATTGATTGATCATCATTGTTGTTGATCATGATGAGAGAGGCATAGATGCTTAGTTCAATCTAATTTGGTTAGGATTAGAATTTGGCTCATAAGTACTTTAGGTCACTTTGGGTCAAGTGAGTCTAAGTGGGTCAAATGGCTTGGTCAAAGCTTGATTTGATTGAACTTGTATATGGACTTATGATTGAAATATAAATCCATTTGCAAGTGGTTTGAAGTCAAATAGGTTTAGATTCATTTGACAATTTCATATTCAATGGAAGAACATGAATGGATTTTGGCTTGATTTTGGAATTGATTTTTGATTTGTAGTTTGAAGTTTGTATTTATATTTGGCTTCATGACATGAAAGAAAATCAAGAGTTTGGCTTGATTTGAAGTTGATTTGGCTAAGTTCTAGATTTTGACTTGAAAGGCTTAGATTTGATTTTAGGTGAATTTGAGTTTGATTTTTGGATTTGGTTTGATTAATTTGAATTTATATTTCATTTGTACATATGAATATAAATGAGAATATAAATGGGTCATGAGAAAATTTCATGAATATGAATTGATTTGAACATGATCTAGGCTAAGTCTATGAAGGAAAATCAAAGGACTTAGGAAAGATTTTGGAGTTTGGCTTGAATTTCAGATTTGATTTTTGGCTTTAATTTAATTGATTTAAATTTATATTTCATTTATATTTCATTTATATATGTGAATATAAATGAGAATATAAATGGATTAATAGAAAATCTCTTAATTTTGAAGTGATTTTGGCTAAGTCCATAAGAGGGAAATCAAAGTGACTTAAGAAAGATTTGTAATTTTGGATTTAAATTTTTGTCTTGGAATTTGATCTTGGGTTTCAATCATAGATTTCAATCATGTGATATTGATTTGAGTTTGGTGAAAATCAAATAAGAGTGATTTAGAATTTGACTTGAAGGAAGGAAGTGAAGGATGTGGTTCAACCTATAGGGTAGGAAAATTTTCCTAACACCCCTAAGGTATGACCTATTCCTAAGACCAACCCTTCTAAGTCTCTAGGGCTAGGTTGAGTGTCCACCTAATCACTAGATGTATCTTAAGACTAAGAATCTCTTAAAGTCTAAGAGAGATCTTATGTCTAAGATGGAGGGGTTGAGAGCTCATTCTAAAAATGAGATCAATAGGTCAAGAGCGGTACAGATGAAGCGATTGATGAGTGATTTGGCGGTCGGGCTCCATAATATTCATCACCATCATTCATACTCTCCAATGGCTCTGCCCTTTGAGTTGTGGATCATAGGGTATACTTGATAGAGCAAACAACTCTCTGTTAGCTAAGGTAGACTTAAGTCTATCTCCTTAGACAAACACCACCCCAGGTCTATAAGGATTTCATCGATGACATAACCCATGTGTTGCTGATAAGGATCCTTTGATTAGGTTGGGTCGACTACCTCCTCTGACTAAGTAAATTAGGGACCAGGACGGCTCGGGATGACAGAACCATGGGATCTAGATCGGGCACGTCATCATTCCCCCAACCATCCGGTTTAAACTGTAATGATGAATTTCATAATCTAAATTCTAAAACTTCATATGTTTCTACTATACAATATGCATTAAAAGACCTAATGACTAGCCTTAATCGAAAGTTCTCTCTCTCACTTGTGGGAGGGTAACTAACTATGGGCTTGCACTATTGGAAACACAGAACAGTCTAAAGTCCTCACCAAATGAGGATGAAATCTCTAGGTAGTGTCTTATCTACTATTCCATATGCCTTCTAAAAATTACATCAAAATTTCAATCACTCTCTTCAATTCAATATTGTCGAGAAATCTGTGAGTGGTCGGTGGAAAATTTTTAGAGCCCATAGAGTTATGCAGAGGCATAACTTAGATTATTAGTCAATGGGATTAGTTGATTAATCAATCTTAAACTATTCTAAAAAAATCTTTAGGTATTTTTAAGAGTACTATAATGCTATATTGTGACAGTAAAACTTAATCTCAGTATAGCTCACAATCTTGTCCCTAATGATTCGGCCAAAATGTGGATATAGATCAACACATCATAAAAAAAATTTGAAGTGGATAATTATGTGTTTTATATATCCCCTTCTCTTACGAGACTACTGCATTTGGCCAAAGTATCGTTTGAAGCTATATTTGAAAAAAAATGACAAGTGTACAAGACAAGTTGAGGGTGAGTGTAAAATGATGTTGTCATTTATTTCCAAGAATAAAAAGAGATGTTTTATAAATTCTAGGTCTCATGGAGTGGCTTTATTCAGGGGTTGGATTGCTATCAGGGCACTTAGAAGTGAAAAGTAAGGAGTAGCTATAATATAACTAAGGATGGTAAGGCAACTAAAATAATAGAGGCACCCCCTTGGCTCTCAAATTGGTAACATGGCTCTGAACATCCCATAGATTAATGACTTGAAGACTAAGTAGTGTTGATTCAATAGTTTTTTAATGTTATTTTTGCTATAGTATTTCCTCTCCTTCCACTTTATGGGTGTGATTCATTTCTTCCTATTTTTACTCATTGTAAAACTATATAAATGAGGCTATATTTTTGGCCAAATAATCACAATGAAATATTTCTTAATTCTTCCCCCTATCTATCCTCTACTCCCCTCATTTAAGAAAAATATTACAATATTCTTTAACTTAGATGTTTTAGAATTAAATAACATATATCTATTACACAAAAGAATATGAATATAAAGAAAATATAATTTTTAGAGTTAAGGAAGAGATTGAATGGAAACATGTTGAAGTAAATTGAGATAAGAGAACATCATAAGGACTTCAAAAATATAAATTTTATATAATTGCAATTAGATTGTCTAAGTTATATAGAGAGAATCTCAAGTAATAAAGAAATCTTTAGTGGTCAAGTATATTGTGACATAAATAAGCATGTTAAGAAGATGCATTATAACATGGAGAACTAAATTCAAATGTAACTGAACCAAAGGAAAGATGGGAGTAAAACTTAGTGAAGTTGTGTTTATGATGAAAATAGACTTTGGAGGTTTGAGCAAGCACAATGGAGAGCATGAGATGCATCCCTAAAATTGATGAATAAAATAATGTAAAAGAATTGAGAAGAAAAATTAATAGAATGGATGTAACACAAATAGAAGTTCTATAAAAAAAACACATATACAAAATAGAGATAACACTTCCTAAGCACTCAACAAAAAAAATGGAGATCATGGATTCATATAATGATGATAAAGTCCTGAATATCAGTATATTAGTCTAAATATAGAAAAAATGTCTTCATCATTAACTCCATTGAGATCAAAATGGGAAGGATAGCTATAACCATTTATGTACCTCAAAACTAATGTAATAGTGATGTAACATCGTGTTGACCCTTGGTTAGTTTTCCTAAAAAACTGAAAGAGCTAGATCCTTCTCCCTCAACCGCACCCAGGATCATCCTCTCAACTGTTTCTGCTCTCGTTTACCTAGAGTAAAATTGAACGAAGCCCCTCGTCCCCCATCGAGCCTTGAAATCGTAAGAGAACCCCTCTCGCTCGCAACAAAACCACAAGCCCCCTCTCTCGTTCAATCTCCCTCCAGTGTTCCTCTCCACGCAAAGCAGCCGAAGGTAACGCTCGTTCACCTCCTTCGTCTATCACACACATTTTCCCCACTTCCACTCTCGATCCAAACTCCTTCAATCGTTCGTTCTCTCAAATAAGTTGAAGGCCACCGGATTCGCAATACTCATATAAGCGAATAAAAGGAGTTAATTAAGGCTTCAATTAAACGCTTGCACATATTATGAAATAGGATTAAAACTCAAATTCAATACCTTAAAATTATTCAAGCATTCTTAAAAATAGCTGCATGGGCCCTGACACTACGTTGAATGCTTAAATTTAGTGTCTGAGGATGTTGCGGGTTGCTTCCCGGTTTGGTTTTAGGACCGAGTTTGGGTTAACAAAACCTAAAATTCTAATTATTATAAAAATTTCAACTTATTAAAATATCTAAGAAGCTAATTATATCATATAACAGTAGATCTGATCCTCTATTATTAAACTAATATAGTCGACAGGATCTGAAACAATAAATTAAATGATCAAACAATACATCCACCTCGATGATGGTTGTGTTGAATGAAGATTTCAACCGGAGGGGATACTTTTATTAAAATATTATTGTAATTTCAAATCAAATTAATGTAAATCAAATATCAATCCAAATATAAAATCTAATATATCACTAAGCTATTAATGATTAAATGAAATTTAGTTTTTTAAAATTAAGGTAAAATTCAATTCATCCACTTTCTACAACTATTTGTTGAAGGTGACGAATTAAGAAAACTCTAGCTCACAAAGGAGGTAATGTCAAGTCAAGTATATTTCTATATTCACTCTCAATCAATCTCATGCTAGTAAGGATGTGATGGTGTCCTCGATTGTGTGTCTTGGTGGTAATCCACTATGATCTGTCACGTTAGTCCTCGATTGGGTGTGCCAAATGACACCATTATATTACGATCATGGCTGTATATGCTCCCCTACGTACCGATGTGAATCATAGGGTACACTTGATAGGGAAAAAAGCCTTTTGTTAGCTAAGGTAAACTTAAGCTCATCTCCTTAGACAAACCACCCAGTCAAGGATTACTTGCAACCCATGTGATAGGATCTTTGGTGGGTCAACTAGCTCCTCGACTAAGTAGACTAGGGACCACGATAGCGAGATGATGAAACCATGACATCGAGGCGTCATCATTCCCCCAACCATCCATTTTAAGTTAATATAATGAATTTCATAAGATTAAAATTTAAACTCTATATGTTGCTACTATATATTATGCATTTAGCGATCTAACGACTAGCCTTAATCAAAGTTCTCTCTCGGCATTGAGATAGATTAACTATAGGTGCTTGCTTTATAGAAAACCAGAACTAGATCTAAAGTCCTCAAAATGAGGGATGAAATCTCTAGTATCTTATCTACTATTCCATCGCCTTCTAAAATTTTCGACATTAAATCACTCTCTTCAATGTGAGAGGTTAGTGGTGAATTTTTGGATGGATTCTAACGACTTTCATATCATGTATAGTAGACAAAATATTTGAAAAAATGATGATTTAAATGTGTAATAAATTTAAATTATATATTAGATATGTTGAATGAATTATTATTTTGTAAAGTATATATTTATTACACTATTATTTTATTTTGTAGTATCTATATTTTGAAAATATGGGTGAAATAATAATTACTAATTCTAATCCCATCTTTCACGCGAATGGATCTACATAGCACTCCTTTCATTCACCTGGGTGGTGTGCTTGCTAACTTGTCATCAACAAGATGTTGGAGCTAACATTCAATTTGGTAGGTGTGGATTTCCCAACTATCATATAACTCTTGAAGTACACTCATGGACTCGTCGAGATCATCGACCTCAGTTCTTGAAACTCCTACTAATCATGTCATGAATTTAGCAACCAACTACTATTAAGGAGTTCTCCTGATAGAGAACTTTAGTTTTGAAAGACTATCAATCACGAAGCCCTGTGATGAAAGAACATCATTGGCATGTATATTGATGCCTCATGGTACAAATTGCAACTAAAACCTTTGTAGAGACATGATTTTGAGGCTTCCTCATCATGAAGTAAATTAACTAGATGACAAAGAAGAAGAAGAAATGTTGAGCTCGTGATCCCATTTAAACAACCAGTGAACAAGCAATGCCACCGAGTGTATTTCCATCGTAACAACTTTGATAATCTAAAATGGGTAAAAGGAATATATCTACGGTGAGGTGAAGTAGTCCTCTTAACATCAAGCTCCACCACCGCAGAGGAGACAACATGAGACATTATCTACTAGAATACACAATGTTCTTAAAGTAGCCAAGGAAAGAGGCTTAATGAAAAGAAAATTTCAGAGGCCTGTGATGATTGAAGATACTGAGATTCCACCAAGAAGGTTGACATCTCTTATGGTAACTAGTCAACAAGCCAAATATGCTTCGTGCGGTGAGCATCAGAGTTTGACACTTGGATCACGTGTCTAAGAATCCATTACAAAGGTCCGGAAAGGGTAAGCTATGGGAGGCCAATGAAGAAATTTGAAGAAAGAAAGAGGTGTGACATCGATGCATATTCAAAATTCACCTCAAAAATAACTCATCAAAAGTGGATACCTGAAAAAAGGGATATCACTGATAAATGATATGATGGTCGACACCCTGGAGAATCCTCTAGGGGATCCCGTCATCAATTAGATTCACCCCCACGGGAGAAAGTTGATTATGATGTCATTCCCCCAATGGAAGAAATGTTTGTTCCTTATAATGAACCAGAGATCTATTGGAAACGTCAATCAAAAATTCATTTGTAAGAAGAAGATGATGAACAGGACACTATGAAAGTAGAAGTTATTTATATGATGAGACATATAGATGAACTTTACTCGACATCAACAACATGAATCCAGTGAGCTTGAACTAATTTGATGCTTATGAAGGAGAGTCATCACAAAGAGAGTAGAAGATGGATCTTCATTCTCTGCTGAAGAGGAAGAAGAATAAGATCAAAATGAAAAGGAGGTCAAGGGAGTTGAAGCAATTTATATGATTGAACCAGGAAATGATCAACCTGGTACACACTTTATAATCAGCATCATCGTTCAACCCCAACAACAACTGTCCCTGCAAACTCATAAGGAGAAGGACAGTTGAGTTCTTCCCCTAAAGATGAGTAGGGAGGAGAACAATAAAAAGAAATAGAGGAAGAAGAAGAGCCTATATTGATTGACATCGTGGAGCTAGCTAGAGAGCAAAGACAAATGCAGCATCAAATGGAAGCCAAAGATAGGAAAATTTCACAGCTTGGTACCAAGATGAATGACATGATGGTGAAAATGAATATTATGATGGAGATGTTGCAGAAGAATATCACATCAAGTGTAGCACCTATTTTGTTCGCTAATCAACATGTAGTTAATAATATAACCTATACCACTTACTTTGATACCTCAAGCTCCTACATGTACATGCACGAAGGGAGAGTGAAGTTAATCAACTAGCTCTTCAACCTATAATTCAAAATGTGGCTAGTGCACTAGGAATAGTAATAGCTGGTCAATTAGAAATAATAATTAATTAAAAGATAAAGGCAATTATAGCTTCAGAGTAGGCTGAAAAGCTGGTGAGTAAAGTTATACCCTGCAAATTTGATCAAAATACACCAGAAAGGTTACTCAGTACAAAAAATTTAATATTTTTAGAGGACATGGTAATCAAAATGAGCATCTAATTCAAGGCTACTTATGGTAGGAGGAAATGATAGCTACTTTTCGCCACAAGAGCTAACCTCAACTACTTTCGAGTGGTACGTAAAATTGTCGAATGATCCGATCAAAACTTTCGCTGAGCTAGAGATAATATTTGTTAAAAGGTTTGCCAGTGTAACCAAAAAAATAATGATCGCTGACCTTACCTTGCTAAAAAAAAGAAAAGATGAGTCAGTGATAAAATTTGTAACTCGTTGGCATAACCTAAGTATGAAATGCGAACAACAATTGGAGGAAAAATATGTGATTCAATTGTTAATGGGCAATATGAATGATAAAATGATACAATTTTTATGAATGACGTCAATTACAATATTTCAGGACTTGTTAGATAGGGTGGCCAAATTTGGAAAGCTAAATTGCCCAATGTCTAAAATCCATACAGATAAATCAAAGAAAAATAAACCTTTAGACTCAAGAAGAAATGAAACTCATGCCGCTTCCTATAGTTCAAGTGGTGAAAAATGAGTAATCTATAATATGGATAAAGGAAAATAGTCAATGTAGAATAATGATAAAGGAAAGAAGCTTGTTCATCCTAATCCACAGCCAAAATTGGTATTGAGAGGCAATGATAAACCTCAGACTTTTCTAAGTGGGGGAGAGCATCCAAAATAAGCAACAAGAGATTATGAGCAAATGCAACCATCTCTTAAGGAGAAGATGAACAAAGAATATTCCTTTAGAATGGACAATATGGCTAAATTATTTTGACAAGCAGTCAAAGCTGGTCTACAATTACCATCAAGTAAAAGGCCCGAAGAAGTTGATCAAGTAAATAATCCAAATTATTATCCCTATTATCGGGTGATCAATCATCTTATGGAAGATTGTTATGTCTTCATTTGAACTATTATATTCTTGTTGAATCATTAGACAAAATTCATATGTTAACTCCTCAAGCTCTGCTTTATTTTTTGATAAGAATTTTGATGGGTTGGTTAAGTATGTCTGACTACCATTATCATTTTGGAATAACTGATCCTGAAGAACAACTGATATCACATAAATAATTCGGCATGTCTCTACTGGGCAAGATTTGCCATTATCTTCTTCATCTAATTCAGCAATACGGAGTTTAGGCATAAAATCTATAAGCCTAAATGGTTGTCTCGTCAACTGGTGATACTCCTCTAAGTTATTAATAATCTTTTGAGTTATAGTTCTCTTCTTGATCTTCTTTTTCTTAATCGACTTCTTTGACTTATGAGGCCTACGTTTAGTAGACTACTCCTCATGATGTGATGAAGTAGCCTTATCAAAATACCACTGAGAAGCTAAAATACTTGATTTAGGCAATCCTTTTAAGTCCAATATAGGTTCAACTGGTGATCTCCACTTAACACTAGGGACATCGTTAAGCTGGTTCAACATTTTCACGGTCTTCTTAGAGACTACTATTTCCCATTCTTCAATCTGAACTGATTTTTCTTTCATTTTGTCTTTAATGGATGATACAGAAGAGGACATAATCATCCTGGTAGATTCTCTTTTCAGGTTGACGAGAACACTATCAGATAATGTAAATTCACCTCATCAATACTTCATTTCTAGCCAATCTTTGACAACATAACAATCTTCAATAGGATGATTGATCACCTGCTGATAGGGACAATAATTTGGATTATTGACTTGATCAGCTTCTTCAGGCCTTTTACTTTCTGGTAATTGTATACCAGCTTTGACTGCTTGTAGAAATAATTTAATCACATTGTCCCTTCTAAAGGAATATTCTTTATTAATCTTTTCCTTAAGAGATCGTTGTATTTGCTCATCATCTCTTGTTGTTTATTTTGGACACTCTTTGCCACCTAGAAAAGTTTGAGGTTTATCATTGACTCCCAATACTAATTTTGGCTATGGATTAGGATGAACAAGCTTCTTTCCCTTATCATCATTGTACATTGGCTATTTTCCTTTATCAATATTGTAGATTACTCATTTTTAACCACTTGACAAGTATGATGAATTTTCTTCTTGAGTCTAGGCTTTATTTTCTTTGATTTATTTGTATAGATTTGACTTAGGTTATTTTTCAAATTTTCAACCTATCGAAAAGTCTGAATGTTGTAATTGACGGCATACATAAAAATGGTGTCATTTTATCATCCATATTGCCCATTAACAATTGGATTGCATGTTCTTCCTCTAATTATTGTTCACATTTCATGCTTAGGTTATGCCATTGAGTTATGAATTTTGTCACTGACTCATCTTTTCTTTTTTTTTAGCAAGCAAGGTCAGCGATTGTTATCTTCTCAGTTTCACTAGAAAACCTTTTCATGAACATTGTCTCTAGCTCAACAAAGATTCTGATCGAATTATTTGACAATTACAGACTACAAAAGCTTGAGTGTCACAACTAATGTAGTGCATCATTTCTCTATGTTACCACAAGTAGCCTAAATGTTGTTTTGAATTACCATGCCTACTAAAAATATTAAATTTTGGTACTGAGTAAACTTTTGAGTATGACACTTTATCAAATTCAACTGGGTAAGGGTAACCCTTACTCACCATCTTTTCAGTCTGCTCTAAAGCTATGACAATCTTTATCTTCTCATTAATTATTACTTCTAGTTGAGCAGTTGTTACTGTTCCTGGTGCACTAGCCACATTTTGAATTATAGGTTGAAGAGCTAGTTGATTAACCTCACTCCTCCCTTCAGGCATAGCATGTACTGTAGGAGCTTGAGATATTAGAGTGACTAGTGATATAAAGGTCATATTATTAGTTATCTGTTGATTAATAGATGAAATAGGTGATACATTTGATGTGATATTCTTCTCCAACATATCTATTATGATATTCATTTGTACCATCATGTCATTCATCTTGGTACCAAGCTGTGAAATTTTCCTATCTTGGCTTTCATTTGACGTTGTATTTCTCTTTGGTCTCTAACTAGCGTCACGACGTCAATCAATACAAGCACTTCTTCTTCCTCTATTTCTGTTTGTTGTTCTGGTCCCTGCTCATCTTCAGGAGAATAACTTGACTATCCTTATTCTTATGCATTTGCAGGGATAGCTGTTGCTAGGGCTGAACGACAATGCTGATTGTAAAATTGTATACCAGGTTGATCATTTTCTGGTTCAACCATATAAACAACTTCAACTCCCATAACTTCTTTTTTATTTTGATCTTCTTCTTCTTCCTCTTCAGCAGAGATTAAATATTCATCTTCTACTCTCTTTTGTTATGACTCTCTTTCATAAGCATTGAATTCAAGTTCAAGCTCACTGGATTCATGTTGTTGATGATGCTAAGAAGAAAGTTCCTCTATATGTCTCGTCATATAAACGACTTCTACTTTCATAGTGTCCTGTTCATCGTCATCTTCTTCCACATAAATTTTTGATTGACGCTTCCAATGGATCTCTGGTTCATTGTAAGGAACAAACATTTCTTCCATTGGGGGAATGTGATCATAATCATCTTTCTCCCATGGGGGTGAATCTGATTGATGACGGGATCCCCTAGAGGATTCTCCAGGGTGTCGACCATCATATCTTTTATTAGTGATATCCCTTTTTTTAGGTATCCACTTTTGATGAGTTATTTTTGAGGTAAATTTCTGAATATGTGCATCATATGTCACACCTCATTCTTTTTTTAGAATTTCTTCACGAGCCTTGGCCTCCATATATCGCTACCCTTTCGACCTTCAGGATTCTTGACACACGGTCTAAGCTCACCACACCAAGCATATTTGGCTTGATGACTAGTTACCATAAGAGATGACAACCTTCTTGGTGGAATCTCATCTTCAATCATCATAGCCTCAAAATTTTCTTTCACTACTTTACGTGTATTCTAACTGGATGGTGTTTCAGTTGTCTCCCATGGTGGTGGAGCTTGACGTTTTGAGTCCATAAAGCTTCACCTCACCAAGAGCTATTCTTTTACCCATTTTAGATTATCAAAGTTATTATGGGTAGAATACTCACTTTGGTGGTAATATTGCTTATTCACTAGTCATTCAAATGGGATCCTAAGCCCTCAGATTTTCTTCTTCTTCTTTGCCTTCTAGTTAATTTGCTTCCTAATGCCTCAAAATCATGTCTTCGTACAAAGGTTTATTGAAGCAATTGTACCATGAGGCATCAAAGATACAGTTTGTCCACTGACGGTTCTTTTCATCATGGGCTTTAGATTGACCCTTTTAAAAAATTAAAGTTCTCTATCGAGAACTCCTTAATACTTGGTTGCGAATTATTGGTAGCATGATGAGTAGGAGCTTCAATAAAATTGAGGCCTTCGCATGACCTCGAGTGCACCACGGTACTTCATGAGCTATATAGCTAGAAATTCATGCTACCAAATTGAATGGTAGCTCCAACATCTCCTGTTGATGACGTTAAAGTAGATGTTTGCACCACACCCCTATGAAAGGAAAGGAGTGCTCAGAGATCCATTCACAAGTGAAAGATGGGATTAGTAATTAGTAATTATTATTTCACCCCATACTTTCAAAATGCATAACAAAATAATAGTATAATAAAGATATACTCTAATAATTCATTCACATAGAGTCTCATACATTAGTAATTTGAATTTATTACACATTTAAACCATTTTTTTTAAAATTTTAAATATTTTATCTATAGAATAATGTAGATGGCTAAAAGATGGAAAGAGAATCTCCCAGCAGAAATCTAAGCTTAAAAATTTACCATCATCTCACATAAGAGAGTGTGATTTAAGTATGATAAATTTCTAAGCATGAGATAGTGATAAAGAACTACCCGAGATTTCACCCTTATTTTGTGAGGACTTTATTTAGTTTCATGGCAAGCTTATTATAGTTACCTCCAATATTGAGAGAACTTTGATTAAGGCTTGTTAGACGCTTAATGTGTAGTATATAATAATAGCATGTGGAGTTTTATAATTCAGAGTTTAGATTTATGAAAATTTTCATCTTTTACTTAAAGCGGGTGGTTGGGGGAATGATGATGTGCCTGATCTAGATCGCATAGTTCCATCATCTCATGATGTCGTGGTCGCTAGTCTATTTAGTTAGAGGAGGTAGTCGACCCAACCTAAGCGATCTCACAATCATGGTTGCTATCAAGTAATCTTTATGAACTAAGGTGTTATCTGGAGATAATTTAAGTCCATATTGATAGAGTTTTTTGCTATCACTATGATTCACATCTCAAGGTACAAAACATTGGGGAGCATACGGGCTATAGTCGTGATCATATTATAATGGTGTCATTTCCAACCACCCAATGAGGACTATGATCATGCATCATAGGAGCATACTCCAAACCACACATACAAGAGACAATGTCCTTAAGAATATGATTGATTGAGATTGAATATAGAAATACATTTGATTTGACATTAGCTCCTTTGTGAGCTAAAGTTTTTTAATTATCAGCAATAAATAATAAATGGATTTTTTGCTTTAAGTCTTTAAAATATTGAATTTCATTTAAACATTTATAGCTTAATGATATATTAGATTTTACATTTGAGTTGGCACTTAGTTTAAGTTAATTTGATATGAGATTATGATTACATTTAATGAAGTATCCATTTGAAATCTTCATTCAACAAGCCATCATTACATGTATTATTTTATATTGAGATCTTGTCATTCATTAATTTAATAATAAGATGATCTACATGTGATAGAATTAGCTTTCAAATATTTTGTTGAGTTGAAATTTTTTATAATATTATTTTGATTATTAACAGATAAAACCAAATCGAAGCAAATAACATCTTGAAAACAATTAAATCTAAACATTCAAATATAAATTGATCATATTTTTAAGAATTTTTCATAATTTTAAGGTATTGAATTTGAGTTTTAGTCATACTTTATAATATGTGCAAAAGTTCAATTGAAGCATTAATTATCACTTTTATTCTTACATGTTCATAATCCATAGAAGAGGATTTAATTTTATATATGTAATAAATTGCATCTTTGCTTACATTTAAACTAATAGCAAGTTAAAATAAAAAGTAAATTGATTACTTAACTTATGCACATTAATAGACTTTAAATCTTGTAAATCATCATCAACTCTTGATCTTTCCTATGTCATATGGCATATCACTTTAAAATAGCTTGAATTCAAACAATTTTCTTTTGATAAGTATCAATGCTCTAATTATTTATTGGAATTTATATTCATGCTTCTTTAAAAGCCATTTAGTTTTCCTTTCTTCTTATAAGCTCCTCAATTGATTCAGATTTTGAATGCTCAAGCTTACTATAAGTCTCTTGTGATTTGATTATAACCAACTAGATTTTCTTTTGATCATTTAAAGATCATTGTAAGAATTATATTTGTAATTAACTATGTATCAAATTTTGTGTATCTCATTTAAACTTTCTCAACACTTCAACTAGCAAATAAGCTATCAATAGATAAGTTCTTCATATTTAATTGTGTTCAATTAAAATCATTTTAGCTTAATAAGTTATAATAACTTCAAATGTTTATTGTGTGACATTTAATTGCTTTTGCAAGTAGACTATCAATCCTTTTTAATTATTTCAATGCTTGAATGCTCATTGAAATGTCTCTAGCATTTGGTGAATTTCAAAATCATTTCAAGCTTTTAAGATTTATGCCATTCAATTTAATTAGTGAGATGAATATATTTCGTAAATCACTAAAGGTTATATTTATGCTCATTAATAAGTTGTATGGTTGTGTTTATAAGCAAACTATCAGACTCCCTATAAACACTTATTCTCAATCTAAATGATATTTAATTCCTTTTAACACAAATATAATATAATCTCATAAGATTTATTCATATTTTCTTTCAATAAAGTGACAAATTCATCAAATCAATATTTCAAAAAATATTCAATTGAAATCTTTCGTTTAATTTGACATGAAATGTCAAATGTCCATTTGATTTTATTAATGTAGGTCCTCTTTCAAATTTAATATGCACTGTATTTATTTATGCATTTATCACATTTTAGCTTATCCAAAGCTTTGATTTAAGTCTTATTTAATTCTATTTAAGTTTGATTATTTCTTTTTCCTTCTCTTTTTTTATTTTCTAAGTCCCAAAATTTGATGAAATTTGCATAGAAATGCAATCTAACATTTACTTACTGATTTATCAAGCATAGAAAGTTATTAAAGAATTCTTTTATCCACAATGATTAGATCTTGAATATAAAAAGAAGCACAAGCATATATAGATGATTTTCATGCACATCAAACCCATTTTGTGCACATTTGTAATGATCTAATGAAACAATAAGATTATATTGTTTTGGAACCAAATAAGTGAGAGGATTGTTAAGTTTCATGATCTTGAGAGAAATCGAGGAAAGGGATGATTCTTGATCAAGAGAGAAGTGGATGAGAATGAGTGCTATGATTTGAATAGACTAGAGAAAGATGAAAGGAGGAAATGTTAACTCAGAAGATGGAGAATGGCTTTTTTATGAAGAGAATGTATTATGTGGAAATCAACTCTCCTGGGTTTAGAATAGATTAATGAGAGATCAATTGTTGTAGGAAACATCTGATGAGAAGAATGAAGTGAATTCTTTCTAGGACTACTACCTTAGTTGAATATGTTGTGTGAATTTCACCTCAATTGAAGGAAAAATAAAAGTGATGCTCACTATCTTCACAGAATAAGTTTTAAGTAAAGATGGATCTGTTCAGACTAAATGAAGATCTTTTGAGACCACCAATGAGGAGTTTTATTCACTTTCATTTAGGAGAATCTGAGAGGAGAAAGAAAATTCAAAGTTTGGCCTTTTAAACAAAGATCAAAATAACAATGTGATCGCATGAAGCGAGTCATGTTTGTTGAATTGATTTTGGTGGTGAATTATCACTATTTCAATTTCATAGCTTAGAGCTTTGATGATTTGTCATTAGTATGATTAATTGTCATGATTGACCATTTGTGATACTAATGGATAAAATTTAACTTTATCTGCCAATGAGTTTGTTGAAGATCTCTTTCTCATGTTGTTCAGATTTTCTAACTAGATCATGCTTGGTCATTGATGGAGAAAGCCTGTTTGAAATTTAAAATTCTTTGTCAGCTAAGCTTGATTATGATAAAATAATTGATGATTTTATCCATATAATTTATCAAGAAGAAGTGATATCTGATAAGATGTCTTGGAATTCTTGCACAAAGATGAGTCTTGAGCCAAACTAAAGAACTCATGGTGAAAAGACAAACAAAAGGAAGCAAGAAAGATGATCTCAAAGATCACTACACCTAAATTAAGAAGATTAGTTCCTCATTTGGGAAGTGACAAACAAGAAGAAAAAAATAATTATTTTGCTTGGACATATGCTGAAATGCCAAACTTATCCTCTGATGTGGTAGTTCATAAATTGGCAATCAATTTAGGCAACACGTAAAACAAGCTCCAAGGTGAATGAGACTAGAAATTGAAGAATAATCATTAAAACTAAAAGCATTGAAGTAGGATTCATCTGAAAGAAGTATGATTGGATAGCCAATATAGTGCTATGAAGAAGAAAATGGTCGATTTGTATTTATTCGACTGATCTAAATAAAGCATGCCCAAAAGATTTTGC
This sequence comes from Cymbidium sinense, assembly GCA_021442155.1. Classification (NCBI taxonomy): domain Eukaryota; kingdom Viridiplantae; phylum Streptophyta; class Magnoliopsida; order Asparagales; family Orchidaceae; genus Cymbidium; species Cymbidium sinense. The sequence goes on along the minus strand of CM038226.1, from coordinate 25,877,330 downwards.
TTCCTAATATCAATTTTGGTTGATAATACATCCAACTATGATATTTTTATGTATGGATCATCGGGATATAATCAAATCAAGATGGCACCTGAAGATGAAAAACATATATCATTTAATACCTATTGGCATCTATTTTATAGTCATGCATTTTAGTTTAAAAAATGCTGGAGCTACCTACCAAAGAGTCATGATGCGTATTTTTGATGAGTTGATTCAACAAGATGTGGAATGTTATGTTGATGATTTGATGGTGAAGAGCTTAAATCGTGAAAATCATTTTGAAGAGTTGAGAATTGTATTGAAGAGAATAAAAAAATATTATCTCAAGATGAATCCTCTAAATATGCATTCGGGGTGTCCTCTGAAAAATTTCTTGGGTACATTATACGTCTTAGAGGAATTGAGATCGATCTTGCTAAAATCAAGGCAATTGGGAAAATGCCTCCGCCAAGAGTTTGTTAGCTTCTTCTACAAGGATAACTTGCATTCATCCATGATTTATATCAAACCTATCGATTGTCAACCATTTGCAAAGTTGATGAAGAAGATGCTCCATTCAAATGGAATAAATAGCGCCAAGAAGCCTTCAATAGCATTAAAAGAAACATGTTAAATTTATCAATCCTTGTAGCACCTACTCTTGGGAAGCCCCTTATTCTATACACAGCTGCATTAGAAGAGTCCCTTGGAGTATTATTGACACAACACAATGAAGAAAGAAAAGATAATGCTCTTTATTATATATAAGGTTGATAGAAGAAAATGAGATACTCTCGAAAAGAAGCTTGTTTGGCATTGATATTTGTAGTCAAAAAAGCTCTCCATTATATGTTATCTCACAAAATTACTCTCATCTCAATGATCAATCCGCTAAAGTACTTGATGACAAGACCAGCATTGACAGGTCATTTAGCAAGATGGGCAATATTACTTTTACAATTTGATATCACATACATTCCGCAGAAAGCAGTGAAGGGACAAAGATTTTCTTGCGCACATCCCATCCTCGTGACTCTCTCTCTTAATGATTTTGACATGAGCAAATTATGCTCATTCATGAAAGAGATAAATCATAAATTTTGGAAATGTACTTTGATGGAGCCTCATCGATCAAACAAGTCCAACCCCTAAATTTTCCAAAGGCAAGAGCAGAAATTGGCATCGTCTTCATAACACCAAAATGAGGGATATTAAGATGATCATATGGGTTGATCGAGCCAAAAACTAATAATGAAGTTGAGTATGAAGCATTGGTAGTAGGTCTTGAAGAAGCTATTTTCATAGGCATTCAAAACTTGCATATTTTTTGCGATTCTCAACTTATTATAAATCAAGTATTTTGCATCTATAAAATTAACAAGCTTGAGTTAGCTTTTTACCACACAAAAGTTCTTGAGCTTATGAAGTAAATAATAAAAGTTACACTTACTCGAGTCTCTCGATCTGAAAATAGCAAAGTTGATTGTTTAACAAAATTAGCTAAGGAGATGGCAAGTATGAATGGTGATTATGTCATGATCGGGATATTTACTCAACGAGTTCTAGAGCTAACAAAGTATCAATCCCCATAAGTAGAGGGGTTATTAAATTTGACACAATATGATGGGACTAAGGTTGTTCCTCATACTTCTCAAAATCAATAAGGAATTATACCTAGAAGAGCTAAGAATGACATTACTTCATAAAAGTAGAGGGAATCTTTTATTGTAGAAGAGCCACATGATTGGAGGTAGCCCTTCATCAACTACTTTAAAGAAGACAAATTATCAAATAATAAATCACTGGCAGCTCAAATCGAGAAGAGAATATTATGCTATGATTTTGTCAACAACACTTTATACCATAGATCCTTCGAACAAATATTGCTACGATGCCTAAATACAGATGAAGCTAGTAAAGTGATGGTTGAAGTTCATGAAGGACTTTGTGGTGCACTCAAGTCCCAAGATGACAAGAAGATCAAAAGGATGGGCTATTATTGGCCATCTATGGTGAGAGACAATCATGCAAAGAGGTGTCATGAATGGTACATGGAATATAATCCACCAACCTCCAAATTCATTACACCCTAATAGCATCGCCATTTGAATGTTGGGGTACATATGATGTAATCGACTGATCCATCATGTTGGTCACCATTTTATCCTAGCTAATTAATTATTTCTCTAAGTGGGCTAAAGCTGCCCTATTTAAAGAAGTTACTGTAGATTGAGTGATCAACTTCTTCACGCATAATGTGGTCTATAGATTTGGAGTGTCATACCGAATAATTTTTGATAATAACACAGCTTTTAAAAGTATAAAGATTTATACATTCATCGATTGACATAAAATTGATTGGTGATATTCTTCAATATATAATCTAAGGGCAAATGATTTAGCAGAAGCTTTCAACAAAATATTGGTCAAATTGCTCAAGAAGATCCTCACTAAAAATATGAGAGAATGACATACCAAACTGATACAGGCATTATTGGTGTGTCGAACTACCTACAAGTTATGGACTAAAGCCACTCCTTATTCATTAATTTTTGGAATTAAAGCGGTCCTTTCGCTTGAATTTGAGTTGCCTTCACTTCGAGTAGCCACCCAATACAACCAAACTGAAGATCAAAATGTTTGTTTGAGAATGGAGGAACTCGATGCGCTTGATGAAGTTAGATTACAAGCTCATCGAAATTTAAAAGTTTATAGAGCAAAGATGTCCAATGCTTTTGACCATATGATGCAGCCTCGAACATTCCAAAAAGGGAAATTGGTTTTGGTGATGAGAAGACAAATTTTTTTCTAATTGAAAATTTGGTGGCAAATTTGAGCCTAATTGGGATGACCCTTTTGTCATTGAGAAAGTGTATCAGGGAGGGGCATACCAACTCATTGACCTAAATGGTGAAAGACCAATGCCGTCAATTAATGGTTAATACCTGAAAAAGTATTATACATGATAAATATATTTTTGAGGTAGAGTAAAAATCCCCCTGCAAGACAGGGGAAATTTTTAGATTCTTATATATAGATAAAATTAATGTTACATGTTAAACCCTCCTAATGTTAGATATATCAACTCAAATATTAATGTATTTGCTTAATTTCATCTTAAAATTCTTTCAAATGTATTTAAAAAAATTCCATGCAAGACATGTTTCTTTATTTTTTTATATGAGTATTTAATCGTATATAAGATGAGATCCTGAATATATTCGATGATAAACATCATACTAAACAGATCCCCATTTGATTACTCTAATATCCTGGTAGAAAAGATACTTTCATTTATCATGAATAGTAAAAAAATGTATCTTTAAACAAACAACATATAAGGTGATTTCACAGTTGAAAAACTCATCTTTTATGCTTGAAATAGTCCAAAAAGTCAAACGAGTGTAAACTTTGATATTATTAAGTTGGGGAAGCACAAGTCTATTCACAGCTCAAGTCTAAGACTCAAGTGGGTCCTGAACGTCAGACTCAATAAGCCCAAATATGAAAGCAGACGCCTTCTCACTCAACAAGTAACAAAAGGCCATAGTGTGAGCCATAGTTTGATTTAATCACCTATTCTACCTCATCCGACAATTTAACATACCCAAGTGATTCAGAATTAAAAGTTTTCTTAGCAGACTAATGGACTACAAACAAGACTATAGAAGATGACTTATCCTTAAAACAACATCTGTGTAAAATATTTTGAAGATATGTAAAGATGAAGATACAAATCAAGTAGTGGCTCCAAAATTCACCAGACCCTCAATAACCAAAGAGAGTAATGATTTATGTGGTAATTTTCAAGGTGATGGAATAGTAGAAAGATATTACCCGTGAGATTTTGCCCTAATTTTGAGTGACTTTAGATCTAGTTTCGTTTTCTATAAAGCAAGCCCTTATAAATCACCCCTCCCAATAAGTGAGAGAACTTTCGATGCAAGTTGGGATCGCTAATGTGTAGATAAAGATCTTATGGAGTTTAAAATTTAGATTATGAAATTCATCATTTTAACTTAAAGATTGTTGGGGAATTATGATGCATCTATCTCATATAATTTTGTCATCCCGCTATCATCCCTACTCTACTTAGTCGAGGAGGTAGTCAACCCAATCAAGGATCCTTATCGAACACATGGGTTACATGGTCCAAGAAATCCTTGTAGACTTAGGGTGATGTTTATCTAAGGAGACAATCTTAAGTCTACTTTAACTGACAGAGAATTGTTTGCCCTATCAAGTGTACCCTATGATTCACAAATCAAAGGAAAGAGATATTGGAGAGCATACGGGCTACAGTTGTGATCGTAATATAATGAACCACCGTCAAACCACTCGTAAGACTCATAATCCATCAGAGCTACTATCCAAGCCAAATGAGAGGACATGAAATGCATCATATGAGATTGATTAAGAGTGAACATAGTATAATACTTAATTTGACTTTGGCTTCTTTGTAAGCTAGAGTTTTCCTTAATTTGTCATCTCCGTCAAACAATTATGGAAGGTGGATAGATGGAGTTTTGCTTTAAGTTTTAAGATTGAATCATTTAAGATTTTAGATTGATACTATTTAAGTTAATTTGATTTGAAATTAAATCATATTTGATGGAAGATCCTCCTGAAATCACCATTAATTCAACACACCATCATCTGAGTAGTTAATTGATTAAATCAAAATATATTTGAGAACTTTAAATCTTGTCAACTCGCTTAGCTTAACAGAGATCAAATCTAATGTATACAATAATTAAATTTTTATTTTAATAAGTTAAAATTTTATAATAATGGATTTTATTTTGTTAATATAAGACCAAATAACCAAGAACATTCAGACGTAAATTTAAGCATTCAAAGATATTTTATGCATTTAGTAATTTATAGTTTTTATTTTGAATTAGAGATTAATTTTAAATTTTCATTTAATTCCAACTTAATTTCTCAAACATTAAAATTTGATTTCAAATCTTATGTCAGCACATGATATTCATAGCTTAGATAATTTCATCTAATTAATGAAATCATTGATTTTTTTTTTAAATCATAATTAGAATTATATTCCTTAGTTTTTGATTGAAGAAAATCCTATGATTTTTGTAGAATTTGATTTAGTGTCATATTATGTATGCTTATACAAAGAGTGTGTGAATCTCATGGTGCATTCATTCATTTAAAAGCTTGCATAAACTTTAAACCACTTGAACATGACATAAATTTGCTTCAAGAGATGTGTAATATATTTACATTCATTAAAATACTTACACACATTGAATATTTTAACTCACATACAAGTCATTGCAAGTTTCATTGAAGTGTTTAGCATTGAATATTATTTGAATCTATCTTCATATAAGAATGAGCTTTCAACTATACTATAAAATTTGTTCATGGTGATATAAATGACATTAAACTCAATTAGAGTTCTTCATTTTTTTCATTCCACTTCAAGTCCTATTTTATTTAAAATTAAGTTTATATTTCTCACAAATACATTATGAGTCTAATATTGGTCTCAAATTTTATTTATATTTGACTTTAGTGTTTTTTTTCAATATATGAAGCAATAAACTTCGAGCATTCATTTGATGGCGAATTAAGCGAATGAACTCTTTTTTTTACTTAGTACATTCTCACATAATAATAATAATTCTTGTGTCAATCTGAGCATTACTGGGATCTTCATCACTGCATATAGCAAACATATATAATTTTCACATTAATCTCTTTTTTTTAAGTCTGATTTTATAAATTTAAAATTTCTGCAAAGATTTTTATGAATACATCTCTCAATTTGTTTAGATGCTCATTTGTGAATGATCTCATAATTCATATTTTCTTTCATGACCCACTACCTATCGCATTAAGATCTTTGAACTGTAAATAGTGAAAATAGCATACACACATATACATTTCACACATATTCAAACTTATTTTCCCGCGCACTTGTAATGATCGGCAAGGAGGGCTCGGCCAAGAGGGTTCGACTAGGAGGAATTCGGCTAGGGGATTTTGGCTAAGGAATTTTGGCTAAGGAAGTTTTAGACAAAGGTGATTTCATCTAAAGGAGATTTCGGTTGAGTTGCTAGAAATTGAGGGAAGAGTGGAAGAAGAGAGGAAGAGCCTTACAGTTTGCTTGCGTGCAGCTTGGACGAGAGGAAAAATGAGAGAGTCCCCTTTTCGGTTGAGGGAATAAATAGAGATGAGAAGGGCGGAACGGTTCGTGCCATTGAAGGGGAGATGAACGGGCGGGAACAGGTTGTGGGGAGAACCAAGCATAGAAATCATGTGTGAAGGGAAGCTTTATTCACGTGAGAAAGCCGAACGGAATAAATGAGAGATCTCGCAAGGGGAGGCTGCGTGGGTTTGAAATCGGGTGCTCGGCTTGGAGCTCTAGTGGGATCGTGCGAAAGGGGTAGAAGCCGAGGGTCTTGCATGCGCTCGGGGTCGGGTTAATCTAGAGGAAGAGGATTTTGATCATAAATAAGTTTATTTAATTTTTTTAAGCACTTAATCAATCTTAAAATAAATTTCTTAAAAATGCATAGAATTAATAAGCAAAATTTTATTGCGGTAATCTCTATGGAATAAGTATATTTTAAAATTAATACATGTGTTTAAAAAACGTGGCATAACAT